>NSJW01000393.1:0-600000 GCA_019955255.1 Castanospermum australe | reverse complement strand
GGGCCCTCTTTACATGTATTTGATAAAACTAATATCATATACAAATTTTTCTTATGCTCAGTCACACCTATAAAGAAAAACACTGTGGCATCCATCAAGATTTCCCCGAGGCGAACCACTTAAAGAATAAAAGTGAATGAGGTAAGAATCTTTGCAAAAGCCAAACACCTGCAACTAACTATTTATAGGTATATACTTGCACGAAGCAACTGTCTACAGTGTTATCTCCCAGAGTCTCTCAATAAAGAGCATGATTATGAAAACCGAAGGCCCTTCAATTAAACAAATTCCCAGACTTGAAGTGCATTTACCATAATGCTTATGATACTGTGAAAAGAATGCAATTTGTTTCTCCAGGGCCCAAGGAAAGTGAATTAGCATGATGTCTAGCAGGTAAAGCGGCCATTGACAAGTAGAATTATGACTAAAAGAGTATCACCTTCAGTATCAAGAGAACTAGCATGATAAAGCACATTATAACAAGCAGTGTTGCACACATAACCATTCCTCCTTTTTTCTGTGTTCTCTCTGCCTGCAAGAACATGTTTTAAGATGATGATTGTAACAACTAAGAAATTCCAAAAGAAAGGTGGATAAAGCACCAATTTGCACACAGCAAGCCTAACCAAGGTCTCTATGCAAGTATGAGGGAAAGAGACAAAAAAGAAACCTTTTGCAACTGCTTAAAGCCCTCCTCAACGGAAGTAGCAACATTCTGAATGTTGTAGTCAATTCTATCCACAATTGTTCCCTGCAGGAATATCAGCTTCCTCAATCAACTTTCATTTCATAAATCCATCTTATACAAGAGTGGAGCACTAACCTGGTCTATCACAAGGACAGAGAGATCCTTCATGATCTGAGTAAGTTCGTTGACTGATTTAGTGACCTACAGCACATTTCACATCATCAGACAAGGTAAATAAAGAGATATGTCTTCAAGCAATACACCGAGTGCCTTCAAATTGCCTGTTCAATCTCTCTTTCCCTTTCCTCTGAGAACTGCTCACTTTTCTTTAGCTTTGTTATTTGCTCTTCACTGAAACCCTAGATCAATCAGGTCACAAGCGAAACAATCTTAATGAATCACTAACTCACTCTGAAAGAAGCTTAATGTCAGATCCAGATAAATGATAAATAAATCCTCATAGTTTCATAAATTAAAAAAGAAAAAAATAAAGTGTTGAAAATAAATATACAAGGGATTTGTTTTTCAATTTTCTTTTGAGATAAAAAGTACATGGAACTTATTACAAAATCTAGATCATATTGCAGAATCTTTTTTCTTTTTTTTTTGGGGGGGGGGGATAGAAAAAGAATTCAATAGGAGAGAAAGTATGACAACAAAAGGAAGATTAAGAGTCCTTCTAAAACATAAGGAAAGCAAGAAAAACTCGCGCCACAGAATACTGTATCTTTACTAAAAATTCTAGCAATACGGCATATAACCAAATCTATATTTCATAATCATAATTTTGCAACCAGACCTAATTTAGTCATAAAATCAAGTATAAAAGTCAATTGTTACCAATGTTTATATGAAAATTATGTATTTTTATTATCCTCCCCCCCCCCCCGGGGGGGGCAACTGAGGGATATAATGGGTCAAAAAAAGTCATTGCCTAGTTTGAACCAAAGTATTGCAGTTTCAACATTATAATTTTGTATTTACAAACATTAGGGAAAAAAAAATCATCAATAGTCACTTGATAAGGAAAAAGAAATGCCAGGACCTCCAATCTCACAGTTTAAGATTTCTTAAAAGTAAGGCCTTGACAGAGCAATTAGTTACTGTAAAAAGTATACCATATCACTGAATCCATCATCCTGCAATCCAAATTTATTCCCGTTCAAGTTCATCTCCAAGTCAACCCCATCAAAACCCTGCACACTCACACCCGAATATAGACATTAGTGAAGCAATAATATGGGTGTAGTTTAAGGAATAACAGATTTGTGGGTTGGGATAGTGATAATTAGTTTAATCAATTGAATACCAAAAGAATTACAAATAGAATAAAACTCAAGAAGCAGTGAGCCTCGAAATAAAATGATGAGTTAGCAAACGAGGAAACAGAACGAATAAAAATGGTGAAAGAGTATATGCAATAATTTAGAATGGAAAGGTTAGCTTAAGCATAAAAAGTTGCAACCTCTTTTTGCTGCTGCAAACGTTTCAAATATGTTGACTGCTTTCGCCGGAGGTCCATTGACAGGTTCTGAAGGTCTGTAGCAAGGGAACGCTGTCAAAAGTAGATACAGAAGCAAGTCATACCATTCACAAAAAGTTGCCAGGTACATAAGAGCAATTTTTCATATTTTAAATGGGCTAAATCTTGAAGCTATTAGTCAAGATAAAAGTACATTCTTGTCTATATACAAGCCACGTTTTACCAAGGAACTATTTTCAAAAGAAATGACAGAAAATCAGTTCTGAGTCAAATTAAAAGAACAAAAGAAGCCATATGAAGAAAGGAAATAAACTCATTGAGAATAATACGTCAAAAACAAGGAGAATCAGGAAAGGGCTGATAAGGCTTTTCAAGGATGGGGGAGGCTAAAGCTATAATTCAACAGAAGGCCAGCTAATCAGGTAATTATAGTTAAACTGAAATAGTTAATAAATTTTCTGCTATAGCTTATATAACATCTTTTGGAACAATCTCCTGAGTAGTGTAACCAGAACTTAAACTATCCAGTAACATACATCTTTCTTTTTTGCCCCCAAAACCAATAATTTTGCAAGAGCCTATATCTACCATAAGAACAATAATAATCCACAACAGGAAAAAAGGGGTTCAAGTTTGAACAAAATAGTGTGGATATATAATATTCTATAACACAATTACCTGCACATTTTTTCGGACATTAGAATCCTCAGAAGACCCACTAGCAGCAGAAAGTGTTTTTAGCCTCATTTCAGACTTTCTTAGGAGAGCTGTAATCTCCCGAGTTAGAGTTTCAATCTCATGTTGATCTTCTTTACCATCACCAAATGAGGGCATTAATGCCTTTGCATGAGCTTTGACTAGCTCAGACATTTTAATCCGAGCATGTTGTATATTTGTAGCTATTTCTTCAGAATCATCCACCCAAGATGGTGGCAAACCTACAATAAATGCATCTCTAACCCGCCAAGGCACAATATATGATTATTAGAAAAAGTGTGATGTTCACATTTTCAAGGTATAACTTTGAAAGTGTTTCAAACTTCGGCTAAAGCAATGCCTTAAGACTTAAGTCAGGCAAAGTGACAAATGACCCCCCATATACATATACTCCATATCTTAAAGCATATTGGGTGGTTGATGGGTGGAAGAGGAACTCGCAAATCTACACACAAGTCAAACACTAAACTTGCACACTCATAAAAGGCCAGATTAGAGCATACATGCTCCTCACTTCTCCACCAGCCCCATGATTTTTAGTCATAATAACTTTCTAACTCTTCAAACTCCAAACCAAATCCATCAACTCAACAAAATTATTTCCTGTAAGATATGGTATTCCACATTTGGTATATCTTCCTTGTCAGATGAAGCAGATATCAAGAAAACATCTTTATGGTTTCACTGCTATAAGGGCATCAGTTTAAAATATTTCTCAGACTCCAGTCAACAGTAGGAGGTCAAATCTCAGAAGTCATAACCAGCAAGAAATTTTCAAATTTGATAACGGGTATTAGTAACTACACGGTTAAAAAAGAAAAATGAATCAAACCAAACAAACTACTTGTCTCCCCAATCCTGATTATAATATATATATATATATAGATCAATTCCCAGATGTCGACTCCAAAAATATGTCAAGATATTGAAAATTCTCATCTAGAAAGGAAAAAAGGCTTGGGCTTGAAGTTTGGTTTTCAGAAATGATAATACAAATTCGACCAGAGGGAGGAAAAAAAAACAGAAGCTTAAACAATTCGGCCAAAATTTATCATCTTTACCGTGCATATAAATGAAATATAAGCGTGTAAGCACTTAGTAGAAACAAGTGCAAAGGAAAACTGTAAAGAAAGCAAGGCAGACACAAGCATAAATCATGATAAACCAATAAATATTATGGGAAAAACAGTTGAAAAAAAAAGACTGAGAGAGAAGAAACACCTGGAGGGACCTGGATCATCGGTGCTTAGAGGGGCATACGAAGATCGATTGGAACGAAGAAGCGAAGTGCTAACCATTTCAATGACAGGACCAACCGAAGCA
The DNA here is from genome assembly GCA_019955255.1 of Castanospermum australe. NCBI lineage: Eukaryota > Viridiplantae > Streptophyta > Magnoliopsida > Fabales > Fabaceae > Castanospermum > Castanospermum australe. The sequence goes on along the minus strand of NSJW01000393.1, from coordinate 595,789 downwards.
AATGCTGACGAAGACAAAGGAGCGCGTACGCTCTTGATGGCGTCTCTGTACTTCCGGTACTGTACAGTTCGATTTCTCGTCGCCATTGAATTGAATTGAAGCTTCAAAAGCAACCACTCTCTGGTTTGGTTTGCTTAGGTTAATACAGAACTGAACTGGGAAACGGAAGGATGATGGAAATTAGATTTGCCACACAGTGAAACCAACAACGAAAACGAATAATCAGAATTGACAAGTCCTACACAAGTTTTTGGGTTTAGGCATATTCTTCTTCGATTGATCTGCTCCTACGCTACTGTCTTGCCATAATCCCCCTTTCTACTTTGCCCTTTTTCAGACAGGCGTTTACTTCAAAAACCGTTTTATTGTAAAAGAAACTAACGTGATTATTGAATTTATTTTTAATTTTTTATTATTATTATAAAAAAATTTCCTTTTGATTTAGTTGATAATAATTATGTAAAAAATTAAATATATAGTAATATATAATTAAATAATAAAATAAATAATTTATTATAATGAATTAAAATTTATTTTTTTAAATTTAAATTTTTTATTATTCTAAAAAATGTTTTGAACGTACATTTTGAGAAGAAATATAAATGAACAATAAAAAAAAGAACCATACTATTATAATGCCAAAACTTGGTCGGCAAGTTAAAGAGGAAAACACAACTAGCTTGTAAAGAAAGTTACCCCAGAAATCAATGCCCAGGAAAAAAAAAAGTTACATAAGTAGAATCAGCTAAAAGATGAAGATGAATCAAAATGCATTAAAAAAGAAGTTCAGATGGCTGCTAATCAATATTATTACACTAAAGAGAAACTTTATACTATAACTCCTCATTAAAAAATAACAATAATGATTCACGGTTCTTTTTTTTGGGCCAAGCTTCATTTTATTCTTTTTGGAATTTTTGGTGGGCTAAACTTGTGGTTGCTCAGTTGGATGTGGTGCACGGTCGTTGAGACTGAGGGCGTTTATGAAAATAACGGGGGGTGGCGGAGGGGATTTGGTAATTGCAGAATAACCAGAATTCGTGTTCGCTAAGGAATAAGGATCCACAGCCACAACCACGCACACGATACGAAAGTACTTGCCCCTTTCCTCGTCCCTGTTTCTCACACTCGCTGAGTCGCTTTCTCACATGTTTTCTGAGTGATGGTAAATACTTATACACCCCCCCCCCCCCCACGACCCGCAAGAAGAGAAGTGAAGAAAGAGAAGAGAGTGGCAAGGGGGAAACAAGTTGGTTCTTCAAATACCGTCTGCACAGTTCAGTCATCGAATTCCTGTGGTTTACTTTTTGCTTGTTCGAGCTGAAAACCACTTAGTAGAGTTCAATGGAAGACGAGGTTTTGAGCTTTGGCCTCTCTCCTGCTTCAACAAGCTACCAATCAAGGCTCAAGTCCCACTTTGGTATTTCCTTTGTTTCAGACATCATTCCAGTCTTCTCTTGTGGAATCATTTTCTGGGTTTTTATTTATTTATTTTTGTGATGTGTTGAATTATTATTTTGTGTTTGTGTGGCTTGTATAAGCTAAACGTTTCACCTTTTGTTCGGTTGTTGAAACAGAGTTCTGTATCGATTTTGAGGAAGTCGATGGGGATGATGAGTTAAAGACGGCTTTTCCATGCCCATTTTGTGCAGAGGATTTTGACATGCTCGAGCTATGGTGCCATATGGACTTAGAGCATGCAATAGAAGCGAAGTCCGTGGTATTTCTCTCTCTCTCTCTTGAATTGGGGTCTCGTTGATATTAGCTTTTAGCTTTCGTTGTGTGGCTATATTGTTAGCGTTTGAATACTTTCTGTACCCGTAATTTGTTTTCGTTACCAGTCCCTCTTTTTCTTTTGATGCTCTAGCCGTATTCTACCTTTTCTTTTATGTTATACTAATTGCAAGAAGATTCTATGAATGACAGGAAATGAGTGCATATAATAAACAATAAATTTAAACCCAATTACGTGCAAATTACTAATCCAATGCAAAGAACATTTTGTGTCTTAGTTTCCTGGCTAATATGGGGCTTGGTTCGACAAATCAGTCTCTACTGTTAACAATTATTCTGTAATTTGTTGAACTGTATGCGATAATCATAACTTTTAAAACCCACCTTTGCCCTTACTGTTGTTTCTTTGTTGTTGCCTGGCTATAGTCTATCCAAGTTGGCATTTTTCAGAGATATCCGTATTTCAGTTCCATCATTGTATGCCTTACATTTTTGCAAACATATACATAAGATCTCATTGAGATTACCCGGAGGATCATTTTGCTGCTTGGCAAAGAAAGTTCTTTTGTAGTTATTAACTTCATAATTGATTTGTTCGCTTTTCTATTCCCCCTTAAAACAAGATGCTTGAAGGGACCAAAACATATGTTTATCTTTAATCAGAAAAATGTGCAAAGAAACGCATGTTAATGATTGTGTTTGGGATTTAATGTATCTAACAACTAACGTTTATGTTGAAGAGAACAGATACCTTGTGAATAATCATGACCATAGCTATGATGCTTGTAACTTGACTCAATTTCTTCCTTGTCATCATCAGTGCAGACATCAAATTTCCTTGGACTCCATTAAACCAATTGAGACAATTTATTTTCAAATTGACCTCTGTGCAATTGTGCATCCTATAACTTCTGAAATATTCATAATTATTTTTTTTCTTGATTAATATTTTGTTTGTCCTAACTTATGATTGACCACTCATGTAGTTTTGTAAAGTGAAATCTTGTCATAATTTTCTTATTTGATTTTTCTATATTTTACTTGCATCTATGCACAAGCCCTTAAAAAGGACACCTTATCCGAATGATGTGGTTCCTGACAAGAGCATAGCTTGTAGAACCTGCAGTGGTTACTCTAATATGCATCTAATTTCCAATTATTGATCTACCTGAGGCAGGTATAGATTCTATAAAATGAGCTCCCATGTACAAGTTGTTATTGTTACTTGAACAATGACTAATTGTAAATACTATTAATGCATTGGTTAATTATCTTCGCATTTGGAGCACTATCTATTCTTGTTGAATTGCACTCACTTATGTCTATATTTGTGCTTGCAGATTTGTCCTGTTTGTGCCAAGTGGGTGGGGATGAATATGATTGAGCACATAACAGCACAACATGGAAACATATTTAAGATATCCTTTCTGAGCTGGCTATTAGAAATGCTTTTATTTATTCAAAATAAATACTTTTAATTCGTTACCCTTTTATCTCCTTTATGAAAGTCATTTGCTGTTTTACTTCATCCTTAGTCTTCTTGTTCTTCTTTGACCTTCATTGAACTGTGCTACTAAATCCTTTGCTAAAGATTACAGTCAGCACAAATCAAGGTGCCGCAAACTAGAGTCCTACCCAACTCTTTCCCTTTCCAGAAAGGATCTACGGGGTGGACACTGGCAATCTTTTTCTGCTGGGTCATCTCCTGTGATTTCTACCTCCATGACAACACGTGATCCATTGCTGTCATTTTTATACAGTGCAGCTAGTGCTGATGAACGTGAAAATGTACAGCCTGATTATTCAAGTGAAGCAAGCATTGAAGAAATACACTCAGATCAGTCAGATGATAGTGTGTTAGAAAGGTAGGATGAATGATCAAACGTGAACTAAGAAACAAAAATTTTTTGTCCGTGCAATTTGCTTGATCCATCATTGTTGCTTTTTTGGAAGAAAAAGTGGTTTTGAAACCAGTAAGTGATTATTAGATGATTGATAATGCCAAAAATTTGACTTTCTGAGACTACCTATCACTTCGTGAAGCATTAATCTAGAAAAATTGGAGACAGGCACTTCACCTGAAATCACTAAAAGGTCCCTCTGATACAGTTACTTAGATGTGATTGTTTCTGAAGATTTTTTAGAATTAATTAATGCAGTTTACTGTGTAGCTTTCAAAGAAGCGATATAAAGGGGATTTTAACTAGACCTTCATTATTTTCCTGTTGATCTGCTCGTGTTTAAGGTTAACATATTCTTTGTTAAGTTATTTACTTAACACAACTGCATTTATCTTTCTTTTAGATATGTGGCCTAATATTTCTAATTTTCTGTGATTGCAGAGATGTCCAGCCATCTTTATCTGACAAAGATCAAATAGAGAACACGCGGCGTAGTGAATTTGTGCGGGGACTTTTGACGTCTACTATTCTTGATGACAATTGAGAGCATTGCTTGTTAGTGTCAATTTGACCGAGAGGAAAAAATAGGAAAGAGTTTCAGTCTTGAAAATGATTCGTATGATTAATATTTCTGTTGTATACAGTGTGATGCTTCTAGTATATAGTCAGAGAGCTAAGCTAGATGTAGGAATTAAATGTAATGTACGTCTCAAGGCAATGCTAGTATTAGTTCAGAAAACTGCATACCCTCTACTGCCCCCCGTCAAGATTTCGCGCATGGTAATAGACTATAATTACTGATTTACTCTTAATATGGTGTACAAAGTACAAACTGAGATTAGGTGAGAAAATGTTCTTTTCTTCAAGTATGGGATGTTCTAGTAACCACTCATGACTCACGAGATGCTGAAGTATTTTACTCGTGACGTCAATTTAATACTTATTTGAAAATGACGATGAAAATGTCAGTCATGAGTTTTATATGTAAAATTACATAAGAAACACATTTTTCACTCATTTTTAAGGTTTATCAAACTTTCCCGATCCTTAATGCGATAAAGGAATTTATCACCAGGAAAACGTGTATACTCGGTAAGGGAAAATGCGATAATACCTTGCATTGAAACAGTGTTTTTTTTATTGGATGTGTAGAAATTTAAGTCGAGGAAAAGATGGTAGAGTTTAGGGTTAAGGTACTGTTGGTTTACTTCAAAAGCATGGAGGATTACCGACATTGCTGGGGTGCTGCCTTACCAAAAAGAAATGGCACCGAAAACTTGGTTGATAGCAATGCAAACAATTTCATCTACCGTGGAAAGTAAGGAAAAAAAAAAAAACCAAAGCAAAACAAGACAGTTACACACTAAAATGCATATGAAACCAAGAAGATCTCAATGCAAGTTATTATGTTGGCATTCCCAACATCTTCCTGAATATGAACATTACAAGACGCTGAAAATCTCCATTTTTGTAGATTTAATGTGTGTTTAGATTGGAGTTTGTAAACTTAATTTTGCAAACTTTATTTTAGTTAAAAGTGAGTTTATTTAACTGTGATTTATGTTTGAAAACTTTCATTTGAAAAATGATTTTAGAAGAATTGATATTGTTTGAATATTATTTATTAGAATTACTTTTAGATGTATAATTACTAAAAAGGGTATGCGTTTTATGTTACTTTATCTAATTTACTTTTATTATTTCATTTCATTCATTTTTAAATATAATTTAACAAATGACATGAGTGATGTAATAATAATTTTTTTCACTTTTGATACTACTAACATTTGTTTGTGATTTTTAAAAAATTATAATTTAAATATATAATATTTATCTAATAACTAATAAAATACATAATTATTACATATTATGTATTCATTAATTATTAAATAACATGTATTATTTATAATAATATAATATGAATTTTAAATATAGTGTAAAATAGCTGAAATAAAAAAGATAAAGAAATAAGAGAGAAAGGCAATTTTGGAAAAAAAACACTTGAACTCCCTAAATGTTCCCAACCTTAGAACGTAAAAGCAACTCCATATTGCTTGTGTTCAAACTTGCTTCCATGGCCAAAAGTGGGTTTGATGCATTGGGAGAAAAAAAAATCATACATGTTTACAAGAAACAAAATCACGTTTGAGTTGCTCAAACAAACGTTTGGATGAGACAACTGCCAAACCAAACATAGTATTATTTAGTATAGAAATTTCACTATTTCGAAGAACATATGAATAGCCACCAAATTCAAATCCTTTCGGCAAACTAAAAAAAAATTGACAATTAATGTTCAAATGGACTCGGCTTACCATATCACCTTGTGTTTTTAAAAGAAAAAACAAATTCACTCCCGCCATATTGTCAATCTTAAGTTAACTAACCTACATAATCATTAAGGCTTACGGTATCCTTAATAAGAGCGAAAACAAAATGGTGAAAAAGGAGGAGCAGATAGTAGTAATTAATTTGGGCACAATTTAACTCAAAATGCATTGCCATTTTTCACTTTCTTAACTTCTACCGAGCATATCAATCAGTATGCTGTACCTCCACCTATTTTCTCATTGTACAGCAATTTTGAAGGAGAAATGGGAATAGTCATGTAATCACGACCAAAAGAAACTAATCATGCAGTCTTTTAAAGCACTTTTCAGATAATAAAATGTTTTAGCAGATCAGAACTTGAAGGATTTTTTTTTTCAGTTTGTACGATAAAATTATCAAGCCAACTTTTGATTAACATCAATTCAATTTAGATATGCACACGTGAATATACATTTTACGTCTTTTATCTTATAATATGTTGACAAATCCACATAGACACTTTTTTCCTGTCTTAGTGACTGCTGAATGGATTGGATAAGTATCTACTTAATAGATCAACTTTTAATAGATCTTAAATGAATTAATAATTTACTCTTAACCCATCTATTACAATATAATTCAAAACCCATCTAATTCAACTATTTTGCCACCCCTAATCTCAGTGCAACAGGTTCCCTTACTAGCACGCAAGTTGACGGCACAACCCCACCGCTAAACAGCAGGCAAATACGTATTCTATAGATATAGTTGGCACAGCAGTCCCTCACTGCCAACTTCGTATTTCCATTGTCCATTAAAGGGAAAAGAAACCACACTTGCGCAAACAGCAACTACACAGAGAATGAACTATTGTTTTCCACTATGAAAAAAGCCACTGATAATTAGAACATTAGAGCTTCTAACAAAAACCCCGTCCCAGATACTGAGTGTGGGTGTACAGTAGCCCACTGCCAAATTTTCGTCATCATTGCCAAATGTTAATATCAATAGACCACTGGAAACTGACAAGATAAAGTTTCTGAGATATCCTTATACCCGGACTATATTAGTTTGAGCTGCCCCAAACAAGGTAAAAAAGTGGGGCCTTATAATTTCAATGTACCTATAGCAGTTATTTCATGCCTTGCTCATAAAGCATACAACACATTCCTATTGCCTACCAGCCTTTCATGGACTTTGTAGACTTGAATATATAGTCAGATCATCAACTAACTTTCTCTTGATAAATCCCAACCAAAGCCAAGAGGTAACTCTTTCCATCCCCTGTAGTATACTGCAACTTCTATGGAGAAACCTAATTATAGGGAGAGGTTGAATCAAGGTGGTTAGTACGAGGGTTTTATGCATGGCAGTTTACTTTCATCACATGCCATTCCAACACTAGCAGGAACTTCTCCGAGGATATGGAAGAACATTTTGAATCATGCCCCATCATCTCCATTGCGAACCATGTCTAATAAAATACTGGTAATCATGAAGTTTAACCTGCAAATGCTGGAGCCAATCATTAGCAGCCTGCAATAGTGAGTTTGCTTGCTGCCATTCAGAGGCTCCATTAGGAGTCAAAATTGAACCTCTCAACTTATAAGAAGCAAGGGCAAAAACGGGAAGAGAAATATTTGAAGATCCCTCAACGCCACGGACCTTCCTGCCACTAGAAGCATGAAACTGTGGTTGATTTTTGCCTGTGACAATTAGAAAGATATGAAATCAGGTACAATAAATGGGAACTTCACTATTAGTGTCTGTCATTGTCAGAATGAAAGAGATATATATACTGCTAGAGTGAGTAGACAAGGAATGGAAGGTTAGGAAAGATGTATCCAAACTTCGTAGTGTTGAGCCGACAGGTATTCTATAAATAGGGTACCTGAACCAAATTCAATTCATTATGAGGACAAAGAATAATTTAGGGAATAACTTAAATGACAACAACAGAAGAAATTTTTGACACCTACCAAGCCACAGAAAACCAACTAGAAGGCGATAGATCACAGCTTCTATACTTATTTAGATTGGGAAACTCGGAAGCAAGACTAGAAACCTGAGAGGAAAAAGAAATCACTAATGTCCAAATCAGAACAAAATACAGAAAAAAAAATCCAATAGGCTGGTCTCAAAAGACAGGACTTGCCTTATCATAAATAGGTGGGCGATGATGGGGCTGTTCTCGTTCAACATATTCAAATACAAGCAGCCCAGGTGAGTTGCAGACCTCAGTTTCATCACTAGAAGAAGTAAATGGAGGCTTATCTCTCAAAGTTAGTTTGCTCAGTCTCTGGGAATTAATATTCATCAAGTTGTGCTGCATCCTTGCTCCATCAACACCAACTCTGGCTTGCTTTTCTGCTTCACATTCACTGCTGCCAGCACTACTTGTCTCCCTTGGAGACTCAGCATCACTGTCCTCACTAGGCCTCCTGGTACAGTCTCATACCAACAATTCACATGTGAAATAATTGCACATCTTAAACATTGCAATAGCAGCATAATGCTGTCTTGATTCCAAAGAAAATAAAGGGAAATGAGGCCATGAACTGGAAGCATAATTTGGATCTGACTTAGCACTAAAAGAGTAGAAGTGATATCCCTCCACTAAAAGAAAATTACATTATCAAGACTAACCGACTCAAAATAAATGTAAAGGAAGAGAAGATGTGAAAGCACCATGCATAATTTATAAATAAGCTTCACAAAAGCCCATCATTTATCAAAGTAAACAAGATAACCTGCACACTTTCATATGGTTGCAACCTGCACACCTTCATATGATATTTCAGGTCAACATACTAACAGCTTAGGTGAACTTTATACCTTGGTAATACCATATGGATGTGAACAATATGAACTAATTTTAGAAAAACCGATTATCAGTTAAGCCAATCAACTTGCACTCATAAATTGAAATGTCCTTAGAAATTAGTTTCACCATGTAGGCTGTTACTTTGTTAGCAATCAGAAATGGACCAAAGTTTAAGTAGTAAATGAATAAAGACTGATTTTAACAACATTGTAACAAATGTTCGTGTAGAAACAAAATCAATGAAAAAAATGAGCCAAAGATCAACTTACAAGGGAAGGGCAGATTTAAGCATTGATTAACCACTATGAAGAGATAAAGAGGGAGGACATGCAAAATGAACTGACCTCAGCCTATGTGGCTCAACATATAACTGAATGCCTGACAAGTATGGAACATAGTACTGCTTAATGGAGTCACCTCCATTTAGTATCAGCGGCACTTGTACTCCATAAGCACTCCATTCTCTAAAAGATTCCCAGAGGTCCCCAAGGCAAAAGTAAGGATTCCCATTGAATTCAGGAGTCCTCCATCCCTTCATCCTCGGCTGTGCAATCCAAAGCCCACCAGTTAATAAAATAAACAAGGAAATGTTGAAAGCAGTCAAAGCACCAGGGATGCAAATAAACCACATGACAGCCATAGAAATGACTCCTCTACAGTCTAAAATATCCATAATTTTTATTAAAATAATAGTAACTCCACAAAACAATGTTAACTTCAGTCAAAACAGTAACTCTGGAGGGGGGATATTTCGTTTCTGTCCATGGCATTTGCCATAGCAGCAAAGTGCATAGGCCAACTAAAGCCAGGCAACAAAAACACCCCACATCATTGCCTTTTTACTTACTTTAAAGCGTTGGAAATGAATATTGAAGAAGTTGTATATCCTTCCGTTTCAATGCATTAAGTAAGATCCAGTCAATGCTATTTGTTAGAGATATAAAACCATTTATGAGCTTCCACTTACTAGTTTAAACTTTTAAAAGAGTTGATCTTTAACATAGTATCAGAACTTCTATGACCAAGTGTCTAATGGTAAGGAAATTAAATTTCAGCACAAGGTAAAGTAAAGTTGTGTCATTATCCATACTTTAAGCGCAAAGAACTCTTATGTGAGAAAATGTAGAGATATAAAATCATTTATGAGCTGAATGCTTGTTAGAATGCTTCGATTATTAGAAGTTTGTACTACATGAGAACTAGGATTCAAAAGCTTTTATTGGTCCGGTTAATCATTATTCAAAAGTTGAGTTAAAACTTCTGACATTAAGTTATATCACCAACAGAAGCCTGCCGTTGTTTCTCCTCTTAACCTTGCATTTAGAAGAAGACAAAGTCAACATACTATTTTTCAAAATAAGTATTAAAAATCACTCAAAACTAATCCTTCTTCTCTGTCATCTAATTCCTGAGACAAAGCCAATGGAAGCAATTAACCTGAGGAACAAGGCACGGGAGACGAACTCAAGCCAATTATTCAAAATCTTAAGACCAGCATACAGAAGAGGAGGGGTGAGTGAATTAGAGTCTCTGCCACAAAATAAAGAAAAAATCCAAAATTGATTACGTTTTAAACGATTTCTATTTTCTACACGACAAAACAGGACCGAAAATTCAAATTACCGCCTCGGATAAAAATTGAGCCGGAACGAACGGGGTGAGTGAGTTCATGAGCCGATCCAGATTGGTCAAATTAGCAGTTCTCGATGGTGAAGAGGAGCAAACCGAGCTGGGCCTCGACAATGTCGACTCATCAGAGTCGGTTTGCGAATCCGGTTCAGTTAAGACGACTCGGCTACCAGACTTCCACGACCTCTGCGGTTGCTGCTTTTGCAGCTGCTGCTGATTTGTCCAAACAGCCGGAGGATTGTAGAACCGGTCAGAACCGATAGCACGCGTCACGGCATAGCCACCCGAGTTAGACATTATCTTAACCGGAGGGAATTGCAGGACCAGTGATAGTATTTAGATTGAAAAAAAAAAAGATTTTGAATTGAAAATTTCGACACTGAATGGGGTGGGGAGGGGTTTAAGAGAGGTTTAAGGATCAATTGTGGAATTTACAAGCATGAAAAGGCATGGACGAGCAGTGCGAGCTTTGTGTGTTGGTGTTGGGAGGTTGAATTTGGCAGAGTAAGTAGAGTGTGCACGTCTTATATGTAGAGAGAGACAGTGAGTGGGGAAGGGAAGGGAAGGGGGGAAGATTGAGGAAAGGACCGGTCGGTGTTTTATGCTTTTTTGAACAATTTTGCAACCCGTAACTCCCGTGGGCTTTTTTGAACAAAATTTGTGTCACCGCAATGCCCTAAATGCCCTTACACCTGAATTGACGCATGTGCCCTTCGATCTCCGTCACTATGCAATTTTTTTTTTCTTGTCGTATCCTTTTGTACCCTGAGACTAATTGTCAGCTCCCATCAATTTTTTTTTATTATTTTACTGAAAGTTTAATTTACTTAACAATGAATCGCATCCTTTTAAATTTTCCATGCACTACCTATGTATTATGGTTATGGTCTACGTATGGTTTTGTTTGAATTTTATCGCAAGGGGGAAAAATAAAATTAATACTCTTTAAAAAAAACCATATTAACATTCATTATTAAATTCATCAATCAAACATGTCGTCGTTAATTTAGTTGAATGATAGTAAGTAATGTAAATATGATATTTAATATTATTATTTTTAAAAAAATATTATATAATTAAAAAAAATTTATTATAATTTTTTATATAATAATTTAATATACTTATTGACTTTTTAATAAATGAGTAGTTATTATTATTTCATTACATCTAATAATTATTCTTAATTTTAAATAAATTCTGTTTAAAAAATTTTATATAATTTTTTTAATTGTATAACATTACTTTTATTTTTATAGTTGAAGTGTCTCTTAAACTGTACTCAAGTCCATAAAAAAATAAACTATACTCAAGTGGTCTTAAAATCCTAACAAGAAAACATAGAATCAATTTCTTTACTCATAACTTTATCTTGTAGAAGATTAGTCCATCTAACTCATTTATAAATAAAAGATAAAATCTTAAAGAAATAAGATTAATATTTAAATTAAACCTAATGATAAGATTTATCTATATCTTTGTGATATTCTAATCCTATTTAAATAAGGTTATCACCCTAAATCTTTATTTAGGGATACATTCTTCAAGTATGATTAATCTATCATAACGCTTAAAAGCCTACTAAACTTTCTGTTAACTTAAACGTTAGAGTACTTTTACAAATAAATATTTATTATGTCATTTCAGTTTTAATTCACCTTGAAGAAACTGTGTGGTATCTACAAATAAATATATTTCTATAATTGTATGCACCAATCACATCCTAGAAATAAAACTACAAATATGCAATTAACAGAACAACATATGTGAATAAATCTATTCACTTCCAGGTTGGCAAACAGTTGATGAAAATTCATTCAATTGACAAGATCAAGTTGCATTGACGCAAGATTCTTCGATTTGATTTTTGCTAGTAATTCTTAGAGCAACATATTCACCTCTTAACTTTCTTTTATTACCAAAGAAACAAATTAGTTGTAGAAGGAGCTTGAACTAACAAAGTGAATTGCTTAATATGTATATTAAATTTATAATAATCCAAGGGTTAGCTTGATAGTTATGGAAGTGTGCTTTATACCTTAATTACTTGAATTCAAATCTTAGGTAATAACTTAAGGAAATTAATTTTCCAAATGTACTAGGCTGATATGGGAGAATGTACACTTAAAGAAGAGTAATCTCAAGTGATGCAAATACTTGCTTAAGGATACCCTTTATTATAAACTTAAAACTATTGATGACTGAATCTAAAGAATAATTTTTATCTTCTTTCCCTTTCAAAGTAAATCACTATATTATATGTAAGAAACTCATCTTTCGTATTATTTCTTAGCCTCGTATTATTTCTTTTCATTGCTCAAAAAAAGATCATTTAGTTGCAATAGAAACTATGAGAGTCGAAACAAAATGGTCATAACTATTTTGGCCAATCCCAACAACAAAATGAAGCTAGTCTTCGATGGCTCCGGTGGGATTTAATAACCACAATTTTTTTAATAAAAAATAAAAATGAGTTGTATATGTGTAATTATTTAGTATTTTTATTGCAAACCAAAAATATTTCTGTATAATTCAATTCATTTCAACTGTCTCATAAACTTAATCTCCCTAACTCAACAGAGACTTCAAATTAGCAACTACAAACATTCTGCCTCCGGCCCATCTTTCAAATCTATTTTGGTAATGTTAATATCTAATTAAATATCTTAAAATGAAAAAAGAGGTATCAATTAAAAAAGAATAACTTAAAAGTTTACGTAACTACATAAAAATGCACATTATTGGCAAATATAGTCTGAATCAGTTTGATATTACTTTAAAAATTGGAGATAAAAAATTTAGAAATGAGTTTTTTACATAATTTTTTTTTCAGAATTTTTCACTCCAAATTTACGGATATACCATACTTGCTTTTGTGAGTTTCAACAATGCCGACAAAAACATAAAAAGTACCTGAAATTTTTTAAATCTCTATTTTATCTAGTCCCGTCATTAAATTAGATATTTCAAGACTGTCCTACCCATATACTAAACAAAAAAAAAGTTTTATGACCTATTAATAATATCACTCAAATTTTCATAATACCATGTCATAATCTTCTATAATTAACATAAGCATAATAAAATTCAAAATTATTTTTATTTACCATATATTTCTCAACAGAATTAATGTATAACACTATAACTCTAAATGAAAACGTCATATTGAAGCAAAGAATTTGTAACAAATATACCATGAACATTGATAGTATTGAGCAAAGCTAGCAAAGTGAGTTATGGCTCACAAATCGATTTCGCTCAATCCACCAAAAGGTAAATTAGGTTGCAAAAAATTCAACTTGTTTCAAAAGTGAATCAAGGTGGTCTGACTCACTCTTTCGTAGGTTGGCTCACTTAAAAAATTAAATTAAGTAAAAAATTTTAATTTTATGATTTTTTTAATCTAATTTTAATTATGTTTTATGACAATTGAAAATTGATTTAATTAGATTTTTTAATTTTATGAATTTTTAATCATATTTTAATGATATTTATGGCAATTAAAAAATTAAATTTGGCAATTATTATTTTAAATTACATGATTTTGTAGTTTATTTTATTTTTTTTTAATTTATGATGATTCAACTCGTTTAATCCACTAATTCATTTAATTGAAGTGAGTCGAATTGATCCGACTTCCTTTTTGTTTGATCCATGATGAATGATCGGCTCACTTTGACGACTCTAACTATTGAAGAATAACTTGCTTAACTTAAATCCTCAACCTATAATTCATTGCAATACTAATTCCAATTATAAGCAATCAGATATTTATTTCTCAATAAAAACAAAGGATTAGTGATCAAACATCAGAGTGAGAGAAGGGTTGAGCGTTTTTTCATAGTGAATCAGTCAAATTACATCGACAACTCAGATATAAATGTACACTATTAAACGAAAAAATTAATCATCTATATCATATTAGTAACATGGGAGTTTAAGAGGTTACTTGTAGTCAAACTCTTGACCTTTCCACGATGAATCACTTGAAGCTTGTCATGTGATCTTTCAATCATTCAAATGAGACAATACTAACAGAGACAAATTGAAACCACTTGACCTGGGGATAAAGAAAAAGAATGCCATTATTTTGGTAAAAATAAAAATAAAAATGAAGAGCCATGACCCCCTCAAATTGTATGAGGCATTGCCCCTGATTATTGGCCTTGGATCAAAAGCAATAAATCCAATCAGAGCATGGTGTTTTCCTTGATTGATGAAAGAAGGAGCTTGATTGAGGGATACAGATCCTAGGCAATTACTGTTTGTGGTGGTGAATTGAGATGGTGGTTTGACGGAAGGAGGTGAAGCTATCGGAAGGTGAGTTAGAAGGGGGTGTTAAGGTGAAGTTTCTGAGAAATGATTTATCCTACGTTACAGTCGCATATGGTGAAATTCAGTGAGGTCGAGATAGAAATGGTGAGATCCATTGAGGTAGGGAGAGTTTATTTAGAAGCAAGCCGAGGATTTTAGAAATTTATGTAATTTCAAAATTTTTCATTTTAGGTAAGAAAAAAAATAATTTGTGCTATATTATGACCATGCATAGTAAATCCACAAGTGAAAGATCATAGTGATTAACGCATTATGATTTTAAAAGCATGAATAAAGTTTGAATAAATTATTACTTAAAAGATGACTTTAACCGTTGCATTCTTATTTTAAAGAAGTGATAATTTTTTTTTACTTTTATGAAAACAAATGATAGTGTGAGATAAGAACATTTAAGAAATTTTAAAATTTTTATTTTGATTAAAAATTACTTATGCTATGACATGGTCGGGCACATTGAGTTGAGATCCATTAACGTAGAGAGAGAAAAGAAACAAAGGATTTTAAAAAGTTATGTTATTTTAAAATTTTCATTTTAGGTAAAAGAATGGTTTATGCTATATATTGACCTTTCACGGTGAAATTTATTTAAATTAGTAGAGATTAAAAAGAAGAGAGGTGATGATTTAAAAAATTTATTTAATTTCAAAAAATTTATTTTTGATAAAAAATTACACAATGAAAAATAACTCAAAATTTTAAAAAAATTTCTGTTAAATAGTCAACAAATATTTTATAATAAAACATTATAAAAATAGAATGTTCTTAGTACATGATATGAGTTTTGTCCAAAGATACTCTTCTTCTTGTATCATGGTGATTTCAAGTTCATCTTAAGATATATTGAACAACTTCTTAATTGGATGGCATATACGAAAATGTCCCAAAAATTGAGCGTGAGAAAGGGAAAAGGGTAGAGTATAAAACTGTTGGCAGAAAGGATTATGTTGTCATTTGAAAAGAGAAATGAACCCATTATTGGAATTACGCTGGTAAATTTTTTTTTAAAAAAAATACTCGAAATTGTAGTAGAGGATGTGAGGATTTTATGGTAAATTAGAGCAGATTAAAAAAAGTTGAAAAATAAGCAGCCTCTTAAATTCCACGGGGAATTGTTTCCCTTTTGAGTTAAAAAAGTAGCTAAATCCACACCTATGCCTATGCGTACTAAATGAAATGAATTTGCTTCCTCTTCTTTTCTGCCGATAGGCATCACACTTTGACTACAGATCAGAACTGGCGTTACTCGATGCCCTTACTTGCCTTGCATCAGTTGCGTGTCTTCCGAGGAGTTGTAACTTACCAAATATTGTTGCTTCTTTTCTTTATCAGGAGGTGTGAAAGTATGAAAATTGAATCAAATGAATCAATACACAAGGTCAAGAATATTAAATATTTTTTTTTCTTTTTAAATTTATGTTAATATATTAATTTATCATAAATGAGTTTTACGATTTTCACGTAAGGTATCAAAATATCAACTTCCAATAACTTGTAATTCAAATAATAAATAAATTTGAATTAAGTAGTCGAAGAAATTTTTTAAATGTTAGGAGTTAAAATTCTCATAAAACTACACTTTTAAAAGAGTCAATTCTTAAATACTTATATAAATATTTTTTATATTTTAAAAATATATTATACATAAATTTATTAAAAAAATATTTTAAAAATAGATAAAAAATTAGAATAATTTACTCAAAAAGATAAGGTATTAGAATAAATTATAGTATTTTTTTAATTCACAAAAAGTTACTACTTTTTAGGTATTTGAAAAATGGAATAAATGAAAAGAAAAGGCCAAAAGTAATAAAATTAAATATTTTCCTTTTTTTTACTTTATTTTAATATGTTAATTAATTAATAAAACAATGTTGTTTTAGCTTTGATTTTTATATTACATTAATCTTTTTAAAAATTTAAAAACAAAGTACTTGTTTGGATATTATTTTCTAGTTAATTTTTTTAAATTACTTTTTTATGTTTTAGCATGTTTGAATGTGTTTTTTTTTTAAAGCTAAAGTGCTAAATGTACTTTTTTAAATTATATTTTTGTACTTATGCAAAAAAAAATTATAACATAAAAAAGATAAATATAAAAAAAATCTTAGATATTACATTCAAATATAATTTTTTTACTTTTTATAAAATATCTTTTAAAAAATCACATATTGAAAATATCTTTTAAAAAAGTTCATTCAAATCAGCTCAAATACGTCTTTTGTTTAAATTGTTTCTAAACACTGGCATGTGCTTCATTAAAAATTTCATACGAGCAACAAAATAATTATCAACGGAGGTTAGTGTGGTTTGTGTTTCTGTAGGCTCTGCAAACGTGAGAAAAGTAAGTGAAATCTACTCAAAGAATTCTAAAGCATTCTTTATTATTAATTGAGACTAAATTCTTCTTTAGGCAATTTCAAAATCAACAGTGCACCGCCATATGATGTGGTATAATTAAAAGAATTAATTCTCATAAGTATAAATGCACAATTTAATTAGTTAAGGTAAGGAACACACCTTTTCCACCACTAGAGCAACTTCCTTGAGTTTTTTTTACTAGAAATACTAATATATAATTTATGTGTTTGATAAAATTTAAAAAGTTTAGCTTAAAAAATTTAGTAGTGGATTTTTATTATGATAAGTTAATGATTAAATTTGTAACGTTCGAAAATATTTTATTTTAATGCTAAGAATATATATTAAAATAAACTACAAGAACTTAATATAACAAACAAGGATACACAAATGAAATATCGTCATTTAATGAGCTAATCGTACAACTGAAAACATTTAGTGACCCTCATGCATTGGATATATTTGATAATTTTTCATATATATTAAACAAACTATACTAACCATTTTCAACATTGAATTGAATTTCTAAATAATCCTCAAAAGAGAATTTTATATTAAAAGTTGCAATCTTCTCATTTAATTTTAGAGGACTTGAAGTAAGTCCTCCTTGAAATGAATTTTCTATGCCTAATATTTGTCCCTATCAAATAAAAAGATACATATGTTTTGAGGTGTGAGAGGTTTGAAAAATTGTTGGCGCTCAAAAAAAGAAATGATCCTTGTTGCCTTTGGATTTATTATAGCCTATTTACTTTAGATATTAAAAGAATTAATGTTAACATAATTTATTTATGTTTAGCAATAATATTTTAAAAATTAGTTTAAAATAATTAATTTTGTTTGGATTATAAAGTAGA
The DNA here is from genome assembly GCA_019955255.1 of Castanospermum australe. NCBI lineage: Eukaryota > Viridiplantae > Streptophyta > Magnoliopsida > Fabales > Fabaceae > Castanospermum > Castanospermum australe. Next base: position 577,844 of record NSJW01000393.1, on the reverse strand, counting down.
AACACATTTAAAATATAATTGTAAATATCTTTTTTGGATCGAGACAAAATTGACCCAAAACTTGAATATATTTTAAATTTTGAAATATATATTTAATAAATTAAATTATAAATTTTTTATCTTTAAAAGTGAGAAATTTATAAATTAATTTTTTATATATTTAAATGATAACATGATATTGTCTGTATTAATGTAAATAATATATAGGAAATGCTGTTTAAAAAAAATATAATATAATTTCAGATAAGGTGAAACTAATTCAAAAAGTGACCTAGTCATAACCTTAAAACATATCGACTTTAGTTTTAAAACTTGATCCTGATACTTTTCATTAAAATCAATCTTACTTGATCCAATTAATTCGAGCATGGGTGAGTAATCGGATCGGTTTGAATCTTAAAGCACCCTGCAATTGACTGAAGTCTAAAGACACCTTGTCCTGCGGGGAATAATAATCCTAACACGCCCCGAACCACGCGCGAAACGGGAAGAGATTGTGAAGCCCAAGGCCAACGATATTGATAGGCCAATCTTTTGGTTTTGGGGATGGAGAATTAAACGCAGCGCAGCACTCCCAAGTGACAGCCAAAAGTCCAAAACAGCTAAGCGAAGCCGAGCCTCTCAAGTCTCAAATTGTCGCGCTTTGACTCGCAGCAACGCCACAAGATGACCCTCCCACTCCGACATCGCTTCGGTCTCATCGAACCCTAACCCGATCTCCTTCCCCGAAGGCAAAACCAGAATCGGAAAAGCCCTCGCGTCGTCTCGATCGAACGAGACTCTCTCGCTCGCCCATCCTGCCTCAGCCTCAGGCCATGCGACCCTGTTTCTCCACCATCGCCCTCTGTAGAGAGGACTCCTTTACTTTCGCCACAAAACCCGTTTCTTTTCAGGATACCCTTGTAGAATTCACCAACCATGTCCGCCGATCCTCATGCCCCTAATCCCTATCCCAAGGGTCTCCTCTGCAATGCTGGCGCTGGTGCTGCCGCTGGTATACCCATCTCTTCTCTGATGCGTTCATATAAACTCCAATATAATCGAGTCCTTACAGAGATTGCTGTTATGTCTTTTCAAGTTTTTGAATTCTACAACCTTTGTTTCCACTTTCCATCGGATTTGTCGTCTTGTCTAAATATATATTCGATGTTTGTTTGCTTGTTTTTTTTGTTTTAATTTGATGCAGGAGTTATTGCTGCAACATTTGTTTGTCCTTTAGATGTAATCAAGACTAGGTTTCAGGTTCATGGGGCACCACAGCTCGCTAATGGCAGTGTTAAAGGTATACGCTGACTTGTGCTTCTTATATTCTTATATAATAGTAAATTTTTTTTTTACTTTATTGAAAAAAATAAGACAATTAAGACGTGCCCTGTAGCCTGTAGGTCTTACAAAATACTTTTTGGTTAGTCCTTTACTTTTAGAGTTTGAATCAAAACTCTCAGATTTGTTAATATAATAAGAAGGATACAAACATTATAAAAACTTGTTAGTAAGACAACTACTAGTGAATACTGGATTGTTGCCGGACTTTATGTAACCAGAATGGGTGTTTCTGTCATCAGGCAGTCTAATAATTGGTAGTATGGAGCAAATATTTCACAAGGAGGGATTACGTGGCATGTACCGTGGGTTGGCCCCAACTGTGCTGGCTTTACTTCCAAACTGGGCGGTGAGTCTAGTTCTTGCTTCTTGTCAATGCCTGTTTGTAACCATTATTTTCTTGATGAACTATTCTTCTAACTCTCTTGAGTCTCAACAAATTTATTAACTTTGTCTCCAATATATATAACCTCATTTCTAGCCTCAAATTGGCAATGAAATATATCTATAATAACCTCATTCTCGTGGAAGGTGATATACGCAAAACTATTGTCTTAAGGATATTTGATGCTGTCTCTGAAATGTCTAGGTATAAGTTAGTTTATGGGCAACTTTATTACTTCCTTGCTGAGTTAAGGTTTTGTGCTTTTTATGATTTTCTTGACAAATATTGGCTTTCACTTGGATTTTCTGGAAATACACTAGAGGACAAGAGTGCTGCACCCTTAATGATGGCCTCATATTTTACGTTGGCCCTTTTATATGAAATTATGTATGATCTCTAATCCAACCAACCACCATTTTATGGCTGCTTCATTGTGATTAAGCTACTTGATGGGACTCAACTACAAGGTTGAGAAATAGAACTCTTCTCTCTTAATCCATGTGTGTTTGTGTGTTAAAAGTGGAATTTTATTAGAGAAGGTAAAATGATATTAGACAAGAAATTCTCCAATTAAGTTTTAAAATATATATAAAAAAAAAAGATGGAGATGAGTAGAGTACATCAAAACAATAAAGCTCTCAAATATCTTCCATTGTCATTTAAAGAAATTCCTCAGAAAAGCTTCATTATCTGAACACTGTATATGCCAACAATCACATTGCAGAGGTGGTGCAATGGAATATTATATTCCTTAAAATTTTTGCATTTCTCTCCAAGTCCCACCAAAAACGTCATATCATTACAAGTCTGGCTCAATCCACAACAATGTACCTTCCATCACTCCAAAACTGCTGATGTGGATGGACAAAAGTTCCTACAGATGTTGTGGGTCACAAGTACAAATAAAATACTATTCCAGATGGTCCTGGGAACCATACAAGTTAAGAGCAAATAGTTCTTATTTTTTAATTTTCTAAATAGCACATAATACACTTGTCAAGAGATAAAGCTTTGCGAGGTCTTTGTACCTGTAAGAGTTAATTTTTGGTTAATCCTATTGGAGGAAAGTAGGAATCTTTTGATTTCCATAAAGTATAAGCAAGGGGGAAGTTACTTTTTTTGGGGTAGGAAAATAAGGAAATGAAAGGATTTGCAAGATTTTGTTTAGTTCTCAATTTGCATTGTTATTTTTCCCTAGCAGCTGAATTTTTGGTTGCAGTTTTCATAACTATCTGAGTTTGCCAGGAAGCACAACTCAGTGATCACTTGATCATTTCATCACATGGAGATATGCTTTAGAATCTTAAGGATTTAGACTAGGTACAATTAAGATAAAATATATTGAGAAAAAGTAAGGGGAAGAAATATTGGCTTAGTGCTGAACTGCCAATAGGGGGCAAGAAATCCCTGAGAATAAGCTTATGTATCATCTTGTTTGATAATTCTGAGTCACTGTGAAATTGAATAGGGTGTCATTTCATTAAAAACATAGTTATTTACTGTGCACTGTTGCACAAAAGGCTCATTGTGTCCTTGTGCATTGGCGTTACCCAGGACCCTGGGCAATAGGCAGGTCTGGTGTACATAATATTTAGTATAGCCTAAAATAACAAAAAATATGGAAATGAAAGGACAAGTATATGTGGAAAACAAAATTTATACTTAAAATAATAACTCATAGTCTCATAATAACTTCAATTTTTTCAAAGATTCAAACATAAAGACCCAATGTCAAGCTGCATTTTGATTATTAGGGTCTACATGGTAACAATATTTCCAAGCTGGGTCAGAACCTCCAGCCACGCTCTTCTCATAGTAGCAGTAGCACTAGAAGTACATGTTTAGGAACCTAAATTATAAATACAATGTTGCCTCAGCCTCACAATCCCACCCCACCCACCTCAAATCCAAAGAAAAGGGAAAGGAACAAAGAGATATCTAAACAACATCATCAAATTCCTTGTTCCAGTTGGTGGGCGAATCTTCTTGGTAAAATAATTTCAAAACCCGAGTGGTGATATGAAGAGAATGACAATGGCTTTGGCTTGTAAACAATAATTTAGTTAGATCATAGAAATGCCTCCCCTTTCGTAGAAATGAAAAATGGGACTGTGACATAATGCCCTCAAGGACAAGCTGTGAAATAGCAGAGCAAGTGAAAGAGAAGTGAATCCCAGACAAAGTTGTGAATACTCTTTGTCAGTTTCTTCGGGATTACAATTTGTCCTGCAACATGACCCAAATATCAATCTGGAGTCTTTTTCCTTCCAAACAAGTTTTTGTATTCTCATTTTTTAGAAAGTGATTTAAAAAAATTTCAGCTAAACAAGTTTTTCTAAACCTTTTGTTTCTAAAAATAAAATTTAAAAACATGTTTGAAAACATAAACACAAAAACAAAACCAAACCGACCCTAAGATTTTAAGAATCTAACACCAGCTGCAGCAGTTGCAGGCATGGGCTGCCACTGGACTGTTGGAAAATCCCATAGAAACAAGAAAAAAAGAGAAGAGATAGCTTTGCAATTTGACTGAACCTGACGGAAAAGTTTCAGACTGCTGGAAAACTCACACCTAGCTATAAAATGTCATAGGCCTGCTGTAAAAATCACAGACATTGCTGGAAAATGTGACAAACCCATTGGAAAGTTCCCATAGAGCTTAGGAGCGAGAGGGAACTCACTGATCAACGCCTCCCCCCCCCCCTCGAAGGCCTTCTTTTTTTTTTTTTTTCGTATGGGTTTTCCCTAAATTTTGATGGGCTTCTTAAAAAGAGGATGTGCCTTCATCTTGTCCACATTACGCGCCCTATGTGCAACACATAATTGCACACATTGCAAATGCGATAGATGACTAAGACAATGGGGGTAACACTAGGTCTCAATTTCCCTGTGCAATGGGCAATTGCGTGCAATTAACAACTATAAGTAAGACAAGATTTCTGAGATTTGATAGAGAAGAGGATGTAAGTTTTTGTGTGATTGAAGAATATTTGGGTGACTCGAGTAAATTTTATATATATCTCATGATTCCAGCACACATACTACAGAATGCTAGTAATAGTATGTTAATGTTTGACACAGGAGCATGAGTCCTGTATTGCCTGAGTTTGAGACATGATACTCCCATTTAAAATAGAGGCTCCCCATCTTAACAGCTTGGCTTTTAGGAGTGGGCTCTCCTCTACATTGAGTGGTATTAGAACCTGGTTTGTCCATTTCTGGTGCAGATGGACTGCTGTTTCCAACTCAACAGGATTGATGCAGGAGCATGAGTCGCATATTAGCTGGATGTGAAGTAGCGGTTCTCCCCACTTAACAGCCTGGCTTTTATGAGTGGGCTATCCTCTACATCCTTATTTCTTTTGTTCTTATTTTTTTTCAATGAAAAAAATATGTGTTGAGATGACAATAATGAATTGATTTGTGATAACAAGGTTAGGGATAGGCTACAAAGAAAGATAGTAAATCAGGGGTAGGATTAGCTTTGGTGGAAGATAAAGATGGTCTAGACTTGTGTAATGTGACTATGTGAGGATTGGAATGCTTTAGTGTAGGTGGTGAGCGCATGTAATGAGGAAGCTCTTTAAGAGGATGAGAGGAAGTTTGAGAATGACAAGGACAGAAGTATAAGATGTAATTACAGAAGGTGTGTACTTCTTTTTCTGGGCTGTCAGAAATTGAGTGTGTACATAGATGAAACAGATTAAGCATAAAACTCCTCTTGAATTTCATGTAGTTTGACTCATGGTTCATGTTGCTGTCCTCACTTGTTGCTGGAGTTACTGCTTTATGTAATAAGATACCTTACGTGGGTGTGGATTTTGGAGGATTTGGACAGCAGCTAATAGGATATTTTAAGATAGGACAGCTGTGGGCTTAAGATATCACGAGTTGGGATAGGGTTTCCCTGGAAGAAGTAAGTGCTAAAAATTGTTGGGTTGAATGGGTATGGCACAGAGGTAAGAAAAGGCTGCTTTCTTGACTATAGAATGGGGTTTAAAGGGTCAATTAGTGGCTGATGGTGTGCTGTGAATAGTACCTGCAAAATTAGGATTGGGGTTTGATGGGTTCTTAGGTAGATTTAACCAAGAATGAACTATGGTTGTGAAGGAATGCTTTTGGATTGAGTTATGGGAAGATTAGAAAATAAACAAAAGTAAAGTTTAAGAAGTAGAAATTAACCTAGATATCACACATAGGGTATGATTGCATCGCACAATCAAGAAATGTGCAGTCTTGCTGCAATAATTTGTACAACTTGTCATTCATTATTCTTTGATAGTACGTCACTTAAATAGGACTAGTCAAAACGAGGGGACCAATAGTTCACAACTTAAGCCCCAAGTTGAATAGCCTGCCACTAATAAACAAAACAACAACCCAATTAAGTGAAATAATAGGGAGTTGCCCAGAAAATATAGCACATACATAGACAAGACTAAATACCCAACTTTAAGGCGCCAATGGAAAATTACTAAAATACCCCTGGATTAAGCAATATAATTTTAACCAAAGTAACACAATTGTCCGCATATTAAACCTAAGTGTAAATTGTTTTGATTCAGTAGAGCTATGAGCATTACAATCAGCCCATATGTTTAATTTAAAATCAAACTAAAAAGATCTTTTGATCTTTAAGCTTATGCCTTTTGGAGTTTGTTGTTACCTAATCAATTAAGCTTACTATTGGATAAATATATTTTAGTGGCCTCTACATATCTGATATCTCTATGTGTTTCTGGTGTCCAGCCTGTCTACACTCTTTTTGGAAAGCAGAATACTGTTATATTCTATTAGTACTCTAATTGTATCAATTTGTTAACTTGCAGGTTTATTTTACTATGTATGAACAGCTCAAGAGCCTTCTTTGTTCTGCTGGTTAGTTCATTGCTGATAACTTTTCTATTGAACTAAACTAGGGATTGCTGGAGCCATTGTTCTGTTCATGACGAAATCAATCCTCTTAAATGACTTTTGTTTTTAATCTTTCCAACTTTGCTGTATATATATATATATATATATATATCATTTATGTAGATGTGTAAATTGTAATAGCTATGGTATGTATGCAGATGAAAGCCATCATCTTTCAATTGGGGCTAATATGGTAGCTGCTTCTGGTGCTGGAGCTGCAACTACCATTGCTACAAATCCACTTTGGGTTGTCAAGACTAGACTGCAAGTGTGTTTCTCCAGTTCATACTGAATTTATTATCATCAATTTTATTATGCTATCAGCCTATCACACTTGGCATATTGCATGAGTTCATTAAAATATCTAGTGATGTATCATGTATGCAATTGGTATTAGGGTAAAAAGCTCTTTCGATGTCTCTTTTATTATCAGTGTCTTGGAAGTAGATACTTCAGAATTTTCTTTTCTTTCTGGCATACCATTTCTAGAATTATGTGGTCATCATAAATTAGACATTGTTTGTGGCTTTCAGTGTAACATCCATGCAAGATGACAAAACCTCTGTCCATAGTGGATGGGAAATAGAATGAACACATAAAACAGCTAGTTTAGGTGTTTTTGCTTTGGGCAGATCATGTTATCCCTTTAGGAGCAAGGATGCATGGACTTTGAAGTCGTAGTTATTATACAAGCTTTCCTATGATAGTATTGGTGAACTTATTGCATTATTATATGTTGAAACCATAATGGAACATTAAAACTACACTTTTACTCTACTCATCATCAGTGCTTGTGTGTGTATATTCTGTACGATAAGTTTGCTTCCTTTTTTACTCCAGACACAGGGAATGAGACCTGGTGTTGTGCCATATCGGAGCATGCTATCTGCTTTGAGGAGAATTGCTCATGAGGAGGGCATTCGGGGGCTGTACAGGTTGGCGTTGCTTATCATGAATGCAACATCATGGTCATTGTCTATGGCTTTATAATTAATAATATATTGACATCTAAGGTATTCTTTACAATAAACAGTGGCCTTGTACCTGCTCTGGCTGGTATCAGTCATGTTGCCATCCAGTTTCCCACATATGAGAAAATAAAATTTTATTTGGCAAATCAAGGTAATTTAATGTCTGCTATAGTTCTTTGAAACACTTGAAGGTTTTGGCAGTTGATTAATGTGATCATTATTTTGCATCAGATAACACAGCTATGGATAAGCTTGGTGCACGTGATGTTGCAATTGCCTCATCAGTCTCCAAAATTTTTGCATCCACATTGACGTATCCTCATGAGGTATGTTGCCGAATGATTGACTTAGTTTTTATTTTTTGGCCTTGCAATGATTGAATTAGTTTATTTGAAGATATTTGTGCATAAACATAGATACTCACTTGTGCATAAATATAGATATACCTCTAGTTGCCTAGCCTTGTGAATGAAATGACCTTGCCAATCATTTGAATCTAGAATCCGGTTTCATTGTTTAAAGCATTTTAGAAGAATACTGACTTCATTGCATATTTTTATCTATTTCTTAAAATATTTTAATTGAACATTTTGAGCTTTATTTATTTTATTTCCTTTTTATCATCGTCAACTTAGAAAGCCATATACCTATTGGTTTGGGTAGGATTCATGAATTCTGTATTCCTTATTTCTAGCATATGTTTGGTAATAACATTTTTATGAAAAAATCATTTTTTTTAAAATTCTCTTAGTAAGATTTTGTTATGAGTTGTTTTGATTACAAAATAAATTAATCTAAACACATACCTATTCTGAGGAGACAAGTATCAGAAAGTGACAGATGTTTTTGTCTATTCCTCATATATGTTCGCTGCATATTTTTGTATTTTGTTTGCAGGTTGTTCGTTCCAGACTGCAAGAACAAGGGTTCCACTCAGATAAGCGGTACTCTGGTGTGACTGACTGCATTAGAAAGGTATTTCAACAAGAGGGCCTACCTGGTTTTTACCGTGGGTGTGCCACCAACCTTCTGAGGACAACGCCAGCTGCCGTAATTATGTTCACCAGCTTTGAAATGATACACCGTTTTCTTGTCTCACTTTTCCCGTCTGATCCACGGCATCATATTTTGTGATGATAGATCAGGTCAATCGTCTATCATCTGTAGCAGTAGATTGGTTCCAAAACATAAGCAAGTCCAGCGGATTAATTCTTCTCTCTTGGGGATGCGGATGCCATTTTTTGTGATATTTAACTGTATGTATGGTAGGTTTAGATTCCCGCATCATTTGAACCTCAATTGAGCCGTGTTTCCCTCATCAAACTTGTGCAAAGGCATTGTCTTTGTAGGGAGACCGAGGGATAGTTATAGATTCAAGAGTGATAATGACGATAAAGAAGATAGTGTTACAACGTTGTCCTGCATATATTATTTTGAAACTGCTAAATAATCAGATCCTGTTAAACATTCTCTATCACAACCTTGCATCTAGGATCCCGGAACCTAGATTCATAGGTCAAGCACTTACTACATAAATCATCAAACTCCTACATATCGTACTGAGGGTTAAAGTTGTACAGATAGGGAGAATGTCAAAGAAGTGGTACAATGGACTGCGTATTTATTTGGTTGACATTAACTGTTTTACATTCTTGTACATAATCTGGGATGTTTTATTGCTTCTGCCCCTCTGGCATTAGAATTACCCAGCTAGTAGCTCTCCTCTTCACCTCCCCGCTTCTCTACAAGATAAGGAAATTCAAATTAGTCAACTGTCACAAAGAAGTTCCGAGTTCTCAGGATTTTTTTGGGTTATTATTAATTTTTCACTTGGCTGGAATATGACTGCACGGATCCAAAAACCCAGGACGCTTGCACTGGGGTTCCTATTGTACAGCTTTGGATTAGGGGGCTGTAGTGCTCAACGGCGGGATGTTAATTGTGCCTTTTGGAAGTTACTAAATGAAACCCCTTATAATCATGCCCAAGAAAGGCATAGGAATAAGGGGCAATTGCAGTACCTTGAGCAGGAGTAGGCCCTGGTTAAACTTAGGTTGAACGCAACTTCAAAATTACTAAATAAGACAACCATATGCAGTGTCACACTGTCACCTGTTATTATTTTTTGAGAGGGGTACGCGCGAGATCCTTTTGGGAAGGAAGTCTGAAGGAGGAGGAAAATAAAATATTTCAGGAAAGGAGAAGGATGGGATTAAAAGTGTAAATGATTACTTTTCTTTTGGATGATTATAAAGTGATAAAGGAAATGGAATGAAGACCCGTAAGGACTCAAATTGGAGGACTGAGGCTTTTTGGAGTGTTGCTTTCCTCTTGTATAATTCTATTAAAACAAGGAAGACAACTCAATCTAAACATAAAATTAGATGTCCGAAATCTTGTAAGAAAGTACAGAGTGTGTCAATGTATCAGGAATGAAGCTTTAGGTGAGTTCAGTCGTCAGAATCAAAAGGGACTTTGAATGCCTAACCAAACGTCCCACAGCCGGGAGGTTTTTCTCCATCAAGAGAACCCGTCTCAATCAGCTTCCTTGGCGAAGCATGTTATCTTTAAGACTGGGATGGGTTTGGTTTCCCCATTAGAACACTTGGCTCAATTAATTATTTTCTGTTTGACGCAGAACATGTACCACCATATAAAGCTCTTTATATGTTATGTTTTTTTTCGTGGCATAAAAAAGGCTTTCGAATTTAACCTTGGATCTCGATTAGAAAATTCATATCCTCCTCTTCCATGAGAATGCCAGTTAACTTATGCAAATTGAGGTAATGATGGCCCATAATTGGACAACTCATTAGCGAATATAAAGCGTGGTTACTAACTTACTGTGAAGATTAAAGACTAAGCATTAGCGTTCACTCCTTGGCATCCAAAGTTTTGAGACATCCCTGGACAAGACACATGGGATTGGATTCGTTTGTCAAGTTCTATCACATCCAAAAAAACAAAAGAAAAATTACTGTTGCTTTACAATCAGCTTTCTTGGACGTATATGAACATAAATTTTTATTTTTATTTTTATTATTTTTTTCTTCAGATAAGGGAAGGAGAAAGATAGAGTGAGAGAGGGTGGTTGCTGATTGAGATTGGGGACTTAAATGTTTTGTGAGTGGCGTTACTGGTGTTGAGATATAAGAAACAAGATGTCAGAACAAGTACATAACCACAGAGGATGACAAGAAGAAAACATGGCTGGGTCTATGAGGAGCAGAGCAGGGTTCTATTCTTTCAGTTTCACCTTCATTTTCACCTTCAATTCATCATAGCTTGGTCGGTTTAAAAAGTCTAAACTCATCAAAGGAACTGGGAGTGCTATACTTTCATGATTATTTTTGGAATGCTGGCTACCCCACCTCTTTAGAAAGTGGGGTGCGTTTGGGGGAGAAAGAAAGAATGAGAGAGAGAGAGCAACCTCTTTTTTCTTTTTATCCCCGACCATTTTCCATTTGAGCATTAATATTCCATCAATTAACTATGCAATTTTTTCCTTCAAACAAAGAGTTTAAACATTAAACCCACCTACTGGCACATTTTGGTAATGCAACAAACCTTTTTTTCTTGAAAGTAAAGGTTAGGCTTCCCTTTTGTTTATAAAATAGTTACATGCCCATATATTTAAATTTTGTACATTTTTTTTTTGGTCTAAAAGAATTATGCATGCAATTTATAGCTCGTGTTATCTTCCCCGAGGAAGGACAATGGAAATATACTAGTTATATTATGATAATGATAAACATGATGAATGCTTTAACTATGACAGGAAATATGGGCTCTCTTGATTCTTTACCTTGTGGGGATCCCTTATACGAAAGCCTAAAGTTACTCTCCAGAAAGTCACTGCTATGATGAATACAGTAAGTGACAATCTTCATATATTTTGGGGTCATGGTATGGATCATGGATCATAGCCTTAAGGTACACCTACATTTCATAAAGACTGAAGAGGAATACCAACCAGATTGTAAGAGTGTTCCCACTTTTGTCCTCTTTCAACAATGTCAGATAACTGGTCAAAGTAATTAGAAACCTATTCTAAACAGATTAATGCAAGCATTTGTTTACAAATATCTCATTCTTGTTTTTAAGGTAAAAATATATAAACTTGAAATCTCTCAATCTTTTTAAAGAAATTAAAGGGTTGTATTGGTACAATTTCTTGAAGGGAAAAAAGACCTATGCATTAAGCAGAGTACTTTTGGGGTTGGGGTGGGTGGTTTGTGCTGGTCCAGAGATTGAGTATTTTTGTTTTGGTCATTGGGATTGAGGATTGCTTTCCACAAAATGAGGGTGCATGTGCTTCTATGGTATGATGTGGCTGGCCATCTTCAGAGTTGACAGCATGAATCTGCACATTTCTGCACCAGAAAGTGATGTGAACCTCACAAAGAGAATTCATGAATATAATCATATATTATGGGTAGCAGCTGGGCTCACTTAACATGTGAAAGTCATAAAGAAAAAGCAATAACACATAACTTTAACCTTTCAATAATAACTGGTAGCTATTAAGCTTTCTTAGATTAATTAGCATTTCAAATTATAATCCAAACAAAATAATTACCTTCCTGGCCGTACCTTTCAGAATGATTAGCAATTCTGCAGGTCCCATGCGTATAATATCCCGTATTTCATAGCTTAGACCTGTTAGAGAAAAATGCTAAGGTGGTGACCTGATTAACAACATCTAAAGCATAGCTTTTAGCCTTTCACTTATAATAACTGCCATAAACCAACTATCCTAAAAGGCTTGAAACATGAATGTGCTAAATTCGATTTAATTGTAAAGATTAAAGGTGACATAAATCGAACTCTTGACTACTTAATAATACAGATTCTGATACTATATTATGAATCAATTATCCCAAAAGGTTAAACTATTAGGTAAAAATACATAACTATTTTATATCTCTATCAATAAATTCTTCCTTACATAAACTTTACTTATGGCTTGTGAATTGTCAATGTTAAAATGTATCTAGATTATTGCTGCACTAAAAGTTTGTGTATCTATATTAAGTTTTCTACTATGGCTGGCAATTCGATGAATCTATGCAAAGTGGGAAATAGTGGCAGCTTAGTGTGGTAACAAACTGATAATCATGTAATTAATTATATTTCTTATTTTCTTTTGAAAAATAACCCCTTCTTTCCATATTACATAACAATTGTTGCCACCAAATAAGGAACGGACAGAGAATAAGGACAATGGCAGTCTCCTATGATGTTGTTACTATTCAACTAAAAATCTAATTTGGAATCCCATTTTGTCAATGTTAATTACCTACCATTTAATGAAATTCTAATTTATAATATATGGGGAAAATAATAATTTAATAAAAGTGTAATATTTTTGTGATTTAGTTTTTATTACTTTTGTGAAGTGATATTTTTATTTTTCCAAGATAAGAAAACAAAAGTGCTAAATTAGTTGTCTTTTTCTTTAATTTATTTATGCAACTGTACTGTTAAATTCCTTTAAAATTTAAGCACATTTTTCTTTTACTATTAATACAATCTCTAATGCTCCTAATATGGTAATACCAACATAAAAATAAATAATATAAATTAAAAATAATAACACAAACTAAATTAACAAAGACTCAAATTATTCATACATGAGTCCAATGTCTAATTAAGATCTTAGTTATTATACACTGCACCGATTCTTCTAACATATTTGCAAAATATCTGACCACATTAAAACACTAAAATGAAATCCTTTCTTTATGGGTAATTTAAATATTTATATATTTTTAATAAATTTTTATTGATAATTGATTAGTTATATTTAATGGACTTTCAATATTTATTATAAAAACTAACAACTGCTAAATATTTAATAATCCATAAAAAAAATAAAAAATACGAATACTGTGACAATTCCCTGAGTGTCAACAGGGTGGGGCAAGGACATAGCGAGGAGTGCTTCCCATCTAACTCATTGCAAGTGCCCGACGATTCCCAATAGGAAGGTGGATATCTATGCGTATATATCAATGTCTAATAATATAAAATAAAATTTTTAAATAAAAAAAATATAAATGAAAAAATTTAGAATCACAAATTATAACTTTATTAAAAAAATTAAAATACTTGAAAAATAAAAAAATACACATAATATATTAAGTTTGGTGCAATAATCAAATAATTATTATTTAAATGATATAAATTTTTCAAATAATTTTAACATTTTGAATTTATTTATTAAAAAAATCATCGTAAAATATAAGAAAATATAAATTTCATTTCATCTCAAAGAAAAAAATATATAATATGTGTAAAATGTTAATAAAAAATTTACAAGTACTCGTAAACAAGTATTATGATGTTTCCCGGCACTTTCGTTTAATAAACAAGTAACCATTCCAAACTCTGTTGTAGATAATTTCACATATACTTGTATACGTACTCTATTTGTTTATAAGTATTCTCTGTTTATATATATGTATGTATGGTTATGTGCGGAATAGCAGATCATGAATACTTACTATGTTTCACTTTCGCTAGAATGAAAAAGAATAAATGTGTAATTTAACCCAAAGGTGATTATGATTACATGGGTGGCTAAACAAAGGGAATGGGTAGGCCACGCGCTTGAGGGGGCGGTGGTTGTAAGAAGGAGAGGATTGAGCGGGTGACCCGGTAGAGGTGGTTGCTCTTACTCTATGACGCAGTAGCACGCTGCCGGTTGCCGGCGGTTATAATATATTAATAATGCAAAGTGGAAGTCGCCACGTAGGAACTATGATGGGCCACTCCGTTTCATTGCCGGTGAAGTGGGTCCCTTTGAAGATGCTCTGCGTGGGCCTTACCCTCATCGCTCTGGTTCCGAACCACCAATTTGAATATTGTGAACGTTACGACGACGCTCTACTCGGATTCACAATTATGCCCTTGTCTTTGGTTCCCCTTCCAATCTTTTTTTGTTTTTTTTTCAATCTCTCTTCCTCTCAAGCCTCAACTCTGAACTCTGACAAAGCCCCGCAGTCGTTGGGTTCTTCTTGGAAATCTAAAAAACTGCTCATTTTTTATTTTTTTTTTGCAGAATTTGAATTAAATCCTTTACTTTTATGTAAAAAAAAAATTCTTTGCTTTTAAAAGAGACTAATTGTGAATAAAAACTATTTTTTTAATAAAATTGTTCATCTATTCCTACATCATTTTTTTAACATAAATGACGTGATACCTTAGATTATTCGGCTCTAAATTTGATAGAAAAAAAAATGTAAGTGCAACAATTGTACCATAAATTTGAATGAAAAACCGAAATAATAATAGAATATATTTATATTTGGACAAAAATGAACATCTAACTTAATGAGAGATTTTTGTAATGTGACGTTAAACAGTAAGAGAGTCAATTGCAATAATATTCAATTAACTACATCTTAGGGGGTCATTGTGATTGTTCCATATATATTTGAATCAAATTAAAAATGGAATCAAATATTTGTGATTATTTCATTTATCAAATATTTGAATAAAATATTTATCATTTTAAGACAAAATTAAAAATGGAAATCTTTCATATTATTCATTTTGTTAATAATATAAATAAATATATTTTGTCAATTGTAGATTTTACAATTAGACATAAAACATACACTAAATGTGTATGTAAATTGAAAAGAAAAAGCGATAAACTAGGTCACCACTAGTTCCACATTTCTATTTAACCATATAAAAATCAACCAACTATTTGAAATCTTTGCAAGTTTTCACATGGTGTTTTCCTTATATGTTAAGCTGTTCATGAGTCATGATTCTATTTCACCCCACCACTCTAAACATTTGTTAGCAAGGGGTTAGGTTGAACTTTAGTGGGCAAAGCCTATGATATAGGAACTTAATTTAATTGACTTAGATGAGAAGGCCATAACAATTGATCACTTCAGTTGTTGCACTGCACTGTGTTGGTTTTTAATTTCATCATTAAAACTTGAGGCCTTTCACAATTACCTGGGCTGCGCAGGTAACTGTTTTCCAACAACCATTTCACTAACCGAAAGTGACGTTCTGCCTACCCAATGGTGTACGTGGTGGCAGTGGCATGCCCCATTCATTTTCAAGTTACCATTAGATGGATTAGATTATAATAGACGGTGTGAAATTTCTTTGTGAATGTTTGCTTTCAACCTTTCTAACCTGCTCAAGCCAATGTTGAATTCTGTGCACTTTTCGTGACTTTGAAACTTAACCACATTTAATCCACTTTTGATAGATCAAAATGTTGAAGTCTATACATATAAATAATCTGGTGTGCCTTCTGGTTCAATAGATCAGAAAAAACAAAAAACAAAAAACAAAAATGTCAGGCACATGATGTTGCAGTCTCTGAACGGAACACCATCACAAAATTCTATAATTCAGTAACATAGGTAGGCTTAGTTATTTTGTTCTTCAGACTAAGTAGCCTAAACAAGGATTGGTAGGCCATTTTGTCATGAGTCTCATAACATATTTGGTAAAGTTTAATGTTTTAGAAAATATTATTTTTTTTAAATCTGTTTCAGTAAAATTTTAATTATAAACTATTTTAAGTATAAAATAAGTTAATCTAAACATATATTGATCAATCATAAAATTAGATGGGAGCATCTTAGCATTACAAGACTCATCATATCATCTTATTCTTAGAATTTAGAAGACCATGCTTAGTATGAAATTCCAGCGGTAGGAGGGGGGACCTACTGAATTCTTATATTTTGAATCAATGAGCAAAATGATGATTGTTAAATACAAAGTTGATTGACCAAACGTGGTGTTTTGTGGATGAGCATTAACGAAGTAGACAAATCCAACGACCTCCAACTTCTGAAAGAGAATTTTTAAGTGTTTGAATGTTTTTTTTTTGAACCCCAAAGGAGGGATTTTTATTCTATGTTAAGTTGGGCAAGATATAGTACTACTACTTTTCTTTTTCTTGATTATCCATTTTCTTTTTCTTTATGAGAAGTTAGCACATTATATAGAATAAGGAGGATTATCTCAGTGTTTGTGGCATTAAGTGACTGTCATCATGTCGTGAGTCTTAAATTTGTTTAAGAAAAGAAAAAATTAAAAAGGTTGCATCAACAACCAATATAACCTAAGAGTATTAGGGACAGGATCATGCACTCATGACTCACGCTCATATCCTAAGCGCATTGTTTATGAGTGCAATATTGATATATTTGATTTTTAATGAAATCCTTAGACTAGAAATTCCGAGTAAAAGAGAAGAAAATTGATTTGTGGGGGAAGGATGGCAAAGCCTTCATGTGCACAAGTTTGTTCTTCATAAAAGTTGGTGGGTGGATGAGGACAGGTTCTTGAGTCTCAATGGAACAGTAAAAACGGAGCACCTAGCAATGACCTAAAATTAAAGCAGGGGCATTACCATTCATGGTTGGTCGCTTAACTATCACCAGAATGAAAGTATCATATGAATGCTAAAGTGTTCCATATGCTGTGCCAAGTAATTTCGAGATATTTTGTTGTTTTTTTTAGTACAATGTCTATTACTATAATTCGTTAAACAACTTCATTGTATTTATTTATTTTTGGTATAAATTCATTGTAATTTACAAGAATCAAGATTGTTTCAAACAAATCATTGCGTTATTCCTTCTGGGAAATTATTGGTTGGCCTTTTTTCCTTGGTTTTTATTCAGAGCTGCGGCACAAGTTAATCTGCAAATAAATGTGGCACTCATTCATTGCAAGTTAAAAGGTTCTTTTAGGAGTAAAGATAGCTGAGCTGAGAGGATTTGCAAAAATCCAATCAAAATTTCCTTTTCGGTAGAAAAACATCCAACAAAAGTTAGCAATAAAAAAAATTACAATACAACTGTACAAGGCCATAAATTCTCTGCATCTACAACTGTGCAAATTGCAATACCCTTCCCTGCCCTTTTTTGTTATTATGAGCTCTGACTGCTTTCCCTGAGAGTTGCTTGTGGGGTGAAGGCAGAACCTGAAGTGCACGCGCTATGAAACGAAGTGAAATGAAACACTCTTTATTGAAGCTACGAAGTCAGGAACGAGGAAACAAAAGCAAAACAAAAATCTTATTATTGTTATTTTTTTTTTGCTATCACAAAAATCTTAATTTTAAAGTTTAAAACTTTGAGAGGTTTAGGGAATAGGCTCGGAGTTGAGGTATGGGAGAGAGAGAACCAACACAGTGGGAAGGGAGTATAAAGCGGATACAGAAAAAGAGAGAGAAAGGAAGAGGTATTTCCGTTGTGAGAGTGCCACTTTGTATTTGTAGAGAGAAAGAGAAAAGCGAAAGGTAATGGAGAATGTGAGAGTGTGTTTGAATTGGTAACAAAGAAAGAAACCTCAACAACACTCAACTGCATCATCAAAGATAATATCAGAGTGAAAACCCACTCTTCATAAACTTTTATTTTCTCCTTCTTTCTTCTCTGTTCCTCATCAAGATTCTTTTTTTCTCTCTGAAATCCAGCTCTCTGGTGAGGGATTGCACAATGTTGATGAGCTGAATTGTTGAGCTTGCTCTTTGGTGAGGAATTGAGAGGTCGGCTTGTGGTTTGGTCAGCGTCAGGTGTTTTAAGTTATGGCGGCATTGTCTTTTTCGGTGGTATCGGTGGTGGAGGATGTGCTTCAACAGCACGGTAATCGGCTCAAAGATCTTGATTTGGAATCTAGAAAAGCAGAAGAAGCTGGTAATTTCCTATTATTTTTCTGGGTTTTTATGAAAATGGTTTTTGAATTGTGGGTTATATGTATTTTCTTTTGTCAAGTCTCTCTCTTAAATTGTGTCTCTTTCGCTGCATCTATAATAACTTCTGCAATGCATTTCTTGATTGCTGAAAATTGTTGGGAGAAAGCTTTAGGAAGGTAACTGTTCCGGGTCTGTTGACTCTGTTCACCATTAACGTCTCGACCTCAAAACAACATATAAGCGTAGTCCTTTGATATACTTTCATCTTTTCAGGGAAAGTGTCGAATTGTCATGTTTTTTTTTTCTCTGATGTTTGCTTTTACTGAAGGTTGAGGCATATCAATTTCTTGTAAAAAATCTATCTGGATTTTGTATCAGTTATCCTGAAACAGAAAATCTTTAACATGCAGCATCCAGAAGGTATGAAGCAGCAGGGTGGCTGAGAAAAATGGTGGGAGTTGTTGCAGCTAAAGATTTACCAGCAGAGCCCTCTGAGGAAGAGTTCAGGCTTGGTTTGAGAAGTGGGATTATCCTCTGTAATGTTATTAATAAGGTCCAACCCGGAGCTGTATCCAAAGTGAGCTTGATCATAATTTGATTTACTCTGGTTTTCGGTTATTGTTTATTCACTAATGTTGACCCTGTATTCTTCTGTAAGGTTGTGGAGAGTCCTGTTGATTCTGCACTCATCCCTGATGGGGCACCATTATCGGCATTTCAGTATTTTGAAAACGTGAGGAACTTTCTGGTGGCTATCCAGGAAATTGGACTTCCTACCTTTGAGGCATCTGATCTGGAACAAGTATGTAAAGGACCAGATACTTAATTACTATTTCACATTTTAGTGTAACGATTTGTATTTTGGTGAATTGAATTGTTAATAACACAACCCCAGATAATCCCTTGGCACTAAGAAACTTTGCATACTCTGGAAGTTTAATAATGTATTTGTTTTGGTTTTCTGCTGAATCATTGGTTTATGATTTAGGGAGGAAAATCAGCCAGGATTGTGAACAGCGTCTTGGCCCTTAAATCCTACAGCGAATGGAAACAGGCTGGGGCTAATGGTGTGTGGAAATTTGGTGGAACTCTCAAGCCCGCAACCTCTGCAAAATCTTTTGTGAGAAAAAACTTGGAGCCGTTTACTAATTCCTTGTCAAGGAACTCGTCCATCAATGAAAAATCTTTGACTGCTTTTACCTCTGACGTTGAGTCTAATAAAATGGTTAGCAAGCTTTATTTTTGACATCTATATCTGCTCTGGATTTGTCTAGTTGAACAGAAAGAATAACTAAATGGATTTTTTTTCTTTAACTTTTTATACTTGCAGTCTGGTTCTCATTCTTTGAGTATGCTTGTTCGTGCAATTCTATCAGATAAAAAGCCAGAAGAAGTTCCAATGGTAAGGGAAAATGTTAAGTCTTTCACAACATAATTTTGTCATAAATTTACAAGTTCCAATGGAGTATAAGTCTGTTGCGTTGTACATGTTGAGTACTGAGTAGCCACTGAGTTATAATGGCATTTGAAAATTGTATGGGTGTCTAGCATCATCATCATTAAGGGCCTCTCCCTTTTGGTTTGTCCGGGCACTTCTGTTACTTAAACAATATCAAAAGTGCATCCTAAATGCAGATTTGACAGTCCCATCTACCAGTACTCCACTAGTCCCCAGCTGCTGTACTTCAATCTTGTCACTCGAAAGTGCCTTTGAATTTACTTGTTTTAAGTTATATTATTCTTCTTCTGCATGGAACAGTTGGTTGAATCCGTTTTGAGTAAGGTCGTAGAGGAGTTTGAGCATCGCATTGCAAGCCAAGGTGAACTGGTACGGTACTTTTCACCTTTTTAGTTATGTCATTAGTTTTTTAGGCGATTGACCCGTATTATGTGCTTTTCACCCCATTCACAGAAAAAAACTTGTTCTTGCTGAAGTTGAATTTTATGACAAGCTGTTCTTGGTTATTTATTTATCATGTAACCTACAGACAAAATTAACTTCAAGAGATGCTGTTTCTCAAAGCAATGGATCTGTATCAAATTTTGTCATGGCAAAGAAAAAGGTAATACTAACCTCACGTTTAACACATTCCAGGAGCCTCATGAAACTTAAAAATTATTGAATTCTTATATATCTTTTGATCGATTAGGTGGAGAATAAGATTCCTGTGGTAACAAAGAAAGAGGAATTCATTCACAAAAACCATGTTGCTGATGAGGAAAGGCAAAGACAACTTCTAAAACACCAAATGCTCTTTGATCAACAGCAAAGAGATATTCAAGTAGGGAGCAGCTGAGATAATATTGATCATTTTAACTTTGCAATTTGTCAATTTGTTAGTAAAATATTAGTATCCTTACGTTTTTGTAGGAACTAAAGCATACTGTTCACACCACAAAATCTGGTATGCAGTTCATGCAAATGAAATTTCATGAGGAGTTCTCCAATCTCGGTAATATTTTACTTAACAATTTGTGATTAAATTTCTTAAGTTCTTCCCTCTATTGTTTCCTTCCATTCTTTTTTGCTTTGGAATTGATAGATGAGATGCTGCTTCTTATTTGATTTTTCTATTTTACTTCATAGGCATGCATATTCATGGCTTAGCTCATGCTGCTTCTGGGTATCATAGAGTTCTTGAAGAAAATCGCAAACTATACAATCAAGTCCAGGATCTTAAGGGTATACTGGTTGGCTGGTTGCTTTAAGCCTAACTCCCATCCATATCTTTGTATAGTTTTTTATCCCGAAATAGAATTAAGGTGGGTAATTTTGTTCGATCAGGCAGTATTAGGGTGTACTGTCGAGTAAGACCCTTCTTAGCTGGACAACCAAACTATATGAGCACAGTGGAAAATATAGAAGATGGAAATATCACAATTAATGTTCCTTCAAAGAATGGGAAAGGACGCAGATCCTTCAACTTCAACAAAGTCTTTGGACCATCTGCAACCCAAGGTTGGTTTGGAGTTCAGTTTCAGTTATCTCTAGAATTTCTATGCTTTAGTATATGATTGAAATTTTTTTCTTGTCTTGTGTTGCAGCGGAGGTCTTCTCTGATATGCAGCCACTCATTAGGTCTGTTCTTGATGGTTATAATGTTTGCATATTTGCATATGGCCAAACAGGATCAGGAAAAACTTACACAATGGTAAGACACCCTTGAAGTTGTCCCCGGAAAAAATAATAATAATAAAAAACTTGAAATTTTTGCATAGGTTTTTCTGATTTATGTTGGTTACATGTAGACTGGACCGAAAGAGATAACAGAGAAAAGCCAAGGTGTAAATTACAGGGCTCTGGGCCATTTGTTTCTTACAGCAGATCAAAGAAAGGACACTTTTCACTATGATGTGTCTGTTCAAATGATGGAGATTTATAATGAGCAAGTCAGGGATCTATTGGTTACTGATGGAACAAACAGAAGATATCCTTTTTCCAGTTATTTGATTCTCTTAAAAGGTTATACTGGTCTCCTATTCCTACAATAAGATTATTAAAACCTATAGAATATATATAGCATTGAGTAATTGACTGCTGTTTGGATTTTTTTTTTTTTTTCAAATATTGGTTAAGCTTAAGATGAAAGCAGCCTTTACTGATTATGCTTGCCCTTAACGATTGATACATTAGAAATCCGTAGTAGTTCTCATAAAGGGCTTAGTGTACCAGATGCAAGCCTTGTCCCAGTATCCTCAACAATTGATGTTATTGAACTAATGAATCTGGGGCAAAGGAACCGTGCAGTCGGAGCAACAGCCCTTAATGACCGTAGTAGCCGATCTCATAGGTATATCCTATTCAATGTCTTGCTGTCCACTCTTGTTTTTGTGGTAATATTTTTTGGACAAAGTTAACCACTGTCTTCTCAAAAATTATCAATTTGGCAGCTGCTTGACTGTTCATGTTCAAGGAAGAGACTTGACATCTGGAACTATCCTTCGAGGATGCATGCATCTGGTTGACTTGGCTGGAAGTGAGAGGGTAGACAAATCTGAGGCCACAGGAGATAGACTAAAAGAGGCACAACATATTAACAAATCTCTTTCAGCTTTGGGTGATGTCATCGCTTCCCTTGCTCAAAAAAACCCACATGTCCCTTACAGAAATAGCAAACTCACACAATTACTCCAAGATTCACTTGGTAAGGTTTAAGAAGTTGATTTGCTAATAGGGTAGTTCTAATTATATTGCAGGCAGCTGTATTCTTTTATGTTTCTGGGTTAAACAATTCTTTCAAATTTGAACTTCTCATTAGTCATTATGTTGGTTGGGTTTATTTCAGGAGGACAGGCCAAGACACTAATGTTTGTTCACATAAGTCCAGAGACTGATGCTACTGGAGAAACAATTAGCACATTAAAATTTGCAGAAAGAGTTGCTACAGTTGAACTTGGTGCTGCTCGAGTAAACAAGGATAGTGCAGATGTTAAAGAGCTCAAAGAACAGGTTGATATTCCAAATTTAACTTCCGTGATTCTCCATAATAATCTTAGGAAGTTTTACCACTTGAATTTTATCAAGTATAACAATTGGATTGTGTTTCAGATCGCCATCCTTAAGGCAGCATTGGCAAGAAAGGAAGGGGAATCAGAACATTCTTTATCTGGCAGCTCTGTAAAATATAGGACAAAGGCTAGTGAGTTATCACCTTATCATACAACCCAGGGAGGTGCAGATACTGTGGGCGTTCACCTTGGATGCCGGCAACCAATGGTTGATTTAGGGAACATAAAGGTACGTACACTCCATTTGCAATTGGTTTTCTGATGTTGACAAAGCATTCTAATTTCTCCAATTGTGTAAAATGGTTTGATATATAGAAAAACAGTAATCCCCTTGACGAAACTTACATTGAGAAAATTTAGAACTAAAGTCCTGATATGATTTTGGAATAAACACATGTTTATTAATGATACAATGGGGCCCTCAAAGTAGAGGTTAAGGAACAAATACATGTTTACTAATAAAAAACTGCTGGATCCTTAAAATAGAGGTTTGTCACTTTTATGTATTAATGCAGAATGTTTTTAACTTCTGCCACCAACTGGCGCAATGGGCTAAGTCATGCGTGAAATGTCCTGAGACACCATTTATTGTTTTAAGGACAAGCAAGCAGAAGCAAATTACTGCGGCCATTTTACTTAAATATTGGACGGAGAGAATATACATGCATAGCATTTACTGTTAGGATATTTGACTCAGAGTGGTCTCTCCTCAAGAAAATTAGATCAGGTGAAATTTGTTTGGTTATTGCTATTACTTGTTAAACTCATATGGAATTTGAACCATGATCCTGCAGCTTCACCCTAATACCACATTGAGGCAAAAATCTCAGAGCTTTGATTTTGATGAGATATCATCAAATTCGCCGCCCTGGCCCCCGGTGAATAGTCCCGGACAAAACTATGGGGAAGATGATAAAGAAACTGGTTCTGGAGAGTGGGTTGATAAGGTCATGGTAAACAAGCAAGATGTAAGCAAAACTGAAAACATCTTGGAGTGTTGGGAGGCAGACAATGGGCACTTATCAGAGGTCTTCTATCAGAAATATCTCCCAGATTCTTCCAAAATGTACTCAGAGCGATCCTACAATATGTTCATGGGAAGCAACCAGTATAACATTGCGGGTTCAGATGACATGGAGGACCTTGATGCTGCAACCAGTGATTCCTCGGAACCTGACTTACTTTGGCAGTTTAATCATTCCAAACTTACCAGCGTAGCCAATGGAAATGGATCAAAGACTAGGAGACCTGTCTCAAAGCCAGCAAAAAGCTCAGAATTGAGGTAATGCCAAAAAAAAAAAAAAAACCTTCTTCAAAATGCTTCTTTATAGACTAAAGTCTACACTTCTAATTTGCTTGTACTTTCAGTTGAGAATTTTCTTTTTCTATTGGTTATTGATAACCTTTTTGCAATTTTTCCAGCAAGAATATGATCCATTCTTCTCTTGGTCCTTCACCTTCACGGAAACAATCAAATGGTGTCTCACTTCGAACAGGAAGGCATCCTGCTCCAGTTGACATGAAACGTAAAACTGGGAGTAGAAAGTAAACTTGTTATTAGACACGTCACACGTCAAAAGGGTGAATTTTTTCTTCTTTTTTTTTTAAAAAAAATTTCCCAATTTTTTAGATCGACGAGAGAGAGCTTTTGCTGTTATATTTCCTTTCTTTTTTTTTGGTTTGTAAGTTCTGTAATTTGTATAACACAGATAATGGAGCAATAATGCCCGTTGCTTGTATCATGACATTCTTTTATTTTACACTACGTAAAAATTTCAAACACCAAACTGTCACTGCAATGGTTTGATTTGCAACTTCTGGTCAAATCAATTTTCTTACAGCATGTTTGTTTTGGGGGTAAAATAATGTTAAAAACACGTTATAAAGAAGGAGGAAAATTTTGCTGAGAGAAAGTGTCTTGAAAAGCGTGAATAGTACAGTTAGCATTGAGAATAATCTTAAACAAACATAGCGTTATTCTTTCATAAACTCACTTTTCTTTCTTGTTTGATTCCTTAGCACACATGATCAGTGGCTGGCAACAAGAAAACAAATGGAACTTATTATATCTACTGCTGAAGATATACTAGGATTATATTTCTATAACCCATAATTCAGTTTGAAATAACTAGATGGATTGGAGGAGGAATCCATTTTCTCTCATGAGGTGCATTATGTGTGGAGGGTAATTTGATGATGTTAATTCTTAATGCTTCACTATTAATGGTTGGAGATCCATATATTTACTTTTGTAAGTTTGCCTAGGTGATCATTAATATACAGTTAGAAGAAATACTATTTAGTCGGAGTTTGAGATAATTATTGAAGAGGAAAGAGAATATAATGTCTGAGGGCAATGCCTTAGGTTATTTTTAGATTAAATTATTATTTTGATCCTTTAAAAATATATAATATTAAATTAATTATTTAAAAATTTAAAATAACATCAAAATAATTTTTTTAATATATGTGACATTAAATTAATATCAAATAAATTTTTAAATGATTAAAATAGTAGTTTAGTCTTAATTTTATTTGGACAAACAGGATTGTCGACACACAAATTTGACAATTTTAAATATTATCTCTAGTTCTTTTCTTGTTGAAGTAAATTATTTGCTAAATATATTTTCTTTTTACTGGAAGAGTATTTTTGAGCCAGCCCAAACAATCTTAAAGGTGCATTCTCATGTCAACTTAATGCATTTAAGATAATTATTTTTTTTAGGTGTTGCTCTAAAATTTGAACTCAAATGGTATAGGAAACATATATATTTAATCACGTTTTTTTTGTTTTGGGTCAGTCACCTCCTTAGATTATTTGCTGACTGTAATGTTGGTGAACAGCTTGATGATGTCAAAAAGAGTTGGGCCTACTTCCCGCAGCGAATTGCCAAGGCCCTTGAACAAGTGTTGAGGTGATTAACATTTCGAGAACTGCTTTGGGTGCCCTTGTGGGGCCAGCTTATTTGCTATATCCTGTATGGAAGAAATTATTT
Source organism: Castanospermum australe (assembly GCA_019955255.1). NCBI lineage: Eukaryota > Viridiplantae > Streptophyta > Magnoliopsida > Fabales > Fabaceae > Castanospermum > Castanospermum australe. The sequence continues at coordinate 552,056 of NSJW01000393.1, read as the reverse complement.
GACGAGTGAAACTTTGCCCTAGAAGATGAACTATCATAAACGCAAGGGAAATATTTGTTGCCTGTGACTGGCTAACCTAACTCCTGAGATACGTCTGTTACAAACAGAAGGATAGCTATGAACATGCTACATCTGCATAATTTGAAAACTAGTATGCTGAATGGTAGAGAAGGGGACAATTAGAGTAAGCATCTCGAAATGATGCCAAAATCACATGGTGATAATAGAAGTTACAATGCTTTGATAATCATATCGCGTAACATTTGATAGCAAAATTAAGATTATTTTACCTGGCTAATGGTCCTTTACCAGGTATTGTAGAAATACTAATGCTAGACCAGTATGGCCTGTTTCAAGTAGTTTGCCATCTAAAGTTAATATGCCTAAAAGCAGTTACTGTGGTGGTCCTATATGTTGTGAAGTTCGGGTAGATATTTGAGAAATAACTGGTGTAGGACTTGCTTTTTCTTTTACTTAGTCTACCATTTGGTTGTTCTTGTTCCCTTGGTTACTGGATGATTCATTGATTCGTTAATGCTGGTGGCACCATGTCTATCCACAGCTGCTTTATTACATTGGCATTGACATTGAAGCTGACTCTCTGGATTGGGCTTCAATTTTGGTGTATATAAGTGAACCCTCTTGCAAGGCAGGTTTGATTTACAAAGAAGAATATGCTTGGGTTCAGATTTATTCACCTTTCAAAATTCACTGTAAAAATTTTGATTTACTTTTACTTTGGAAGTCATAAGATATGAATATATATATGTATTATTACTTCAATAATCAATTTTGGGAGGCTTTCTCTATTTTTCCTTTTTCCTGTTCCTTTCCTCGCCCATAATAAAATCTTTGGTTTCCTTTCTAAAATCAATCTTGTACTTGGAGAATTGGATACCAGAGTGCAGGGACTATTGCTCACCCTATTCCAAAAAGGTTGAAAAGTGTTCGATAGGATCATAAGGCAGGTTTTACCAAAGTGACATGGCAAATTGATTTGGCAATCCCTAATATCTTGGAACGTTCAATCAAGAAAAGATCTTATCCGATAAAGATCAATTCCCTTAATTACAAAATCCTAATTAATTACTTAAAGATTATCTTTATAAATAGGAATTGTATTCCTAAAAGGACTCAGAAACCTTACCTATATAAAGGCTATCCAAGCATGATTCAACTCACTTTTTATACCATCGGGTTGAGCATCGTTTGATCAAATCATCTTTAAATTTTTTTTTTTCCAAATAGATCAACTTTGCTTAGGATCCGCCTTAAAGGGGTTGTGGCCACTTGGATAGTTGGATTGGCGCGCACAATCATAACCCGTCAAAGCTGTATCAGTTATGACAGAGAATAAGAATGTCTCATCAGAGCTCGAGAATCGTCACAAGTTGTTTGAAAAATTCTGGTACCATCACATTTGTGAATGATGGAAAGTGTCGTGGGTAGATGAGATGCTGATCAGATGGCCATGTTCTGCATGCCAGATGCGGGTGTAGTGGGGGATCCATGACAAAGTTGATGTGTTGTGTGAGCTGTTATGGGTTCCCCGGGTCCAGCTACTGGGTGGGAGTGGGACAATGAACCAACTGCCATTGATGGAAATTGGTGGTGACGAGGAAATCGACGGGGCCATTCTCAGGACGTTGCCTTCAGTTAATAATAGCTGTCTAGCATTAGCGAAAAGTTGAAAAACAGAGTCTTTAAGACTCGAGACCACTGACCCGACGTTTGGACAGGAATCTTTCAACATTGTGCATGGAGCACTCATATGATTCCTATCCTCAATTTTTAACCGCCGCATTAGTTTAAGATTGCTTGTGCTTGCCCTGACAAGAAAATAACATGTTGCATGCCATTATTCAGAGCACAACAACCGCAAACTTTTTTTTGGTTTGAACATTCGCAGGTATTATTTGGTATGAATAGGAATCGAACCATAACTTCATTCTGTTTCTGTGTTTCATATTTTAGAATTAATAGAAGGGAAATGCTCCTTGTTACGAAAAGTTTATCACGAATTATAAGAATACGAAAACTTCTTAACCACTAAGAACACATTTGAGATTGGATAGTTATACTTTTTTTATCTTATTTTATTATTTTCAACCAATCCCCTGAATTCGTGTTAAGATTCGTGAAAATATTTAGTATTAAATAGCATTCCTCTAAAAAAAATAATAATAATAATTTTTTAGGTGGAATAGAATTGTTTAATTGTTGAGTTACCATTCAGGGCTGACAGATTTTTTGTGTCTAAGAGAACACGTTTTGATAAGACAAATTCAAGTTAAGCCAATGTCTTTTTTAAGTTGAGCTGAATTGACTAATTTTTTAAGCTTAAGAAAACACATCCCAACTATACAAATTTTTTTAAAAAAAATTTAAATGACCCAACCTAGCTTGATTCGAGCCAATCATATTTTTTGGCTTGAATCAATGTTTTTGTAGGCTTATACTATGTTTGGATGAAAGTTAAGAAAAGAAAATGAAGAAAAAAAATTTTATAACATTTTTTTTATTTAAAAGTTTTATTAAAAAAATAAATATTTTTAATTAATTTTTATAAATATTTTAAAAAAATTTCAATTTAAAAAATTTTAAAAAATTAAAAATATTTAAATAAAAAAAAATATATATTAATTAACATTTTATTCTCTTTCTTTCTCTTTTCTTTAAATGTCTTTTTTGTCATTCTCTTCGTACTCTCAAATATAACCTTAAAGAACACAAGTTAACCCAAAAAATTTTAAGACTAAGCACATGTTTGATTTATCTTAATTTTTTAAGAAAAATTATTTTTTTTCAAAAGCTTTCTTAGTAAAATTTTACTTATAAACTATTTTACTAATCCAAACATTCACTAAGTGAACCAAGCCTATTTTGACACCTCTATTTGGCAGAAATAGAACGATAATTCATTCACTTCTATGATGAAATACCTTCTGAGAAATGCTTATTCCCTTCCAACCACTCAAACAAACATAAAAATGACTTATTTCCGATCCCACTACTATTCCATTCCATTCCCTCCAATGAAACATGACCCTAATGTCATCCTCACGCTTTGTTCTGCAATATCAAGAAAGTCAACGGAAGCAATGAACAGATATATTCCAGATTAATCCGGTGATATAATATATGAGAACTATGCAGAGAAAACTGCCAGTTTTGTCAAAACCAGTACACTGCATACCCTCTCAATGCCCACCCAAGGACAACAAATCAAGGTAGCACTCCACATTACATATGGTACGTTGAAAGCAAATAGCGTCTTAGGCTGTACACCAACATCAAAATTGTTCTTGTACATGAATGAAGAAATTGAGGCTGTACATAAATATACCATCTGGAATTGACACCACTCTGGACAGATTTTTCGTACAAAGACAATGGAAGGTTGATTGAAATGTTGAAGAGAAGGAACATCTTTACATCAAGAATTTTCTTTTATTGGAAAATTGTAATGAAGAAGCTCTTGATGGAATGTGAATTTTGTGTCTCATGTACAGATTGAATGAAAGGAATGACTAGATTCGTGGGGATGATGATCTCATAAGCTTGAGACATAACTAAAGGATGGATGTAGGGAAGAAAAGCAAGAAGTGGAAAACCCTGAATAGGAGCTCTGGAGATCAGGACACGGCTCAGGAATCACCTCCTCAGAGAAACCCATTACATTAGAACAAAACCATGAAGGACATGACTCAGAACTGACAGAAAATGTCACGTTTGAAAGACAGATAGCTGTGAATGGTGAATCAACTATTCCTGAAAAATTCCCAGCAATAGTAATATTTTCACCAATAACATTCTTAAAAGTAATGCTACCAACAACTGGAAGCACACTTGGATCATACTCGTCATCTGGATGGGAACCACAATCTCCCGTCATGCTGATACCCAAGTAAATATTTTCCAATCCTGCATCTGAAATGAAGATGCCTTTCATATAGCCACCCCTACCCCTAGTCGTCTTCAGTTCAATGCCAATAGGCGAGTTGATTATACGAAGCCGCTCTGCAACTATACCGGATATGCCTCCAGACATCTCACTACCAAATGCCAGGCCAGCACCTGATGATGATTGTAGGTAAACACCCCTGATGTGGACACTCGTTGTTGGTTTGCCATAGGCTACACCATACTGATCCCAACCACTCTTCAGCACAATTGCATCATGACCAGTGCTAATATTGCTGTTGTCAATGCAAACATACTCAGAAGAATCTGCAAATTGCTAATACTAACAGAGTTATAATGCCCACAGAAAACTTATTTACAGAATAGCCTTCAAGAAAAAAATGTAAGTGAAACTAGCACTACATGACTAAATTGCATGTTGAATATTGCAGTCTAATAAGGAACGCTTTTTAGAATTGCAGAAACAAAACCAAAGATAAGTGGAAGGGACTAATACACAGTATGAGAAAGTTATACTTTCTTCAATTATAATTAGAACTCTTACCGGTTGCCAAATAAAAAGATTTAGCTAACTAAAAAGTTCATGATTCAAAGGTGTGTAGGTTGTGTACTGTATCACTTGCTAATCAGCTAAGTGACAACTAATAAGTTCTCAAATTACCTGGAACTATACCGCTTGTATAAGGGGATTCAGCTGGTGCATGAGCTGTTATGTTCTGGATTTGAACATTGCTGCATTGTGTAAAGGAGATAAATAAAAAAACAGAACACTTTCATTTGAGAAATAAGTCAGTGATCACAAACATGAGTCACTTGTACCGGCAGTATACTGGATGGATGTCCCAAGCAGGAGAGTTTGAAAAAGTCAAATTTGAGATTATGATATCATCAGAACCAATAAATTCTACAAGATGTGGTCTGCTGTAATTTAAGGAATGAGAACTGAACAGCTCCCACCAGACAGAACCCTGGCCATCAATAGTTCCATTATCACCTGGTGCAGTTTTTAAATATATCAATTTCAGTAAGGAAGCACTGTGATGTTCATCCTGATAGAGAAATACTTCAAAGAAGACAATATGATAATGGAGGAATATCCCTGCCTGTAATCACCACATCACTTAAATTCTGTCCATAAATCAAGCTGTGATATCTCCCACCTGGAACGTCAATTCCTCGACCATAAGAAGGGAGTGGATCCAGTACACCCCAGTGTGCATAATCCTGAAATGAAATAAAATAAAAGCACATGTAAAATTGTTCTAGAGTGAGCAAAATTGGTTCTTTAGTAAATATTGTTCATTGGTCCTTTCCTTCTGTAGAAGGATGCAGAAAAATCACATCATATGCACTTTTATGCTCCAGGAGAAGAGTGTTACGGTCCTTACAGAGGATAAGGAGATTAGGCAAGGTTTAAAAAGTGGCATTAAAGAGTTCATTCCATTTTTCCTTCCGTGATATTTTTACAGTTTTACATATATGTTCTCTGCTGATGAGTAGGCATAGATGAGCAGATCAACCTGTTTTATTTTGCTGAACATGTACGACATAGATTTTCTTGAAAATGGAAAACGCTATCAAATAAAGTGACTACATGAATTTCCCACCCTAATTGAATTTCCTTTAAGACAGTTTTGATAGAATGCAAGAAACAAATCTGTTTGGTATCCCTCATGGCTTTTTCTATGAAATGGGCAAGGTAATTGGAAAGGGGTTAAAATTCAAGTTAAAGATTAAAACCTGGGAAGCAATGATGGTAGCGCCTCTTTCAAGGAAGAGAGTGAGGTGGCTAGTAAGGTTAAAACTTCCAGTAAGCCATCTGCCAGATGGAACATATAGCTGAGCACCACCTTTGTCAGCAAATGACTTAAGATAAAAAATTGCATTTTGGAATGCAACTGTGTTCAATGTTATCCCATCTCCAACTGCCCCAAACTCCAAGATTGACACACTGTGAGGCCTATCATCCAATGCTTTCTGTTTACATGGGCCACGATTATCTTCTCCATTGCTTTCCAGAGCAGTGCTTAATGCTATAAGTAAAAGGACGGCCACCTGAAAAGAAGGGAGAAAAGGAGAAGGTTTAAAGCGCACTGCTAACTTCATAAGAACTGTTGGAAGGGCAAGGTGTACACCAAAACTGAAGATATTACTAAATTGAAAAGCAGTGCAGACTGCAGAGTCATCAAAACTTCAAAACAATAAAACAGTATCTTGAAGAGCAAAACAAGTATTCTATTTCAGCTTCCGCTTGAAGAGGTTTGCCTTTGACCCGGATAACCAATCCGTTGTAAGACAGAAGCAATTTATCCGGACTTAGAGAAAGGAAAATAACTTACAAAAACAAACGTACAGAAGAGAAGAAGCAGTTTGATATTAAAGACGTTGGACGCGACCACTACATATTTTCAAAAAGCAGGCAACCAGAAAATGCTTTTGAAATTGACACACCACAACAACCTACACTTAAAGCAAACTAATTAAGTTGGATATAATTTTTTAAAAAGATGGTCTAGAGATATTGCAAGAAGAATACTTAACATGTAATAATTAAAAACAGGAAAATTAGAAAGCAAATTGAACATGTAATTCAAACTAGCAAACCATTGAAAAGTGGATTTCCAGTTTGACAATATTATGAAAACGCCAGGAGAAAGCAATAAATCATACTCAAACATGTTAACAACAAAGATCTCCAGACCCAATTTCGGAGACAGGAAAACGATATCTCAACCAACCTACCAAAGCGTAATCACTAAATCTATATTCTCTAAATTTGCTTCCGCAGAATCCTTTTCAAAAATTGATCTTGACAACAAGAGATTAACGTAATTTACGCTTGATACCCAGACATTATAACACAATATAAGCTTCGAAGTCACTCCCCCTCCCAAAAAAAAAGCAAACAAAAAAAAAAACAAACACTGGGAACAAACATCAAGATCAATGGGTAAATCAAGCAAAATTTTGTGCAGGCTACCACATAATTCAAAACAAATGAATCCGGCATTCAACTATTGGAAAAATAAAAACTTTTTTTAAAAAATATTTTCGTATGATAAAAAAACGTACTTACTGGCCTCTTCATGGGGTGTCTTCCCCTTTCCTTCAGCACCCACGAACTAATTGAAACAGCAACTTCTGAAACCAGTGCAAGAACTATCGTATGGAGTGAAGAAGAGGGTAGAAGGCATGAACACAGAACAAGAGGAAGAGAGCAGTGCTATTTCGCATATAATGCCAAGGAAGTACTCGAAACAAGAAAACAAACGGGGGTGGTGAGAGAAAGCGACAGCTAAAAAGGAAAAGCCAGCTCTGCATTTCAAGTGCCTTGTATGTTAAACAAATTTCCACGCATCCAACAAGGAAAGTGCAATTTAAAATAGGAATAATATTAAGCAATTATTTAAAAAGCTTAATTTCCATCAATCGTTTGATTTACCGTCAAAATCTCAAATTAGGGATTTACCCCCAAAAAAAATCTCAAATTAAGGTCGTCTCTTGCCGACGCAATCACTCAAACCTTTGGAGAGGGTCAATGTGCTTTGGTGTTTTCAGAGAAATAATATTATACGCTCATTATTTGTTTTTATGAAATAAGAAATCTAATTAATTAATTAATTACGTAATTTTCGCTTATGTGACATGTGAGCAAGTGACCCGTCTGATCAGTTTTTTCCCTTCCTAATCATTGCTCTTATATATTATTTTAAAAAACCTACTTGCAATTGTCAAAGACCTTATTTGGTATAGAATCCATTTTAGTTTGTAGAATTATATTTAAAATCTCAAGAAACGAAAGGGTGTGTTTAGTATACGAAATTGATTTTTATAAAATTACAATAAAAATTAGAATGAAAATTAATAATTTAGCATTGAATATATTCATTAGTTATTTTGAGTGTTTTGTAATCTCGTAAATAAAATTAAAATTAGGTACATGTAATTAAGAGTTTAATTTTAATTTATTATTAAATATAAAAAAATTTATATTATCATTTAATTATGAATTATTAAATTATTAAAAAAATTTAATTAAATTAATAATTACTTAAAAAATTAAATACTTAGTAATATGTTATTAAATGATAATATAAAAATATTTTATAATAACAATAGATCAAAATTAAATTTTATAATTAATCCATAATAAAAGGTGATAGATTTTGTGGTGGTTTACATTTTTAAGAGCATGATGCTACCAATTGTAATTTGTAAGTTAATAATAAATTAATGCGTGATAATCAACTTTCACACTCATTTTAGTATTGTTTTACCTTACCCTCACCTTCCACCCCTTATCTTTCCAATTCCTCATTCTCTTCGACAACCTCATCCTCTTTGTGGTAAGGATGTTGCAATCGGTGATGCAGATGTTGGAGGCAAAGAATGTTGTTTATTCGATGAAAAATGCAGTGGTCCTAGTGACATTCAGCAACCAAATGAATGCTCTTGCTATTAAAGAATAATTACCGAAGAAAGCGAACTTGTTACGTACCATATCATTGCGAGATGCTGTGACTGTTGAATATCACATTTGTGGATCTATTATAATTAATAACAAAAGAATTAAATAAAAGAAATTAAATTGAAGTGTCTTTTAAAGGAGCCGCTCTGTATCTGTTTTGGTATGCGTCCAGTGGGTTCTCTAATATTTTCCTAAAATACAATACAACTTCAAAGATCCGTTTCAAATATGCTACAAATTAAAAGGAGAAAAAGCCAAAATAAATTTAAAAAATCAAAAAAAATTATAAGAAATAGGGAAGAGGTGAATCGGGTAAAAATCTCGGCGACGTCTTCAATGCACCTGAAAGTTTTCGGTGCATGGATCCACGGTCCAATTTGAGCCATTGATAGAGTAGAAAAAACAATCAATGGCTAACATGTGTTACTTGTAACCTGATAAGCTGGTGAAAAGGAGAATAATGTAATTATAAAGTAGTTCATCAAAAGGCAATAATTATTAAAATGACACATTTTTAAATAATTTTTTAAAAAATTATGATTTTTAATATTATTTTTGTTTAAATATATTTTATTAATTTAAAATAATTTTTGTTTAAAATTATTATTAAAAATTAACAAAAATATCAAATAATTAAAAATATTTTCTAATAAATATTTAATGTAACAAAAATATTACACAAAAAATTAAAAAATTTATTTTAAAATAAAATAATAATTATGAAGAAAAGAAAAAATTAAAAACTCATATTTCTTATGTTAATTATTTTTAAAAAAATTTAATTTATTCCATCAATAATCGTATAAATTATATAAAATATTATTTAGAGAATATTTTTTTTTAGATTTTTGACCAGGGTATTCTACAAGTATTATTGTGATATTAATCTTTTGAATCAAAGATATTGATTAGATAAAGTCTTATCTAAAATGATACATTTTTAAAGAAATACAATATAAGATTTTTTAGAAAGTCATCAATTCTAATCCTACTCTTATTTAAATATGCTTTGTTAATTTTAGACAAATTTTTATCAAAAATTATTTTAAAAAAATTATCAAGAATATCAAATAATTAAAAATATTTTAAAATAAATATTCAGCACAATGAAAATATTATCCAAAAAAATTGAAAATTATTTTTAAATAAAATAATAATTATGACAAAAAAAGAAAAAAAATTAAAATCTAATTCTTCTTAAATTAATTATTTATGAAGAATTTTAATTTATTTTATTAATTATTATATAAATTATATGAAATATCACTTGCAGAAGCTTTTTTTGTCTTTGACTATAGTATTTCCACATGTATTATTATAAGACTAATCCTTTAAGTTAAGCATAGTGATTAGGTAAAAAAAATTTTAAGATGACACATTTTTAAAGAAGTGTAATACAATGACTTCTCAATAGGTCATCAGTTCTAATATTACTCTCATCCAAGTACGTTTTTATTAATTTTAAACAATTTTTTATCTAAAATTATTTTCAAAAAATTGTCAATAATATCAAATAATCAATAATATTTTAAAATAAATATTTGGCACAATGAAAATATTACACAAAAAATTTAAAAATTATTTTTAAACAAAATGATAATTATGACACAAAAAAATTAAAATCTAATTTTTCTTATGTTCATTTTTTATAAAGAATTTTAATTTATTTCAATAATGATTATATAAATTATATAAAATATTATTTAGAAAAGGTTCTTTTTTTTACTAGGATATCTCCATATGTATTACTATAAGACTACTCTTTAGGTAGGAGTAGAAGTTAGATAAAATCTTCTCTAAAATGATATATTTTTTAAAAAATGTAATATAAGGACTTATTAAGATATTATTAATTCTAATATTACTCTCATCTAAGCACGCTTTATTAATCTTAGATAATTTTTGTTCAAAATTATTTTCAAAAAATTGTAAATAATATCAAATAATTAATGATATTTTTAAAATAAATATTTGGCACAATAAAAATATTACACACAAAAAATTAGAAAATTATTTTAAATTAAAATAATAATTATGATAAAAAAATTAGAATCTAATATTTCTTATGTTAATTATTTTTAAATAATTTTAATTTATTTCACCAATTATTTTATAAATTATATGAAATATCACTTGAGAGATTTTTTTTAATCTTTGATTAAGGTATTCCTACAGGCATTATTGTGAGAAAAACCCTTCGGATTGGAAATAATGGTTAATAAATCCTTCTATAATATGATATATTTTTAAAGATGTGTAATACAAAGACTTCTCAAGAAGTCATCAGTTATAATAATATTATCGTTCAAACTTGTTTTACTAATTTTAGATAATTTTTTATCCAAAATTATTTCTAAAAAATTGTTAAGAATATCAAATAATGAAAAATATTCTAAAATAGATATTTAACACAATAAAAATATTATCCAAATAATTAGAAAATTAGTTTTAAACAAAATAATAATTATAAAAACAAAAAGTAAAAATTTAAAATCTAATTTTTCTTCCGTTAATTATTTATGAAAAATTTTAGTTTATTTCATCAATGATTATATAAATTATATGAAATATCACTTGCGAAAGGTTTTTTTTTTGTGTCTTTGATCAGGGTATTCCCACAGAAATTATTTTAAGACCAACCCTTTAGGTCTAGGATAATAGTTAGGTAAATTTTTTTTTTTAAATGACATATTTTTGAAGCAATGTAATACAAAAATTTATCAAGAGGTCATTAGTTATAATATTACTATCGTCCAAACACCTTTATTAATTTTAGATAATTTTTAATTAAAAATTATTTTCATAAAATTATCAAGAATATCAAATAATTAATAATATTTTAAAATAAATATTTGACAAAACAAAATATTACATAAAATATTAAAAAAAATAATTTTAAACAAAATAATAAGTATGAAACAAAAAAATTAGAATTTAATTTTTCTTATGTTAATTTTTTGTAAAAAATTTTAGTTTATTTCAATAATGATTATATAAATTATATAAAATATCACTTGAGAAAAGTTCTTTTTTTTTCTTTTAACAATAATATTTCTATAAGCATTATTATAAGACTAATATTTTAGGTCATAATAATAGTTAAGTAAAGCTTTATCTAAAATGATATATTTTTAAAGAAATATAGTATAAGGATTTATTAAAAAATTATTAGTTCTAATACTATTATCGTCTAAACACGTTTTATTAATTTTTGATAATTTTTGTCCAAAATTATTTTTAAAAAATTATAAAAAATATTAAATAATTAATAATATTTTAAAATAAATATTTAACCCAACCAAAATATTACACAAAAAATTAAAAAAATTATTATTAAACAAAGTCACAATTATGACCCCAACAAAAAAAAAAGAAGGTTTAGAATAAGCACACGCCCATGTGCGCGGCTGGGGACTTCTTCTCCAGCAGGGCAACCATGGCGGAAAACCGCCATTAGTGCTCCAACGAAGCTCCATCCTATCCATGGTTATATCACAACCCCAAAGCTATATACATCATTCTTGCTTGTTAGCTGGTAGCGTTGGTGATATTTTGATCCAAATACCACGGACTTCTTTGTGGATCCATGGAGACATGGCTGCCATCCCTAGCTAGAAGATCAACGACAACAGTATACGAAACACAAGGAGCCGTGGTCTCTCCGATCTCTATGTTGGATTTCGGAATAAGAGGGCAAGAGTTAATGAAGGGCTTAAATGTAATAAACAGAAAGTTAGGGGTAAAATATTAAATAAACATAAACTGGAATAACCTCTCATAACAGGTAAGAAAAATGGAGTATTTTCTGGAGCATTGCAGAAGGCTCCAAAAATCTCACCTTGCTAGCAAAACTTTGGATTTGAAATCCACTGAATCAAAAAGCAATAATTGTATCATGCATTGGAATTATACTCACTCGAAATTGTCGATATTGTGGAAGGGGAGTTGAAGGTAGCTTTGTCTTCTTTTCCCCATTCTAACACGCCAGCCAAATGCAATTGAAACATGCAAGTCTCCTAAGCTCCCACACAAGATCCCCGTTGCATTCTCTCTTTCCCACTCTTTTCATTGTGTGGTTTGGTTTTTGGAAATCATCAAATTGTGGTTTGAATAAAAATTTATCTTTTATAATTTTTTATCTAAATTATGATTTTGTATTTCAAAAGTAAATCCAAACACATTACCAACAACAACATCAATGTTGGGTTTGTTAAATGAAGTGTGAAGGTGAGGACAGTGTTTCGGTGGATGTAGATACTCTGACATAAAAGTTTTTAAAGAGTAAAATGAGAATAGATAACTACTAAGATTTTAATAAATTTATAATTTATTATATATGTATTTATATTTTATCAAATTTTAAATTATTAATTTTTTAATTAATAATTATAAACGTTACACTTTATTTTTTCAAAGTATATATTAAAAAAACTATATAAAATCATAACAAGAGTGGAGTAGCGAATTGAAACTGTGCAAATAATTCTGTTATTTATATAAACAAAATGTTTATTTTTATATATGTGTGTGTGTGAGAGAGAGAGAATTATATACATGTTTATTTTACAAAAGATTAGAAGAGTGGGACCCGCAACAATAATGTGTGGAAAAATGCTAGGCTGGCGTTACTTGGCTTGCCAGATCACAAGTAATATTTGGGGCGTCAATTACGGGGCCCACCAAACCCACTCTGTTTTCAATACTTCAAACACTGACAAAATTGAAGTGTATATGTACCGCTGCATGTCTTATTTACCCTTTTCCCCGTTAATTTATGGAAAATACTGAAAACACCCCGCATCCCTCTTCCTTGGCCGAGAGAGACATATTAGAGGAAGCAAAGAAACTGCGTATCATAATTGACTGCTGAATGCTGATAAGTTGTTGCGGTGATGATAGATTGGCAGAGCAAAGTTGAATGACTTTAATGCCCTTAATAGATTGGCAGAGCAAGCACATACAGGAGTAGTCTTAATACACCTGTACCAAAAGAAAGAGTTTATAGAGATACACCCCACACCACATGTGCACCGTTTTAAATTTGGCTGTACAATGCATTAAGCCTGTTTCCTGTTGTGGCTAAGAACGTGCCTTTTTGTCCTTTACTCCTTAAAGGTGCCGTTGTTGATACTTCGCACATTGCACAGCGATGTCAGGGCCCCATCCTACTGGAGAGCAAGAATCCAAGGGTCGTTGCATAGCTTCATTCATCTTCATGATGCTGCCACTCCAACTAATATATTCCAGGCACCTCATGTCATATATATCATATCATGTATAAATAATGGTTACTATATTGGATTCTTGGAAAGGCATAACCACCTTTGGGAATCAGTGTGATCATCTTATTTCTTATCTAGAATGATTCAATTCGATCTATTGGTCATGGACTCGTGGAATTGCACCGAATCCCACTTTTCTGAACCTCAGCTCAGCTGCATCAAAAGTTGAGTGTAAAATGTGTTTGATAAAGAAAATGGAAGGGAAGCTATTCAGGTTATATAACAAAAGTATGTCTATATATGTATTAATGCTGCTTTCTTTCTTTTTTTTTTGTTTTATTCCTTAAAATTTGTTTCTGTCATGAAGATTATTAGACTTTCAACTAATAAAGAAAATGAAAATTGAGTTATGGAATCTGTGGGGGGAGCAATGGCCCCACTAGACCATGCGTCGGTGTTTAAAAGTGAAGTTTTTTGGTGGCAAGACACGTGAAGGGAAGAATCAGTTTTCATGCAAACTGCAAATCGCGATGACTTGAAAGAGAATGGGAAATCCAACGTCAATATCTTTTGATGAAAATGTGCAATAAAGGGCAAACCAGTTCACAGTAAAGCATGTTATGATGATGAGGAGTCTCGCATAGTCAAAATTGTCTCGGCGAACTGCATAGAACCCTATGAGTGAAGACAATTCAGAAGACAACGCGTTACATGATTCTGTGCGATTTACCAAAGCGACAACGACCAATCGGAAACGGGAGGAAAAAAAAAAGAAGGCGATAGGAAGCAGCGAAGAAACTCGAAAGAATGTGAACTGAATGATTGAGGTGTTAAGTGAGGCAAAATATTTTTATTTTATTTCTACAAGACGTGCTAGAAGTACTATAATCAATGTAAATTGTTGCAATGCACACATAATATGAAGACAAAGTCACAATTACTGTCTCAGCAAAAAATAAAAGTGACAATTAGTATTGAAATAGATCTTAAAAGTTAATTAATGCATCTTAGACGCAATCCTCGGTAATGCATGTTATGCTAATGTATAATTTGTGTTTTTGATACAAGATTAACATGTAAATATGCTGCTTGAGAAATTCTTTCTAGCTCGTTTGGATGACCTTTTCAAAAAAACTCTTTTTATATTAATTTTTTTAAAATACCTTTTAAAAATAGTAAAAACTTTTTTTTATATTTGAATGTAATATTTAAAATGTATTTTTTTTAATATATTTAAACAATTTTTTGTTATAAAAAAGTTCTTGCTTCATAAGTATAAAAATATAACTTTCAAAACAAGAACCAAGAGTGAGTTTGAAAATATATATATATTTTTTAAAAAAATATTTCTATTTAAATAAAGTACTTCTTTATATTTTTAAATGTGTTTGAATATAATTTAAAAAAAATAAAAGTTAAAAAAAGTTCACATACCACTTTTTTTTAGAAGTTTATTTTTAGAATTTAATGATCCCTAACTTTTAAAAAAGTGAAAGGAAGAGTAGTTTTTAATATAATTTTTTTAAAAAATATCATTTACTTTATTAAAAATTACATCGTATGTTCTTTCTTTTTCTTCCTTACAAATCTTATTCATATAAACCTCTCAAGTTTTATGATTCACATTCTAAATAATGTAACTTTCAGTCACTATATCCCAATATCTCAAATCAAAATATAACCTCAATGACAATATATACCACTTAAAGAAAATAAAAGAGAATAATATTAGTAACATATTGTTAAACCTTTAAACATATGACTAGACATATTTTTATTACCTTACATTTTGTTTTCTATGAACTTATGATTATGATATACTTAAAAATTTCAATGTCTCTCATCTGCCAGCTTATTTAATCATATTTTACATATTATAACTCATCATATTTTGTATTTAAATATTTTTTTAATAATTTTGATTTAAATAAAGTATTTTTATTCTTTTTAATTCAAACAAATTATTTTTTTTGTTATTTAAAATTATTTTTTAAATAATATATTCAAATATAAAATTATTTTTTTTTAAAAGAAGTTTCACTGAAAAATATATAAAAAAATACTTTCTTCGTAAGCTTATACAAACCAACTCAAAAGGCTTTAACTTTTTTTTTTCAAAAAAATACATGCAAAATATAAAAAAAAAGTACTTTTTTTAAAAAATATTTTTTTATTAAGAAAAGTACATGCAAATGAGCACTCTATCGAGTAGCACGATTCATGCTAGTTAGACTTCATTTTCTTTCTTTTGCGTTTGTGCATCATATACTTTGATAACCATGGTCAAAATCGTTTATGCGAGCAAAACATTTTTTTTTCTAACAAAAAAAGTCCAAGACATTATTAGAAAGGGGAGAATATAATACTTAATATAGACAAAGAGACATGTAAAATTCGATCCAAAAATCTTAGTGCTATTAGAATTGGTTCATTGCTTTTTTGGTCATCGGCTCATGTTGAGATACACACGAAGTTCTTCTGCAAAAAATCTGAGCCCATACACACGGTAGTCCAGACTCCAAATAATCTTCTTCCATGGGCTGGCCAATTCCTTCATTACTACTGGGCTCAATGTAGCCCAGAAAACTTTAAAAATATATTGGCCCATTCTCAAGTTTTTAACGGACTCTAACCCAATGAAAATCTCATGGACCGTAACAATGTAAAAATGAAATCTTCGTGTTGAAATTTTTCGAGTTATTTATAAATTAATTATAATAAAAATATTATAGCTAAAAAAAGATTAAGTTACTAAAAACATATATTTTAAAAATAATTAAAAATATTAAGTTAAATTAAACATTAAATTAAAATAAATTTTAATTTTAATTTATTATAAAAATTTTAAACTATATCAAATAAAATAATGTTATACAATAAAAAAATAAACAAAATTTTTTATAAAATTTAAAATTAAAATTAAATATATTTATTAAATAAAATAAAATAATAAACATTATTAATATATTTAAAAATTAATAAATATATTAAATTATTATATCACAAATTTTGATTATACAATAATTTTTTATTAAATAAATATTATTATAATTAATTTTTTTAATAATGTAATAATATGATATTTAATTTTAACTGTTTTATAACTTTTAATTTAAATTAAATATTTAAATCCCATATTTGCAATATTACATGTCGTCACGAGCCACGATTGGGTACTATTGCCCATAATTTTGGTTGAAAAGCTGACCTAAGCTCCATTTCCCCAGTTGTGCTGGTCAGAGAATCAGACTATTCTTCTTGTAGCTCTCCGGTGACTCCTCCACCACCATCCAGACGCAGCCAAGAGAATGGCGTTCTACGCGGTGTCACGCCGTTTATCGGCCGGATCGACCTCAACCACGGCCCAGCTTGCCCTGGCCTTGCGCTATGCCTCCTGTTCCAGATCCTATTCGACGTCGTTTAGGGAAGAAAGAGATACCTTCGGACCAATTCAAGTTCCTTCCGACAAGTTCGTTCTCGTTTTCTGCTCTTGCTCCATGGAAATACTTCGTTTCTCTCCCCTCTTTTAGTTATCTAACTCAGTTGTTTGCTTATCTACGGTTAGATTGTGGGGGGCGCAAACTCAGAGATCGTTGCAAAATTTTGATATCGGTGGCGAGCGCGAACGCATGCCTGAACCCATTATTCGCGCCTTTGGAATCTTGAAGAAATGCGCTGCCAAGGTTGTTCTTTTCCTCCTTTTCAAACTGTACCGCTTTTCAGCTCATGTAGTATTGACGAGCTTGTCTTTTTCTTTTGTTTTTTATTTAATCATTTTATTTTTTTATAACGAATTTATAGTTACTGTTATTTTGGGCGTGGGTTTCAACATAAATTGCCATTCATTTTAAAATTTGATTCTTGCTGGTGTGGCCTGTTCTAAAATGCTTGTAAATTCATCATACCATTATTATCCTCATTCAATTGCTCAATTGGCTGGCTCACCCAAAAGGTCTTCGACTTTTCTAATGCAGGTGAACATAGAGTATGGTCTTGATCCCACCATTGGGAAAGCCGTGATGCAAGCAGCACAAGAAGTAGCCGAGGGAAAGCTAAATGACCATTTTCCGCTCGTTGTGTGGCAAACTGGCAGTGGCACTCAAAGCAACATGAATGCTAATGAGGTTAGTGCTCCGATTTGTGCCCTGCAACAAACACGATGGTCTTGGCTACAAAGTATTACACCCCACGTTCAGCAGCTCATTCTAGTGGACTTGTGATTATAAATATTCATCTTCATTGGATATAATGGATAATTAAATAAAAGACAACATATGGAGAATTCAATTTAATTTTTTGCTTGGAATATTTCTGACGTAGAACTTTCCAAGTTATTGTTTTGTCCAAATTATGCAGAATTGCGGATACTTACATAAGCCTTCCACCCATTTGATCACTGCAATGACCTATTCTTAAAAGAAAGTTTGAGTCGAATTTTGCAGGTTATTGCAAACAGAGCAGCAGAGATTCTTGGCCATAAGCGTGGTGAAAAGTTTGTCCACCCAAATGACCATGTCAATAGATCACAATCTTCTAATGATACGTTCCCAACTGTAAGCCTTTTGTATTCTCTAGCAATTTCATTTTCTAAAATTTCTTATATGCCCAATTAAATCCGCTTGCTATTTGGGGGTTACAATTCCTAGTAAACCTGTTTCTTTATACTTTCTTTACCTACTGTTTTTATCTTGTTGCTTAAAATACCAATCCCTTTATTTTTCCAAATTTATTTTAATCTCTATGTTTTTCTTCCCTTCTTTCCAGGTAATGCACATTGCAGCTGCAATGGAAATAAACTCAAGACTAATTCCCAAATTGAAAACCTTGCATACTACGCTAAACTCAAAGGTTTGGATTTTAGTTCATACTTTTAGACAAGTTAGAGTATGTTGGATAGATTACAGTCCCCTTCCTGCTAAATCGTGTGTCATCCCAGTTAGAGTGGATTGAGTGATATGCATCAGACCTGACATGTGTTTTTCATGCTACATCAAAATCTCTGATATAAATGTGAAAATTGAGGTCGTTTAATGTGTTGTTCCAGTCTTATGTGTTTATCTCATGATTCTGGCCATTTTACAAATTCAGTACTAATGACTTATTGTGACGGGAAACATGTCAGAGACCTCTTAACTCTGATAAACTTTTATTACTCTTGGCCTGCAAGATGGAATTTTATAACCTGAAGGCACTTGGCTTCCTAACTGTTTTTCTTTTAATGCAATTCATCAATGTCTTTGTTTTATCTCTATTAATTTTTTTTTCTTTAAAAATACCAGTCAATTGAATTTAAAGATATTGTCAAGATTGGACGCACCCATACTCAAGATGCAACGCCATTGACTCTTGGACAGGAGTTTAGTGGCTATACTACACAAGTAAGCTTGCTTTCCTCTGGCTTATGTTATTGTGTATTCTGTTTATCATTGTTGAATGGGTTGTAAAATCTTAACAGTTTGTTGGGAGTGATTTCTCTTTGCCTTTTCTTTTATTGGCAGGTAAAGTATGGTATTGATCGAGTGATTGGCACTTTGCCACGCATGTATCAGGTTAGACACAATTACAAACATTAGCTACTCGTTCTTCTTTCATTTGCTTCTGGAGTTCTGATTAAGTAGATATGTTACTTGAACAGCTTGCCCAGGGTGGTACAGCTGTAGGGACTGGATTGAATACAAAGAAGGGGTATGTATATTTTTTGATGTCTAAGTGGTTCTTCTTCTTTTATTTTCTTTTTTGTAATTTCATAGTGTATTGTTTTATTCTTCAACTTTACTATTTGATGTTTAACAAAATGAATAGGGTAGCAGCTTTCTTTCCGTTCCTTTTGGCGTATTGTTCCATTTGATATGAGTTTTGCATCTGGCATGGTCTTGTTTCTTACAATCATCCATTAACAAATAATAATGGGCATTGCCTGTACAGAAGTGCATGCACATTTTCCACTCTTGTTCTAATTTATTATGGATGTAATTGTTGAAAATTAGACGGCATTTTCTCTAGAGAACATATGGATATAGATATATTTTATTATGAAAAATAAATAGCCTTTGCCTGCCTTTCCAGGTTGAAGAAAATGTGGTTCAACTTTTTAAATAAATAAATTCGGTTAAACAGTGGTCATTTTCTGGCTGATAATCAGGTTTGATGTTAAGATAGCAGCAGCAGTAGCTGAGGAAACAAATTTTCCTTTTGTCACAGCAGAAAATAAGTTTGAGGCCTTGGTTTGTTACTGAAACTTATTTTTATTTTCTTTGTCCTTAATTTGTCGTATGCTATTTCCATTTACTAGCTTCTTCCATAAATCTTGCATCACATGCAGCATGCTCATATTCTCCTTTTGCAGGCTGCCCATGATGCTTTTGTTGAAACTAGTGGAGCCCTCAATACAATTGCTGCTTCTTTAATGAAGATTGCAAATGATATACGTTTATTAGGAAGGTTGGTTGCTAGTTATATGACAATGACTGACAAATTGCTTTTTTATTTTATTTTATTCATATTCTTTAATTGGTTTCCTTAATGCTATCCTATTATAGTGGTCCACGCTGCGGCCTTGGTGAACTCATTCTTCCTGAAAATGAACCAGGAAGCAGTATTATGCCTGTAAGATCCTCATTCTTAGTGAACATATTTTTGTTACAGAAACAAGCTGTTTTCTTGTTACTTGCTATAGTTCATTCTTTTATTTTTCTTACAATTGGGATTTGACTCTAAGCCACAACCTTATTCTGTTTCAGGGGAAGGTTAACCCTACCCAGTGTGAGGCTCTGACGATGGTCTGTGCTCAGGTAGACATCAATTCACTTCATTTCATTAACATACTTTGATGTTATGACTTATGACTAATTGAGCACTGCTTAAAAAGCAGTTTCTGTGATGCTTGGAGACTTGGTGTTTCTTTTCTAGTACTCGTAATAAAGTCATGCATTTTGAATTTTATAGTGACTGGCACTTTTTGAATTGGTGTTATGATTTACATATTGCAGGTCATGGGAAACCACGTAGCGATCACAGTAGGTGGATCAATGGGTCATTTTGAACTTAATGTATTCAAGCCAATGATTGCTAGTAGTCTCCTGCATGTATGTTTTATTCCATTGTCTTGTTATGTTATTTCTAATATATAAATCATGCACATGTGGAACTTCTGGCTAAATTTGAATCTGTTACCTGATATTAGATCGCTAAAGCTCAGCTTAGTTAGAGTACTCTGGCTCTTAAAATAATATTAAAAGGAAGCTGAACCCTTGTTTGTTTACTAAACAACTTGAACTTGTTCAAGCACACATGTGGTGCATTGAAACAGTGATTGTGGACCTGGCATGAAGCTTGGTGCATAGGAGCAAAAGTTAAGTTTAATCCTGTCTGCTGGTTTGGTTTCAGAAATCTTCTGATACAAGTGTGGTTGACTTGACTGGAAAATTTGAAACTCTTTATGTTAGTAAAATAGGGAATATGGGTGAAAGTTAGTTTAGATAATTAGATACATTATGATTTGTGATTTTTTTAGGCCCCTTATTTCTGTAGTTCTTTTGCTTATGTGATGATATTACACGATGTATGATGATGGCCCAAAAAAATAACATATAGGCTGGGGTGTGTGCACTATAAGGATACCATGTTGGTTTTCTGTTGTTGATTCGAAATTTATTAGATACGGAATAAATATATCCTACTAAATTACCTGACAGATGTTCTTAAATACTTAATCTTATTATTTTTATTTCTGATAGTCACTGAGACTGCTCGGAGATTCATCTGCTTCCTTTGAAAAGAATTGCGTAAGAGGTATTCAAGCTAATAGGGGAAGGATTTCAAAATTATTGCATGAGGTGAGTTGATGACTTCTTTGAAACAGATTTCACATAATGCCAAATGTTAGATTCCTAAGCTAATGTACTCTGTTGTTGTTTGACTTTTAATTCACCTTGCAGTCACTAATGCTTGTCACATCCTTGAATCCAGTAAGTTTCCACTTGTCTATTCTTGTCAGTCGCTAAATTTCACATTCTTCCGAAAATGACTTTAATGTGTCTGTTCCAGAAAATTGGTTATGACAAGGCAGCAGCAGTTGCCAAGACAGCCCACAAAGAGGGGACTACTCTTAAGGTGATGATGCCTTGCTCTTCTTGTTTTTCTGTTTGTCTTGCATGTTTGACCTCTCTTGATGTATATTAAAAAATTATACTGGTATATATTAATTCTTAACAAATTAAATTTAAATCTTAATAGTAATGATGTTTATATGGATGAATTGATTCCTTTTTTCTATGTGTTGTTCTTGGATGCCCAATAATTTGTACTGAAATATCAAAATTGAATTCTATTGTATAGGAAGCTGCATTGAAGCTTGGAGTACTGAGCTCTGAAGAATTCGACAATCTTGTGGTGCCTGAGAAAATGCTTGGCCCATCTAATTGACAAGCATATAATGTTTTAGTTCTAATAATTCCCGGTTTCATCATCGGCTACATTGAAGTATTATTTTTGAATCGTACCGTGATTAAATTGAGAAATGGCTTATCCAATAACCGATAATTTTGACTTCCTAAATTGATATTCTTGAGGGAAGAGCTCCTCCAAATATGTAACGAGACAATGTAGTGCAGAAATTTACTGAGCCAAATAAAGGGCAATTTTTTTTTGTCCTTGCTTTATTTTTTTGAAAAAATTTCTAGTGATTGCTGGATTATGAGGTTTAAGTTATTAGTTGTTACCTAGTTCTATCTTGCATAGGTTTTTTTTTCATTAAAAAAAAAAAACAATAGCAGGATTGAAATTTGAATCTCGCAAATTATTTAAATTCCTCGTCACTAATCACTATAGTCCTTTGAGATTATTGGCTGTTTTAAAAACAAATAGAAAAACTTGATTGATGCATTTCCTTTTGTCACTTTGAGAATCTATAAACATAAAATTAAAGTAAAGCTCCTTATGTATATGATGATGTTATTAACTCTTTTAAGTGATGGTGTGGCTACTCTATGTTGATGTCACCTGCTCAAGTGTAAAGATGTCAAATTTCAATGAAATTATTAAGATACACTCATTGCAAAATAGATAATCATTATCTTGTGATATTTTCATGTCAGCAGGGGTTTTTTTAAAAAAAAATTTGGTGCATTATTTGTGTCAGTTCATGTGGTGTAGTTGATGCACCATGTGAATTGCAGTTCATGTGGCCTAATTTGCAAGTTGCAACCAGAATGCAAAAAAATTACAAAAACGCATTTTCGAACATATACAGATTTTGCCTAGGCAGATTGTGTTGCGTCATCCTTACTAGTGCAATGAGTGTATTATAGGAGTATAACAATCTCATCTCATCTTTAACTTGTTTTAGTTTTATGGTATATATATTTAAATCTCACTTTCTCGCGCTCTAACTTTTAGGGTGGGAGAAAACGAAAAAACAAATTCTGTGACAGTTTGGGCTTAAAATTGGACTAAAAACCCATTGTATACACTTGCAATGAAAACGAGCTAAACAAGTTAAACTAAAATTTGTTGGCCAAAAAAAAAGTTAAACTAAAATTTATGATTAAGCTTAAGTAACTTTAATTATATTTTTTTAATATTAATATTTTTAATTTTGTTATGTTATATTCATTATTATTTTTATATATAAAATAAATATATAAATTTGTTTTATTTTTCAAACCCAATTGTGCGTGAATCAAACAAATTCACATCGCTCATGTAACTAAAAAGAGTCTAATCCAACGCTCAAGACTAGTTTATTAATTTAATAAATAAAAGAATAAGTATTGCTTTTTTGGTATATTAAAAAAATATGACAATTCTTTTTTTGTATGCAAACTTTTTGATATAAAATAATAAGTATTGTTTAGTTCAGCCTTTTAATGATATATTCTACTTTAATTTAATGTTATTTATTTCAAAATATGACAATTCTTTTTTTTTATATATATATAAACTTTTTGCGATCCGACAATATTAGCTTACGTGCATATTGACTAATATATTTCTTCGATATAATCAAAATCAAGTTATTTACGTTGAGTTACAAAATTTTTGTAAAAGAAAAATATTAAAACTTAACTCCAAAAGTTGAGAAAATTATAATTTAAACTCGTGACAATTCACCCACACATATGTTAGATACTTAGTTTTAAAAGTAAATAAATTCTTTAAGGTTAATTTAATATGAAGTCTTACTTTCTAAATTCACTCTCTTCAAAAAATAATTTTCTTATTCTCTGCTCAAATGCTATAAAATATAGTTATATATTAATTGATACTCCGTATTTTTTTATCTGTTATTTAGGAAATAAACTCAATTATATAAAAAATAAAAATTATATTGGACTCAATTACCTTTTTATTAAATTACTCAACATATTATTTTTCAATTTTTTTATTTGTCATATTATAGAAAAAATTATTTTGAAATTTAATAAATATTAGATTTTTAAAATTTTATCTTTAATATTAATAAAATAAAAAATTTAATAAAATGAATAATTATATTTTAATTATATTTTATTAAAAAATAATTTAATTAAATACAGTTATTTTTTTCATAAAGAGACTATTTAATGGCCGTTTAATTTTTAAGCAAGTACTTTAAAAGACAAACAAAAAGAAACGAAAGATGTGACTCCATTCATCTTTTTTTATCACTTTATCAATATAAAAAATAGAGTTAAAAATTTATATTTTATTAACTATTTAAAATAATAGATAAATTAAAGTATTTTCTAAACGACAAAGAAAAATAAAGTATAATACTAAAACTGGATGTGTTTCTAAACAAGGAAGTTAATGATATCCTGCTAATTATCAAATGCATCTGTTATTTAAAAAACTATATTTGTTTTATATATATATATAAACGACAACGGGTGGAACATGAAAGAATAAAGAAACTGATGTAGTTGTTCAAAGGGCCAATTATTTTTCTGCGTTTCTAAATCTTGTGCAAGTGGTGACGTGACGTTAGGTGCATGAGGAGACTGGAGAGGGTGGCAATCACTGAACTAGTCAAATACATTGAACATTGGCCAACTTTCTGATATGGCAGAATGAGGCGACGCATCTTCTCCCTCATTACTATTTCATATTTCTTCGCCTCACCTTGCTTTGAATGTTAACGTCTCTCTCTTTTCAATACTCTAACCATTAAGCTTTTTGTAACGGAGAAAAAGAAGCTATTCATCCTTTTCTGTCCCTTCCAATACTTTTTTATCTCACATTTGTATGTCATTAAAAATGACACAATTTTTATAACAAAAAAATGAAACTATTTTATTTTATTTTTTTAAATAAAATTTTTTTCATAAAATTTAATTTATTTAAATTATTTCATAAATTTAATTTTTTTAAAGTAAAAATAATAATATTATGTTTTTTTTCTAAAATATAATTATCATAAATCCAACTGATTCTATTTTATTATATAATCTTATTTCTTTTTACAGTTAAAATAAAATTTTAATGTATTGGAGTTTTAATTCCTTAATAGTTAATAAATTATTAATAAAAAAAAATTTGACACAATTCTTTTATCAATTTTACTTAAAAATTAATTTTATTAATTTAATTTTTTAACTTTAAATTTTTAATAATTTTCTCATTTTATTTATAAAATTAAGAGTAAGTCTTCCTATAATAAAATAGATAGAGAAATTTTTAAAAAAATTTAAAATTTCAGAAAATAAATAAATAAAAATAATCTTTTAAAAATATATATTTGTAAAAAATAAAAAAAATATTTCATTTAATAAAAAGAAAAGATAGGAGTTAGGACCACACCACAGCACTCGATTAATTTTTGACTATGATCTAAATTTCAACGTCACTTGTCAGCAACCAAAGCGATTGATTTTTTTTTTTTTTGAATTTTTATTTCAAAAAAATAAAAAATAAAAAATCTCCCTTTCCCCTTTACCTGATAAGGTAAGTTAAGTGGGTAGCCCCACTCCTTCCATGAATGGAGAGTCGATGGACCGAACCAAGTCAACCAACCGATATCTTTGAAGAACAAAAAAAAAAAAAACCAACCAATTATCTTTGCCGTATGTTTCCTTTTTCTACATTATTATTTTATCCCCGAAAAGGTCAAAAGTATTTTGCCCCTCCTCTAATTTCATATCTCTATGTACTTAATACTTTATTTTTTGTTATAAAATAACCTGAAATTCAAATAAAACAATCTTCATAGAATTTGAACTGGAAATCAAGTAATCTCTAAAAATTCAATACCAAATACTTAATATTTCAGATAATTTATGAAATATTTATTTAATTATTAATTTTATAATAAATATTTAAATTTTATAAAATAAAATTGATAAGTACTAAATATTAAATAACTAAACACAAGAGTAAGCGCGAGAATAAACTACAGTCAATATCAAAACATGGTCGCACGTGTTTGTGAAGGAAAAGACAAGAAAAAAGGAGAAGCTGGAGATGGGCGATGTATGTGGTGAAAGAGTGGACGCACGCGCGACTCACGTTTGAATTGAATCAGTTTTAGTCGCCACTGGCCAGCCATCGTTGTCCGTGATCCACCACCGCTTTCTCTCTCTGCACTTTACTAATCCTTTCCTCTGCTTCTGCATCTCAAATCTCAGCCATCAAAGTTGTCTCCGCCAGCGCAAATGGACGCCTCTGATCACCCCCAACCCACCTCCTCCTCCTCTTCTTCTTCTTCTTCGTCTTGTTGATTTCGTGATACAGTCTTTTCTAATGGCTTCCTGTTGATAGATCCACTCACAGGGTTCTTCGATGATGGAGTCATGCGACTGCATCGACACGCAATGGCCCCCCGATGAACTCCTCGTGAAGTATCAGTACATCTCCGATGTCCTGATTGCCCTTGCGTATTTCTCGATTCCCGTCGAGCTGATCTATTTCGTTCAAAAGTCCGCGTTCTTCCCCTACCGATGGGTGCTCATGCAGTTCGGGGCTTTCATTGTTCTCTGCGGAGCCACTCACTTCATCAACTTGTGGACCTTCTCCATGCACTCCAAGGCCGTTGCCGTGGTGATGACGATTGCCAAGGTCTCGTGCGCTATTGTGTCGTGCGCCACCGCGCTCATGCTCGTCCACATTATTCCCGATCTGTTGAGCGTCAAAACCCGCGAGCTGTTTCTCAAGAACAAGGCTGAGGAGCTCGACAGGGAGATGGGTCTTATTCTTACGCAGGAAGAAACTGGAAGGCATGTTAAAATGTTGACTCATGAGATTCGGAGCACCCTCGACAGGCACACCATTCTCAGGACCACTCTTGTTGAGCTGGGTAGGACCTTACGCTTGGAGGAATGTGCGTTGTGGATGCCTTCGAGAAGTGGTCTCAACCTGCAACTTTCCCATACCTTAAGCTACCATGTGCAGGTTGGGTCTACTGTGCCAACTAATCTTCCTATTGTGAATGAAGTTTTCAGTAGCCCTCGGGCCATACGAATACCGCACACCTGTCCGCTGGCCAGGATCAGACCGCTTGTGGGGAGATATGTGTCGCCCGAAGTTGTTGCCGTTCGGGTACCACTTTTGCATCTCTCGAATTTCCAAATTAATGATTGGCCTGATCTTTCGGCGAAAAGCTATGCAATCATGGTTCTGATCCTACCTACTGACAGTGCTAGAAAATGGCGAGACCATGAGTTGGAACTGGTTGATGTTGTTGCAGATCAGGTCCGTTTGAGATTTCCTTACTCTTATTGGCTGCCATTTTTTTTTTCTTGTGTTGTTCTTGTTTTCAATCGTATATTCCTTGTTCCTTTTTTTCATAACTCCTTACTCGTTACCTCTAAGTCAGTTGCTTAAAGTAAAAACTCGAATTCATTGGATGTTGGCAGTTCTCCTCACTGTCATAGTGAACTAGTTGTTTTGGAGGGTAGAGTATAAGAGAATTAGGAAATTGCTACCAACTATCGCCCTTGTCTCAAACAATAACTAGGTGGGGGGGGGGGGGTATAGGTTATTTCTCAAATTTATATTATCATTTTGAAATGGAGAAGGAAGAAGACAAATGATTACTTCGTAAATTTAGTGAAGAACCTCATTTGGAGAGTGGAAAAGGTGAAAGCAAACACAAGCTGACATCTGATCGTATCTTGCATAAATTTAATCCGTGTGCGTGGGACCTGACATCGAATGTTTTATTCCCTGCAGTTCATACCTCCTGATCTGAATAACAACAAATTCACATACATGAACCTTTTTGTTGGATTTTATGCTTTCCCAGAATATTCATTTTCCAACTAGACTAAATGAATGTTAACAATGTTTGGAATTTGGTTTTGTGACATTAGATATGGTGCGAGTGCAACAGTTGCCATTTCAAAATTTGACTGACACTTTCAAGTGTTGTGTAGGCATTTATTTCTTTATATTGACCTCAAATGTGGGAAGATGTTTGTAATATTATTAAGTAGGACATTTCAAGGTCTATTCCTCGACATGCTGGATTCATTTCTTGTCTCCAAACAGGTAGCGGTTGCCCTTTCACATGCTGCTATTTTGGAGGAGTCTATGCGAGCCCGTGATCAACTAATGGAGCAGAATGTTGCTTTAGATTTAGCTCGACGGGAGGCGGAGATGGCAATTCATGCTCGCAATGATTTCCTTGCTGTCATGAATCATGAAATGAGGACACCAATGCATGCAATTATAGCATTGTCATCACTTCTCTTGGAGACTGAACTGACTCCAGAGCAGAGGGTTATGATAGAGACAGTATTGAAGAGTAGTAACGTTTTGGCAACACTTATCAATGATGTTTTAGATCTTTCTAGACTGGAAGATGGTAGCCTTGAATTAGAAATGGGAAAATTCAATCTTCATGGGGTTTTGGGAGAGGTAATTGCTATAGATTTTCTACTTGTTTTTTGAAACAGCAGTAACATTATTCTTTACCTTGAACAACAGTTACATATTGTCTTCATGATTTTCTTTTCCTTAATTGTAGGTCATTAATCTGATAAAGCCTATTGCATCTGTGAAGAAATTACCTATGACTTTAATTCTGGCCCCTGATCTGCCTATGTTTGCCATTGGTGATGAAAAACGGCTTATGCAAACTCTTTTAAATGTTGTGGGGAATGGTGTTAAATTCACTAAGGAGGGCTATGTTTCTATAAGAGCATCTGTTGCAAAACCAGAATCTTTACAAGATTGGCGACCTCCTGAGTTTTATCCAGCATCAAGTGATGGCCATTTCTACATACGAGTACAGGTCCAAATATCCGTATCTTAGTTGTTTTAATTTTGATGTTAAGTTATGGCCAGATACTAATGTGATTGAATGCTACAGGTATCTAAATAATTGAGTCATGTGGGGCATCCATGCCTAGGAATATGCCAAGATACATTAGCCTATTTTGTTTTTTGTCAATATAGCAACTTTTTGAAATTAATCTGTTTATACTTGCCATCTCCTTATTTATTGACCCAAAGATCCCTCTTTGTGCAGGTTAAGGATTCTGGATGTGGCATTCTTCCACAAGATATTCCACATCTGTTCACCAAATTTGCTCAGTCTCAGAGTGGACCAGCTCGACCTAGCAGTGGTGCAGGTCTTGGGCTTGCCATTTGTAAAAGGTAGACACAAAACCCTACTTTCTAAACTGCTTTCAGTTTGCAAAGAGTTACTCATGGTTCAGCATAATTTTGATGTTGATTACCTAATGAGACAGCATTTCTGCACCTATTCTAAAGGGATGCTATTGTTATTCTTTATATAGAGATCAAGATCTTCTAAAGTGCACCATTTACTTTCGAGAGTAAAGTGTGAAATTGATAACCATTGATTAAAGATTTGAAGGTTTAGATTTTATAGAATACAAGAACATGAATAACAAACTATGGATTTGTTAGAACCTACTTCTTTCATTCTCATAAGCAGTTAGCACTTGCACTTTACTTTCTAAAGAGCACCCTGTCTTCTAGAGGATCCAAATCCTTTATATAATAGTTTTCTATCATTAAGTTCTTGACTTACCGCCTCAAAATTGAACCAGATTTGTAAATCTCATGGGAGGTCACATATGGATTGAGAGTGAGGGCCTTGATAAAGGAAGCACAACTACATTCATTGTCAAACTTAAGATTTGTGGCAATCCAGATTCGTCAGGGCACAAAGTTGCAAACAGAAGCCAAGCGTATAGCGGAAGTGGAGACCTCATTGGATATAAGCCCTTTGTCAAAGATAATGATGAGCTAGGTTTTTCCAATCGACGCTATCAAAGAAGTCTCTAAAATCCAAAACACCTAAATTGCATCCATGGAATTGGATCAGTGATTTGTTTCGCCTGGGACCAAAATGGTACCTTCCGATCACAGTCAACTGGATATAAATTGACTGCCACTTTGCATGTACCAGATTGTATAATTTGCAGTTTGCAGCTATGGATTAGGATTACTATGTTAGGCATTTCTAAAAAACAGGTCTTGTATGAAGTCATGTCATATGGTTAATTGTATTAATTAGCAAGCAATACAAAGAAACAGAGTTGAGAGATCATCCATTACTTATTTTTCACCTCAATCACATGGTTATCGTATTGGTGCGCACGGTAGTTTATAGGGGGGTTCAATGGGTCAGTTTGACCAAATGATTCGATAAAATTAATTCAAATTAAATAAAAAAATATGGGTTGGGTTGAGTTATCAGGGTTTAATATGGTAAAACTCAATCAAACCTGACCATAGATGAATTGGATAATGAGTTGTTTAAGTATCAACTCGATGATTCATCCGATTGATCTAATTATTTTTTTTGTGGAATTCCTTGGTAGTGTTAGGCTTTTTTTTTTTTCTTTTTTTCGTTTTGTCATTTTACACTTTTTTTCTTAAATTCACACGTTTTATTTTATGAATTGAGAATATTAAGTTACATAATTTTAAGTTATTATTTTATTTAATTTGATAACTTAAAAATTATTTTTAAAATAAGAGATCAAATGAATATGAGGTTATTTTAATTTCATTTAATAACTTAAAAACTTGGATTGTTAACTTAAAATAGGTTGTATGATGTATTAATATTATTTTTCTTTTTTTATGATTCTGATTTTTTTTATTTTATAATTTGTAAATAAAAGAATAAAAAATGAGTAACCCGATAATTCACACCAATATAACCTTGGTCGGTTTGGGTTGTTTAAAATAAAATTACAAAATCAAAACAACATAACCCAATCATGATTAGTTGATTTGAAATTTATTTTTTTTAAATCTAACGGAACTCAACCTGTGAATACCCTTACTAGTTATGCAAAAACCCAAATGTTACCAATCTTGCATTAACCCACCTCTATTCCAGTCTGCGCACTAAATTTGAGCTCATTTTCTTAGGTTGTTTTGTATCGGTGCAACATTGTGCCCAAGAAAACTATTTTTGTTGACACTATATTCTCAGAGTAATTTTTCTTTCAGAATTTTATTTTGCATTTCTGCAGATTGTTTTTTACACAAAATAATTTATAAAAACAATTGTGCAGCTAATATTATTCTTTTTACAAAAATAACATCTCAATATAAGGATTTTCTGTCTTTCATCCTCATTTCAGTTGCTACCGATGTTACGAAACCAAAATCCTTATTTACTTTTTGTTTTCAATTTAATACTTAAAGCTCAAAACGCTAGTTTGTTTCAAGCTTTCAATCTTGAATTAGCTCGTTCAACCATGTTTTTGAGACGAGTTGTATCGATGCTTCATCAACTCACATAGATCAAATAATTCATTCTTGTTTAGGTTGCGGGTTGGGCAGTTTGGTCCGTCAACATTTTTCTTTTTAATTTGTTTGTACTTTGATAATTTATTTAATTTTTTAGAGTTTTTCAATGATTTTATGATTTTTTTAATGTTATTTTTCCTTTAAAGTTAACTCGTTTATCCCGTAATTTATTTAAATTATTTTATAAACTTAATCTTATCATATTATATTAGGAGTGATAATATTAGTTTACTACCACTGCGGTTGATGTTTCAATCCACATAAATGTGAGTCAAATAACCCACTCTTACTTGAGTTCTTATTTAAGTCATAAGTTGGGTGGATTCGGGTGAATTGCCCCGCCAACAATTTGTTATCTAAACTCTAATTCCTTTTATTTGTATGTACATTTTATAATTTCTTTAATTTTTGGTTAAAATTTTCAATAATTTTTTACTTTTTGTTTTTGTTTTTATTCAACTAAGCCAATCTGTTTAGCTAACAATGCAAATCGTGTTGAGTTACACTTTTTCTAACTCAAACTGAACAGACTTGATGAGTTAGCCCATCCTGTTATCTCTATTTATAATAGGAATATAGAGGTAGAATAAAATAGAATTAGAGAAATTACATTGACCTGAGATTAACATTTACTACACTTGAGACTTAAAAACTACATCTGCATCCCTTAAATTGTTCTTATACTTAACATTTGCTCTCCTACTTTATGCATGGAAGTCAGGAAAGTAGTTATAAATTTTCAAATAAAAAAGTTATCAAGTGTAATAAACATTAATCTTAAGGACATCAGCGAAATTTTCTCAATAGAATTTTCTGCATCTCTATTATACCCTTAAATCTATCAAGTTTTTGTGCTAATATCTTAAACCAAAATTCTTGGGTTTTGTCCGCCGGAGGCGTATCAGTTTCCTCTCGCAGGCATTGGAAATATGATTTTATCAGATATTGGGCAACAAATCGATTAAAACCTTGAATAAGATCAAATTTTAGATCAAAGAAGATCAGAAACGAATATGATAATCTAGTCTTGATTGAAATTTCCACCCCACCGCACATCCTCTTATAAAGACCTCAACTTCAGGACCTAATCGAATGAAGGAAGCAGCTATTTGTCACTGTACCAGCAAAGCTCACAGGAAATGACTCTAATAACAGAGAAGATAAACCTAAATACCTAAAATCGTTTAATTCATCTTTTTATAAGAAAATGGAACCAATAATGTTACCCACAGTCCCTCCTTCCCCTTCTAAATCAGACCTCTACGTAAATCAAGGGCAGGCAATTCCATAACCGCATCTCGTATGATTTTCGCGTCGAACTGTTTGGGTTATAGAAGGATTCTTAGGATCAGAATTGAGATCGGTGGCGCTGTAACTGAAATAAGATAACACACGTATTTCCGCAACCGGTTTGCATCTTCGTTACAAAAATAGTAGAACACCAATAAACAAAATATAAATTGTGCAAGGAATCTTATAAGGTTCTTATAATTCGAATAAAAACAAACAAGGTCTAAACCAACAAAAAGAGACTCGTCAAACTTCCAATCTCTGAATATGTGATTCACTTCTTTGATTTCTTTGGTGCTCTGCATAAAAGACATTCATTTAGACCAAAACATAGCCAAAAGCAAGGCGGCACAGACACAATCACAAGAATAAACCATAATACTCACTGGGCTGGCTGGGATGCTGTTGCAGGGGGAGCACTTGGTGCTGCTGATGGCTTCTCTCCAGGACCCTAAACATTTTACAGAGAGAAAGGAAAAAGGGTTAAATTCCTCATAACCAACTTCAGTTACAATACTTCTAAGTGCAGAAAATTGGCTTCTGCAGTGATTAGGAAAATACAATTTCACCAATATACAGAAAATAGATTCTCAAAACACTACAGAACTCACATGGGCCAATCGCTCCTCCCTCCGAGCAATTTTCCTTTCCCTGCTTGCCTTGTTCTTTGCACGCTTGGCCTCAAACTGATCAGACAAAGTCTTCTCTCTTGCCTTCTCAGCCTTGGACTTGTGAATGCTCTCCATTAACACTCTCTTGTTCTTGAAAACATTACCCTTAACCTTCATGTACATATCATGGTACATGTGCTTGTCAATCTTCTTTGATTCCCTGTACTTGCGAAGCAAGCGTCTGAGCACACGCATTCTCCTCATCCAAAGGATTTTGGTGGGAAGCCTTGCCTCCCTTGTACCCTTGCGCTTACCTAGTAGTATTTAGGCAAACATTACAATTACCAAATAATGCTTTCCAGCAAGGACCATAGAGCAATTAATTGCGTGCCCACTTAGCAATGTTTCAAAGGGTATATTTGGATGGAGAAGTGAGAAAAATAGAGGGGAAGACCTTTCCCTTGTTTTGAGTGCTTTTGTTAAATGAGGGACTATCATGTAATCCTACAAAATCGTCCCTTATTCATTTTTATAAACATTTTACAGTTCTCCTAATTAGAAAGATTTTAAACATCCAAACAATAGGGAGGAATCAAAGGAAAATAAAGTGGAAGGAAAGGGAAGAGGATGGGAGGTCAAGTGATAAGTTTCTTTCCCTTTAAATGTAAAATCCTCCAAATTGGGAGAATTTTGAAATATTCATAAAAATGAATAAAGGATGGTTTTGGAAAATTACATGATAATCCTCCGTTTTCTTTCACTAATTGTAAAGAACTCTCAAACAAGAGGAAGGTTTACTTAAAAGTTTCACTTACCCTTTCTTTTCCTCCATCCTTAGTATCTATAACTTATGCCACCTAAACTATTTTCAGAATCATGACACTGATCTTTTCAATTGAAAAGAAACTTAGTGTAATATTGTCTAACACCACAGTTTCTAAATAAGCACTAACTTACAAACTAAGAGGGAACCTAACATTTTCATTTGACATAACCTAATTAAGGTTGGTGATAAATACCATATCCAGAGTGTCGTCCTTTCCTCTTGGCCTCCTTCATTCTTCGAGCACGGGAGCGAGAGTGAATCTTAGTTGGCTTCCTGATAATAAACCCATCCTTAACCAACTTCCTTATGTTTTGGCCTGCAAATGGAAATCCACTGAGTTAAGTAGTGCTTGAAAACGATATAAGTTGAACAAAATAAATAGTATGACTAGCCTTGTACTAAAGAGGATGAGAGAAAAATACATCAGACACTTCAATAGCATATTCAGATATATATATTCAAATAAGACAAAAAATAATGGAAAATACATTAAATATAGATAGTAATGGTTCACTGAAAATGAAAATCGAGAAGCCCATTTTAATTAAAGAATTTTGATCTACCCAAGTGAGGAGAAGACAGTGTGAAAACATCGCGCCAAACAGCAGAACCATATTTTGTGGGAAAATACCATTAATTTATTGATGCCGTATGAGTCCTAACAAATGAATCTAAGGAAAAGGGGCCAATTACAGCAGAAACTCAAAAACAACAATCAAGACTCCTATGATCGTATCGCATGGAAAACCTGTGGGGAACATAAGCAAAAAGAAAAAAGAACTCTTTGTTTTTTTTCTTTTTGTAAGGTTCAAATAGAAGTAATACTTTCATATCCTGTTCCCGGCTCTCGGCAAACAAACGGTGGTCAGCATGTTCAAAAATTTGGGAAAAAAAAGAAAAAACCTATCGGAACTGAAACAGAGATCATAACAAAAAAAATAAGCTAAATAACAGAGACAGAGACAGGGAGAGAGAGTACGAGAATTGGCCATGGAGATTTCATTGACTTCGTTGGGGTCAAGCCAGACCTTGCCTCTGCCGCACTTCAGAACACTGGCGGCAAGCCGTTTTTGCAGTTTTAGGGAAACCATTTCCCCTCGCCTTCTTCCTCACTTCCTCCCTGGTGTGGTACCTGCAAATCAAAGGTTATCGCAGACAAGGCAAACTGCGCAAGGTTGGCTACATATAGTGATACACACCTTTGTCAATTAGGGTTTCGAGGTTTTATTGGGCCTGTCTTTGCTGGGCCTTCTTAGAATGGGTATGCACTAATATTGGGTTTTTTATGGGCCTCTTCACATGTTCCCAAACAACCGTAATCCATTTGTCCGCTGCTTGTATTTTCAGAATCAACTTTTATAAATTTAATTCTGTTTTAAATTTTTTTATAAAATCTAAATCAATTTTTTTTTAATTTGTGTATAATAAATCGAATAAATTTTATGATAACGTGCTTATAAAATAATCCCATAAATGTGTATGTGACAGTTTTCAACTTCTGTACAAATAAACTAGTATAAAATATAATCAATTAATAACTACCAAGTATAGATATGAATTGGTATATGTGTAAGTAAATGGATATAGGTGTTGGCTCAATTGCTAAAATGGAGTAGCATTAACACGAAAAAATCATAGGTTAATTCCTGCTAGTAATCTCTCATAAGTAGGTGAATAGTTTTTTTTTTTCCTTTGAAAGTATTTAGGATAAAAGAAATGCTTGAATGATCAACTGTTGGGGCAATGTGTCTGTTGAAGATGCTCTTATAGTGTTATCATACTAGAAACAAGATCTTTCATATGATATATATATAGACATTGATAAGCCCTATGATAGAGTCCTTAGAGATATTTTCTAGAGAGGGTGTGTAACAGTAACATATCTAGGAGAAGCATTATGAAGTGATAACAGATGTTTAGACACTAATTGGTACAAATGAAGAGTTTCCAATACAAATAGGCTTTATTCGAAATGAATGAACTCACTAAACATATTCAAAACAAGTGCCTTGTTGCTCTCTTTTTTTTTTTTGCTAATGATGTCATTTTGGTGAATAAGACAAGAGAGAGAATAAATTCTAAGTTGGAGCCGTGGAGAAAAATTTTGTAATTCAAGAGATTTTGATAACATATGGAATTTAAGTTCAGTTAGCAGTGGAGCACGAATGATGTGATAGTGAAAAATCAAAATTGAAGATGAATAAGTAACATAAACAGAGTGCTTAAAATACTTAGGGTGTATCTTATACAAGGATGGAGAGATTAATAATGATATCACATATCGTATTGAGCATGATGATGAAATGAAGAAGTGATCCAGATATGACTGTAGAATGCCTATAAAATTGAGAAGAAAGTTTTATCAAATTGCAGTTAGACGAGGATGGATGGGATTAAATCGCAATCATGATTAGGAATGAGTGGACATACCAAGATCGATAAGATTATGGATGAGATTATTAGAAAAAGTGTTGAAGTGATTCCTATAAAAAAGAAAATGAGAGAAAATTATTTAAGATGACCAAGTATATGGTGAGAGACTATGTAAGATTTAAGTAAATGGAGGATTTCATGATTATATGATGGAGTACACTCAGGTGTATCACTCAAAAAATGACATATTATGTGTAGTTAAATTGATTTTTAATAATGTTACAAACATTTTTTAATAAAATTACAACAGTTTAAAATAAATTTACAACATAAAAAATTTTAAAGGTTTAAAACTTTTTAATTAACTTTATCTTAAAATATTATAATTTTTTCAAAATGTTAGTAATTTTTTAAAAAATTAAAACAACCTAATACAATGTATATATTTTAGGTGACACATCTGAATTGTCCCCTTATCTGATACATGACGATGCACAATAGAGTGCTGGAACACAGCTCATGCCATTTCGCAGAAATAACACATTATTGTTACTACTGTGTTTTTCTTTTGGTGTCCTTTTCTCAATTTATTTTACACGTTTTACGTAACAATATTATTTGGAAGGAATAATATTTCAATGTTAAGAATTCCAGTCTTTCATCCTCATTTCAGTTTCTACCTCAGGATGCTTTCCTTGAAATACAGTTCAGGGACGAAACTAAAATCTTCGATCATTTTTTCCCCAGTTTAATATTCGAAGTTAAAAGTTCAAAACTCAACTTTGTCTCAGGATTATGATTGTCCTGAACAATTGTAGGTTTCAAAGTAGACCCAGATGTTGGTTAATGTGACTGAAATTGCCCTTCAATTGTCCATCATCCAGAAAAGACCTCAACTACAAGACCTCGAAACGATTTGACACTGGAGCACTGATACATAAAGAATTCCCTGGAATACCACGGAAGATAAACCTAGAAGTCTAAACCGCTTACTTTGTCTTTTTATATTAAATTGTAACCAATGAGGTGGGAGTTGGGCAGAGGACCCCATCTTCATCAGACCTCGACTACCTCAATGAAATAAGGACTGTACTTCCATAATTGCATCTCATCTCGTTATGATTTTCTGGTTGAATTGTTTCAGGGGTAGGCAAAGCCATAGATCAAGTAATTTGTTATTAATTGTATGCTTAAGGTAAGATCAGTAGCACCATAACCAAAAAAAGATAACACAAATATTTCTTCAACCAAGTGAATCTCCTTAACAAAAATGGTATTTTTAGTAAAACACCGACAAACAACTAAACAAAAAATAGAACAGCAGACAAGTATCATCCCACTATTCGAAAATTTATGGAAAAATTTGTATCGTTGAACCCTGTCAAAGATTCAACAAAGTTTTATGTTGACTATCGACGGCAAAACACAACTCTCCTCTTTTATCTTGGTTTGGAACTTGCTACGTAAAAGTTTGACCAAATAGTACATAGGTAAAGTAACTAAAAGTCTAAACCAACAAAAAGGGACTCGTCAAAACTACTTTAGCAGAGTAACTGAGGATGCCAGCACCATTAAAGATTCAAGATTCAACATCCACGAAATCTCTAGATATGTAACTCACTTCTTGGATTTCTTTGGTGCTCTGCATAAAAGACATTCATTTAGACCACAACAAACATAACACGGCCAAAAGCGATACGGCAGAGGCACAAGCATAAAACATAATACTCACTGGGCTGGCTGGGATGCTGTCGCAGGTGGAGCACTTGGTGCTGCTGATGGCTTCTCTCCAGGGCCCTAAACA
The DNA here is from genome assembly GCA_019955255.1 of Castanospermum australe. Classification (NCBI taxonomy): domain Eukaryota; kingdom Viridiplantae; phylum Streptophyta; class Magnoliopsida; order Fabales; family Fabaceae; genus Castanospermum; species Castanospermum australe. Next base: position 513,826 of record NSJW01000393.1, on the reverse strand, counting down.
TTTTACAGACAGAAAGGAAAAAGGGTCAAATTCCTCAGTACCAACTTCAGTGACAATAATTCTTAGTGCAGTAAATTACCAGGTGCAGTGATCATGAAAATACAAATTACTATATAACCACGTAAATAGATTCTCTAAACACTACAGAACTCACATGGGCCAAGCGCTCTTCCCTCCGAGCAATTTTCCTTTCCCTGCTGCCTTGTTCTTTTGCACGCTTGGCCTCAAACTGGTCAGACAAAGTCTTCTCCTCTGCCTTCTCAGCCTTGGACTTGTGTATGCTCTCCATCAGGACTCTCTTGTTCTTGAAACATTACCCTTCACCTTCATGTACATATCATGGTACATGTGCTTGTCAATCTTCTTTGATTCCCTGTACTTGCGAAGCAAGCGTCTGAGAACACGCATTCTCCTCATCCAAAGGATTTTGGTGGGAAGCCTTGCCTCCCTTGTACCCTTACGCTTACCTTGTAGTATTTAGGAAAACATTATAATTACCAAAATGCTTTACCATAGTGCAATTCATAGGCAAACATTATAACTACCACACGATGCTCTCCCCCAAGACCATAGAGCAATTCATTTCATGCCCACCCGACAATGTTTTATACACATTTCATACACATTTTTACATGTGCTTATCTATAAACTATGTTGCAGAATTATTGCATTGATCATTCCAATTGAAAAGCAACTCAGTAGAATCATGTGAATTCTACAATGTAAAAATGATGAATAAGTCTATAGTTTCTATATAAGCACCAGCTTACAAACTGCTAGTAGCAGGGATTGCGTCCCAACATCTAATCACCAACTCATGAGTATGAATTCATGTGACACTGAACTTAATTAAGGTCGGGAATAAATACCATAGCCGGAGTGGCGTCCCTTCCTCTTGGCCTCCTTCATTCGACGAGCACGGGAGCGAGAGTGAATCTTAGTTGGCTTCCTGATGATAAACCCATCCTTAACCAACTTCCTTATATTTTGCCCTGCAAATGGAAATCCGCCAAGTTAATGCAGTGCTTTTGCAAATTATACATCAGACACAACTTGATAGTAATTCAAAACTTAACATAATTACAAATCTATTCATATGAGACAAAAAATCACGGAAATCTCATAAAACATTAGACAGCAACACACGCACAGAGAGAGGAACAGAATGGAAGTTCGTACGAGAATTGGCCATGGAGATTTCATTGACTTCGTTAGGGTCAAGCCAAACCTTGCCTCTGCCGCACTTCAGCACGCTGGCGGCGAGACGCTTCTGGAGCTTGAGAGACACCATTCCCCCTTCTCTCCGATGTGCTTCCTGCAATTGCTATGGCAGAGGATGCAAATTCTGAAAGGGGAAACCCTATGTTTTGTAAGTCTTTTCTGGGCCTTCTTCCCATTTTGAAGCCCAATATTGATTGGACTCGGCCTTTTTTAATTCAGCCCAATATTTAATTGGTGGGTGTTGGAAGTTGAAACCAAATCCAGATTATAGGCCAAAAACCAAAATTTATCAGTGTCATTAGAATGCTTGGGCCTCATTGCTTCTCATCCACGACCGCCATCTAGCTAGTGCAGTGTGTGTGCTAACTGCTAACCGTTCCAATGAAAGTTCTGCAATTAAAATTTACATAATTTAAAATATAAATCAAACGAGTTGTTAATTTATTATAGAATAACGTCTTGAGATGCACTATGGTGCCTCTCGATGCATTTTTTAATTTTTATTTATATAATTATTTTATAATAATTAATTATAATGTTATTATAATTATAAATTAATTAGCTAAATAAAAATAATTTTATAGAAAAATAAAATATATTTAAAGTGAATTATAATAGTATATGTAAAAAGAAAATGATTCACAATATTTGAAAGCAATTATAATTGTAAAAATGTAATTATCAAAAAAATATTTGTGTTATTACCAAAAAAAATATTTGTATTTATAATTTTATTTTTTTATTTAATTATTTATTAATGTTTTTTTTGGATAGTTGCAAAAAAATTATTTCTGTTTACAAATTTATCACACTTTTAATAATGAATGTAAATTGTATAATATTTTCAAAAACTAAATGCACAATTATGTTGGGGGCACGTCAGAAAATTAAAAGAAAAAGGATTCAAATAAGAATATTTAAACTCCTACACACTTGTCTTAATAGTTTAATTTGCTTTTGCACTTGTACAATTATGTATTTCAAATGGTATGCAATTGCACTTATTATTTAATTTTTTTTCCATCCAATTTACTACTTGATTTCAATGGATTATGGATTTTGTTAAATTTCACGGTGACTTCAGAGTCAGAGGGTGGAGTGTTATTTATTAGGTTTGAATAAACGAGTGTAAACATGTGAAAATTATTTTAAGTTAGGAAAAAAATACAATTTGCATATTATACTAAGGTAAATAAATGTAAATTTTTAAATTTGTAAGGAAATTGAAATTGAATTATAAACACGAACAGGACGATGTTTATGCAACTACGCATATTTATTAATTTTTGTTGTAACGGAGAGAGAGAGAGAGAGAGAGAGAGAGAGAGAGAAAGAGAGCTTGGTTTTGGGCATAGAAAGTGCAAGTGTAGCCTCCTCGTTGGAGGACTGACAGAGACTATTAAGGGTTTTATTAGATTAGGTTAACTCATAAATTTATTACTTTTAATTTAACTCAACTCATAATTGATAAATTATATAGGGTTTATGAATTGATTTTAAAAATTGTTAATTCAATGATAATTGATTGAATTACGAGTTGAAAAAATTTCAACTCACTCAATCAAACCCAACTCATGTTTTTTTTAAAAAAAATTATGTTACTTTTTTATATTTAGCTCACTAAAATTAATGTTTATTTTTTTTTCCTCTCTCAGATCTTCTGTGACTTATTATATTTGAATTTTGAAACTGGTGTTAGTTCTTTTTATGTCTAATATTATGATTTGTTATATTATTTTTATAACTTATAACTTATTATATTTGACTTTCAACTTGTTTGAAACTTTATATGTCATATTTTGTTGAGACTTATTAAGTTATTTATTATGGTGTATAATAAATTTTTAATTTTATATTAATTTTGACATTTAATTTAATAAGTAAATTTTTTTTTAATGTATGTCAGACACACGAGTCTAACCTAATTCAATTCACTCATATGTAAATTTAGCTGAGTGAGTTAGGTTGATTCAGATTATAAAAAAAAAATTTATGACACAACATACTGTTTTGATGAACAAATTTAATATAAAAATATCTCAAACTTAACGTAACTTAACTCAATAACACTGCTATTAGAGTTTATGAAGCATGAAGGCAAATAAATTTTGAGGTTACAGGAGCTAAATCAAATCCCCTGATAGTACCATCGTACATCTAAACTAACAGGATTATTTGTTTTTTTTTAGAATAATATTTGAATGAATTGTTAAATTTTTATTTTATAAATGTTAAATATTTATGAGAAAGGTAATAATTAAGAAACATTTAATAAATTATTATTAAATTTATTAATATTTGAAAAATTAAAATAATATAACAATTCTCTCAAACATGTATTATTATGATATCTTGATTTTTTAAAAAATATTGATTCTTTAAATGAATTATTAAATATTTATTGATAATTAATTTTTATAATAAATATTTTAAAATTTTATAAATATAGAAAATAATTAATAAATGTTTAATAATTAACTAATATTAGAAAATATTATAAAAATAAAAAATAATTAACTGATAAAATATAGGCATAATCTTTCAAACGTACCAAAGTACAAGTTTGTCGAGATATAAAAGTACAAGTATTAGGACCCACAGCCAAACCCACGGGCGCCGCCCACCGAGCGCCGCGTCCGTTGTTATTTCGGAGCAAAAGGAAGTTTGAAATTTGGTTAGTTGGAAGCCAAAACCAGCAGCGCCACTCGATTTTGTTTAATTGTTTCCTTCTTTTTCAGTTCCATTATTAATTTATTATGACCGCGTTCGCAACCCCATCCTTTCCTAAAATGGTCTCAATAATTATCCGTCAAATCTGATCTCATATTAAAGCACTTAATTTTTAAACCTCTTTACATTATCATCTAATTAATATCATCACATTATTATAAAGTTTATTTAAAAATATAAATTTTAATTATATAATAACATAATCAAAACACAATCGTCAAAGTAAAAGGATTATTTTGAATTTTGACATTTGACCTGCAAATAACAAGAAAAAATTTGGATGAATCGTCATCTTACAAATTGTCATTGCTAAGATTTAGCGAATAAATGATTCCCGTGCACATTTAATCAAGTCAAAACAAATGAAATGTTAATGATAATAATCACATTTCCTCATTTTTCTTAGTCTTAGAACGAAACAAAGTAAAAAGACAAAATCTTAATTCCAGTTCTACAGACATACAACGCATCACGCCATGCTTTTCCTTCTAGGACTGTTTTCCATCAGCGTGTCGGGAACGGGACGACATAATCACGATCAACAAATCGAAGGAAAATACTAACACTGAAGTAATACAAATTTCACAAAGAAAACTGTAATCGAAATTTAAACACGGTTAGTTTCATTTGGTAAAATTATAATTCTAATATACCACAAAAAGAAAAATAACAACTCAAACAAAACAGAATTGAATGACGACCCTAAATTCTAACGAAAAATAAAAATAAATAAAAGACAGTCCGAAAAACTCAACTCAATGCAACGATTCTAACCAATTTACATTTCAATCCAACCCAGCTGCATTGGGTTAAGAAACAAAGGAAAATGCATTTTTCACAAATCTGATGAAGTGACAGAGGCAGTAATGCCTTCATCATCGAAGCTCCAGAGATCCCCAACCACGCTTTCCTGAACGCTACTCGGTGCTGCCGATTGCCCGTCATAGTACGGAATCTGATAAAACTTCATGAAGTTCTCGAATGCCATCAGCTCCTCCGATAGCTTCTGCACTTCGTTCTTTTCCTCTTGAGCTTCGATCAACACCTCGTTCACTTGTGCTCCCTGCTTTGCCTCTTTCTCGTTCACCTTCAGCCCAGCAAAATAACTGTTCACGTTCTGGTTCGAGCCCATGAACTCCGTCGTCGAGTAAACACATTCTGACCCCGACCCTGATCCTGTTCCTGACCCATATCCAGAATTTTCATCACCAGAAACAACAACTGGGTCTGTGTTGATAGAACCAACGTGGGTCTCGAAACCAAGGGAAGGAATTGCCCTGGCTTGGTTCAGATCATAACCAAACTCCAAATTCAGACTTTTGGGGGCATTATTCAGATTATAACCGTATTGTTGTTGATACAGGGGAGGATTTGGGGATCGGAGCGGAGGGGGTGGATCACGACGAGCTTGAATGGAATACTCGTCGTCTTCATTGGGGAAATTCACTTTGGCTTTCTTGCCGCGGATTTTGCGAGCCTCTCTGTCATAGGCCCTGGCAGCTTCTTCGGCCGTGTTGAAGGTACCCAGCCAAACACGAACCCCTTTTCTGGGATCGCGAATCTCTGCGGCCCATTTCCCCCATGGACGCTGCCGAATCCCTCTGTAAAGGTTTTTCCTCTGCCTTTTCACGGGCTTCTCGACTTGCTCATTAACTGTTCGTAGAAAATCACATTCAGAAATCACAACTGAAAAAAATTAAAATAAAAAACAGGTTGAAAGGGGGGAAAATGAGTGAGAAAGAACACTGGCCCGAGGAAGGTTGGGATCTTTTGATGGGACCCGATTGTTCATGGTCCAGATGAGAATGATCGAAGTCGAAGTCATTCTGGTTACCGAATGTGTTAGGCCACAGGTCGGAGGCGGTGAGGCGGCGATCGCCCCGACGGCGAGGGATGAAGTCAGCGATGATAGCACCGCCACACATGATTAATCCAGCCTTACGATGAATACTCTTGCAAACTCTGCGAATGGGCTGGGGACTAGGACGTAAAGTGACTGGAGTGGATGGAGAGAGCTGCTTCTATCTGGTCGCAAGGAGAAATTTTCCTGGAAGATTTGGAGGAAGGCTTTTTCTCGTCGGTATGAGACCGAGGGGACGTGAAAAAATTGGGAGAGGAAGAGGGCTTTTGTAGTTGGAAAACTAGGAGGCTAGAGTGCGTGACAGGTACATTTGGGAACCTTCCTAGATCTACCGACGCAGTGACAGATTGCTTTTGCTTTTGCTTTCCAAATTCTGGCTTGCGTGGCTGGCAAGCAGCTCTCCCTAGTCTCTAGATTCTAGACTGCGGCAGGGTGTATTTTTAAGAGCCACTTGGGATCGGGGACCAGCCGCATTTGAATAAATTAGAACAAAATATCGACCGCATCTAAATTTACAAAAAGATAATTCTGTTTCCTCTTATCAATTAACTTACTAATTTATTTATAAGAATTTATTATTATTTTCTTAAAAATATTAAATTAATAAAATAATTTAAATTAATCGAATTTTATAATATATTCTTAATTTATATAAAAAATAATTTTTTAATTTTTTAATATTAAATAATAAAATATTAAATATATTTTAAGTTTTTAATATATTAAATATTTTTATTTAATATTTTTAATTAAATATTAAAATAATTATTTAAAAATAATATAATATTATATAATATTTAATATACATAATCATGATTTTATAAAATTGAAATAGAATGAAATAAAATATAATGATCATTCTTAATTTATATTTTGATAATTTTTGAAATATAATATTTTTCTAAGTCAATTCACTGTTTGGTATATAAAATCGCTATGAAATAAAATTAAATTTAATATAAATGACATAAACATTTTTTATAAGAAAAAATTATTTAAAATTTTTTTTAAACATTAACAATAATATTTAATTTTATTTTTTATAATTTAATTAGAATAAATATTATCTTTTTTTTAAAAATAATGTTATAAATTCAAGTAAATAATTTATTTTTATTTGTATATATAAATAAATTTTTAAATTAAAAACAAATCATCTATATCGAGATTAAAAATTATATTAATAAACTAAAATATTATTAAGTTTGATAAGTAATCAAATATATAAAATTTGACTCAAAAAATTATACCATAAACTAAAATATAAGAAGGATATTATTTTATTACCCAAAATAAAAGAAGGATAATAAGTGTAATTTTATAAAATTTTTATGGGTATAATAAGAATAAATAATTTTATTACATTTCATAGAATATGAAATCATAATTCCATCTCTTTAAGAGGGAATGAATTTCATTTTCTATTCCTAGTTTTATAGAGTGAGGTATAAAATATAATCACTATTATAAGATTTTTTGCAAATAAATATAAAAATGTTCCATTATATGAAATGGACATAGAATGTATCACTATTCATGCATATCACATGTCACGTTATTCTTTATACAACAACCTACCTCGGTAACAAGGTGAGTGATTTCCAAAGTTTAGCACAATATATTACACTAGAGGTGTTCGTGAGTTAGATTGGGTTGAATTTGAAATATTTTTACACCAAATCTACTCATTAAAGTAATGGGTTAAATTGAGTTGGGTTGGGAGAATTTTTTTTTTCTAAAACCCAAACCGACCCAATTCGTATATGAGTGGGTTATGTTGGGTTAAACTCGTGAGTCTGACATATATTAAAAAAATCATCTAGTAAAATAAATGCCAAAATTAATACGAAATTAAAAATTTATTACACATCATAATAAATAACTTAATAAATCTTAATAAAATATGACATACAAAGTCTCAAATAGACTAAAAGTCAAATACAATAAGTCGTAAGTCATAAACATAACATAACAAGTCTTAAATACAAAAAATATTAACAAAAGTCTCAAAAGTCAAATACAATAAGTCATATAAAATTTAAGAAATGAGAAAAGAAGAAACATTAGATTTAGTATGTTGAATATTAAAAAATAACATAATTTTTTATTTTATTTTTTTAAAGATGAGTTGGATTGGAGTACGGATTAAAAATTTTTTAACTTGCAACCTAATTCATCATCGTCGCATTAAAAATTTTTAATCCTAACTTAACTCACAAATTTAGTCTAACCCATTAATTATAAGTTAAGTTAACTCAAAACTTACGAGTTTCCTAGTTATTTCAATTCAATGGACACTACTCCTTAAACCTGACACTAATTTGCCCAAATGGTTGAGAATGATTCTCCTTGCAAAAGTAAGACCTAGATAATCCAAACCTATTAAGCAGAACTTATGCCGTAATAGCATATTGGGTGTGTAAGTATCAAAAACAAAACAACACGGTTGGATTGAATTTGCCTGGTAATAGATTATCATATATGGATAATTAATTATTAGGCAAAAATAATCACTTGAAATAAATTGATTATTTATCATCAAGAGATGATAATAGATTATTAGACTAAAATCTGATAATGGTAATTGATTAATGGATTCTCAAAAATGAAAAATGCAAATTTTTAATGGTAGTAATTAATTACCAAAACTGTATATGTATATCATATAATCTATATGCTATAATCTACATATATATATATATATATATATATATATATATATATATATCGTATTGTATCTAAAAGTTTTTTAAATTCTACCATATTACCGTATCAATATCATATTATATCTGTATTATATCTGGTGTATGTGATTCATAAATTCAAACATTAGTTTGTTTATATATTAAGATTAATTTATCTAATTTTTAAACAAATTTTTTTAAATACTTAAGAAATAATTATTGACTGAAATTTTTTTGAATATAATATCAACTAATTCAAAGACTTAGATCGACTTTGGACCAATATTGAGGAAAAGTTTTCACTCAATTATCAATAATTGTTTAGCTTAACGAGAATTGATTGAATTAAAATGATTGCGTTATCTTGAATATGGCACCGTGGTGTGGTTAATTTGGGGATGGAGATACAACAAAATTCATGACAACAATTTTGCATTGCCTCTAAGCCCGGTGATTGTTAGTTATGTGAACGATATACACCCTGTTTGTTTTGCATTTTAAACTTCTTAAACGCCTATTCCCACGCATTTTCATGTTTCTCAATACACTGTTTCTCTTAACAGTAAAAATTTACTTTTTACTGGACGGACGTTCATAACGTAGTTTCACCGATAAACAAACAGGCTAATAATAAATGTATAGAATAATATGGGAACCGGAATTGGTACAAAGCGTGGCTCGATGATAAATAAATTAGAATACATGGAACGATGTTTACTTGCAGTATTAGATTGTTGCAAAATATTTTATAAAGAGAGACATTAAAGATTAATCTCACAATTAAAAAGTATGAGAATGTCTTATAAAAATATATATATAAATAAAATATTAGATATTTAATTTAAAAGCACACTTTTTACGTGGTGTATTATTTTTAATAAATTCGGTATACTTCCTTTAAATTACATAAAAATTACTCCTCAACCTCAACCGGAGCTATGCACACCGTTGATTGCAGAATGCTGGTGCTGTTATATAGGGTTTCTTTTTGCCGCCGTTATGCAGCTGTTTAATTTGCTTCCTTTTCTCCACGTTTACCAGAAGAAAGAGGATTAAGAAATGAATAACATTGAGAATGGCCAAATGAGAAGAATTAGACAAACACAAGATGCAGTCCAAATGAAAATGAAAAAAAAGAAGTCAACCGAAACTAACAACTAATAGATATAAAATATATAGGAATATGATTGGAGCTACATTTATTAATTAATGAATAGCATAAAGTCACCATAAGCTGTAGTGGTCTAGTAGAATCAGATGATGAGAAACCACAAAGCACATCGTATAGCCAACCGTGGGCATAATCCATATGTTGGTTCACCTACTATAAAGAAGACATCAAAGAGCTTTGACTTTGAATGAGAAAGGCTGCTGAATGCTAATAGACAGCGAGACTGCATTGCATTCTTTTTGTTAAAAAATTTTGTGTGATTACAAAAGTCTCACATTGAATTTTTTTTTAAAACAAAAGAAGTGATACAAATGAAAGCCTTAAGGTTTTGGAAAAGAAAAAAAAATAATGTTAAGTTCCCATGTGTAGTTTATCACTCAACTATGAAAAGATATGAGGAATGGCAACAATCTCCAGGGAAATTTGTAGGGATTATCCATCAGAAGGCATGGGGTACCCATTTATATTAGTCAAGGAAAATGGGGTAAAAGTGGAGATCATACTGTCTACCTGCAGTACTTACAAATTCTTTTAATATTTTACACATTATGTTTTTTTTTTTCATTGAGATGATATGAAAGTTTATATTTTTTTATTATTTTGCGATGAATTTATTTTAATGAATGAGTTTGCCATTTATTTTATGATGAATTTATTTTAGTGAATGAGTTTGTCATGATAAAATTTGTTAAAAAAATTTATATTATTTAAATAATAAATATTTATATAAATTGATTATTGTAAAATATAATTAAATGTAATATATTATTTATGATATATTATTTTAATTTTATAAATATCTTAAATTATTTGATAATGCTGTGATATGTGATGTTAAATTTTATGAGATAACTGTAGATGTTTGTGAGTACCCATTTTCTTGTGAGGATTAAAAATAGGCAACCTTGATAAGGACAGAGGCAAGAGCAGAGACAACACTCCCACTCCTATAGACTTCTTGACATTCATCTAGATACCTCATTAACATTCAAGAAATTTCTTATTACTGTAGCAATTAAAGTTTTTAATTTGCAATAAAATCTTTTAATAATTTTTTTAAATAAGTGACACTTTATCTTTATGATCCACTTATAGTATAATTAAAGAGTAAAATACATTTTACTCTCTTAAAGTATATCTTTCTTATGTAAAAGTGGTTAGTTACAGTAGTAGTAGATTATGACCCTAAATAAATTTTACTTGTAATGTCAAGTTTAAATCCTGAAGTTGTCACTTTGGGGTCAAGGACCAAAAGTATAGCCTTCTCTTAACTTATTTTCATAAAAATTTGTATTACTTAATTCACTTGACGTTAATAATTTTTATCATTTAACTTCTATAAAATTTTAGAATTTTATTACTTAACTCTATTGAAATTTAGATTTTTATCACTTAACTTTATTGTTATATATTTTTATTTCAATTTTAAAAGAATGTCTTGTTTAATTTTACTGAAAAGAAACGTTTTCACTTAAATCAATTTTAAAAGTTAAGTGATAAAAAATAATTTTCAATTGGTAAATTAAGAGAGGGCAATGTTTCAAAGGAGTAATTGTATCTTATTCTAAAAATAATTACACTTAAGGAATGAAAATTAAATCATAAAATAAAAATAATTCAATTTTGATTTATTGATAGTGTAAAGATTTTTTCTTATTTAAGAATGAATCATATCATATCACATATATTTATGAATGTTTAATTTATATAAAATGTAATATATATGATAATTAAGATAATATCACATGATTTAATAGTTGAATTAGTTAAATTCAAATTCTATAAAAAAATTAAATTAAATAAGTGTTTCGAATTTACATTTTGTGTAAATAGATCTTTACCTTTTTAAAAAACTATTATTGTAAGTGAAAAATCTCTATTACGAAAATAACGTGATACCTTCTTATTTACTAATGTATTAAAAATTATGAAGATATTTATTTTAAGTAAATGCTTTAATTATTATAATAATAGAACACTTTCTTATTTATTAATATTGTAAATACTAAGAACATGTCAAATTTAAAATGTAGCTTACAAAATAGATTGATGAGTCGACTTGCCCGGTCTATTATATTCATATGTTATAACCCAAGCTCGATTAGGGTGGGTTAATCCTTAAGGCTTAATTTTTAGTTTTTTGTTAAAAAAACAAAAAAAAAGTATGCTATGACAAATTATATACATATTTGATTTTATTTAATTTTATGCAAAATAAATTAAATTTCGATTAGGTTATAAGTTAATTACTTATCAAAATTTTAAATTTATATTATTTAATTAACAGATAAAAAAAAATTCAAAAAATGATTTTATAAGCTGTTTCCATTTTTGGTAGCCCAGCTCATCGTATAACCCATAAGGGGATGGGTTGGGTAAGCAATTTGATGGCCCATTCATTTCAAGGGTTGATTTATAACCCACAAAACTCTCGGTGTTCAGCTCATTTAGCTGTAAGTAAGGTTGATCCATATTGTTGTTTTTTAAACTACAAATATTTTGTTTATTGCGGATCAGCCTCTAATTCAAGTGGCAATTCGACTGCCTTAAAATCTTTACATCTTTTACTTTTATGACAGTAGCATTTTTTTTTAATAATTTGTGATTAATATCCATGAACTCTTATATTTTATTGTTATTTTATTATGCTACGTAATCTCAAATTTTAATAATGTTAAAAATATTTTTTTAAAAAATATTATGTAGATATTAGAGTAAATAATTAATAAAATAAATTTATTTATTAATCTAAAATATTTTATATATAGATATTTATTTTTTTAGTATGAGATAAAGTTTTTTATTTGATCAATTTCTATTTATACATATTTATCTTTAATTAAAAACTAATAGCTGGGGAAGCTTGTCTTCAGCATGGCTTGCGTGAGGCCAATACTTAGTAGTTAGTGCAGACTTTTCGGCCAAAAGGGGGAGCCCTTGGAAGGACAAGATTTCATCGTGTTTCAGAGCCCTCGATCCTGCTGGTTTGGGTCATACTGATGGCACGAGCTTGCCTTCTGTTATACTCTTTCTGTTGCACCCAAAAAGCTGAAAAATTCTTAGTTAATTACTTTAGGAGTAATACTCTTAACAAGAGCTTTAGGGTTTAGATTTAATGTTATTTTTATTATTTAAAATTATATATTTAATTTAACAAATGAATAGTTATAGAGTGTCATGTGTTACATATTTACTGAATAAATGTAATATTATAAAAGTATATAAGAATTTCTCAAGATAATTTAAGAAGATCATTTAATTACATTCATTCAATGCATAATGACAAACACATTAATCAATGAGTATCAAGCTGCATATTTCATACATAGTTAAAGAATAATTTTATGTTCTCTTAAGCATTTTAATTTTTCCTCCGAGATTTTTTTTTAAAATTTTTGGTATTTGATAAAAGAATATATAATTTATCACTTTTTTTTTAACCAAATTAAAGCACCACACTGAATAATGTGGTTTTGTAGTAGAAAACCTCGTGTTTTACTTTTTACTATTGAAGTAGCAAACTAAGATTAATTAATAAGATGAATAGCTATTTAAGTTATTCCATCTGTATTTTCTTCTTTTAATTTTCGGATATGCATGCAATCTATATTTTCAAAAGTCTTACTAGCGATGGGTTGGTAAATATAAAAAGAAATGATATATTATCTTACGTATAAAAATATATTATGATTGTGATTTATTGTACACTATTATCGGGTTAGCTTTCGCATTAATTAAAACTACGTCATTTCTCATAAGATTTTAAGTAGGCCTACATTATCCTAATACGCGAATTACTTTTTCTATAAATGTTGGCTCAAGCTCAAACTGAAATAACTAAGTTAGGAAGGAAACCTCCTTATTACTAGTTCTACTCCTAGGTTTAAACAAGCAGCAAAATTATCAATTTATATTCTTCATTCATGTATTGTTGTTGAACATATAAAGAATTAATATATGATTCCAAGTAAATAAAATGCAAAACCGCCTAATTGAGCTGCAAAATGCCAAAATCAATGAAGTATATGCAAAATCCGAACCTTACTACATATATAGAAGCACTCTTCAACTTTGTAATTTTGCAGGAAAATTCATATCTTCAAATTTCAATGCATATTTTCGGGGGCAAGACGTGTTCTCCACTAATTTAGTGACCTAGTCATAAAATGTAGTATCTAACCTCTTCTGGAACGGAAACACACACGCTCGCCTGCAAATGAAAATGAAATCGGCTGCTTTGCACAGCATCTGCGTTGATCTGAAAACAGGCCCCCCTCGTTGTTCACCATGAATTTTGTGGTTTCAAAGTCCATAACGTGCAAGCAATTACCTTGCTCCATCCATATATTGCATTTTTTTTCCAATTCCATAATGCAAAAGCATAAGATCGTTGGACAATCATTAGGCTGTATAAATAGCCAAGCTATAGGGTGCATAGGTACCTCATCACTCTACTTTCAAGCATTTCCCTATTCTCCCTTTTCTAAAACATTACAAAGAAATTTATTAATGGCTGTCCTTCGGTCCTTCGCAACTTCTATGCTTCTTTCAGCGTTGCTAGTCATTGCCTCTGCAACCGACTATGGTATGGTCCAGCACCAAAGTCAGAGAAACCAAAACCCGAAGCACATTACAAACCAGTCCCCACAAAACCAGACTATGAAGTTCCCAAACCAAAAGAAAAAGATGAACAACAACTGCTTCCCACAATCATTGCTGTCCAAGGAGTTGTTTAATGTAAATCAGGCTATAATTAATTCCCAATTCAAGGTGTTTTTTTTTTTTTAACATTTCATTACGTGCTGCATTGTCACTAATAATGTTTACTTTCATTCAGAGAAATTGAAACTAATTTCTGTTAATTTGGTGATATGTATATTTCTTGTTAATTGGATTTTCTATACGAGAGGGGTGCTGGAGCTGTGGCACGAGTTACGTGTAGGAGTGTGGATGAGCGTGGGTATGAGGCAGCTCCTATCTCAGTATTGAGTCATATAACAGATAGCAAAGGTTATTTCTTTGCCACATTGTCCCTTGCGGAGCTTGGATCTGACTCGAAGCTTGCTGAATGCAAGGCATTCCTGGAGAGTTCTCCATTAGAGACCTGTAGAGTTCCCACAGATGTGAACTATGGGATCAGTGGTGCTCGCTTTTCTTCTTATCGTCCCCTCAACAAGAAGATCAAATTGTACACTGTGGGGCCTTTTGTCTGCACCTCGCAACCTAAACCAGCCCCTATCGGTTGTTGAAACAGCTTCTATACGACGTCCCTTGGTTTGCCATACAAGTTGACATAAAATGGCTTCAAAAGTTGAAGAACGATGATTCCTTGTTTTTATTTATTTATTGTTTCTCTTATGTTTTGCTGAATGTTGATTTCATAATTCGTTGGTTGGAGGTATGCATGAACCCCTGCACTTTGAGAGATATCTCTATCAAGTATTAATACATTGTTCTGTTATTGATATATTAAAGAAAAATAAGGTTCTTTGAGCCAAGGTCTCCTTTTATATCCACACAAGTCCATCCTTTTTTCGGTGAACTGCGCACACTCGTTTCTAATTATTTTACACTCCCTAGCCCGCTCTTCTTTCAAATTAATTAATGCTTCAACTGCCAATATATACTTTTTTTTTAATTTAGTTTATAACTTTTCCCATTTTTTTCCGTTGGTGTGGAAAAACAATTCTCACTATTCTTTTACATGATGATCTCAATCTCTGATATATATAAAAGAAATATGATCTTAGTTTATTGAAATCAGACCTCTGACTTTGATGCCATAAACTTCATAAAGTGATATACACGCATAATAACAAATATGCAAACAAAATAAAAAGCATACGAAATTTTCAAATGCTTCCGTTATTTCAAATGTGCATGAAAATAGAATGTTATTAAAAATGTCAAACCTTTGATGTTTCTTTTTTTAATTTTTTGAATAAATATTGCTAGTCCTCTTTTAGGATGTATATATTGTTAGTCTTCTTGGTATTAATAATCATCTACTCAAATTTAAGCCCTTTACAAATTTTATAAGAAATATTAAACTAGGTCATCAGTTCATCTAGTTTTCTCATACAAATCTCTAGGCAATTTAGAATCGTTTTCTCATATGCGGTGTATCTTTTTTCTGTAAAGCAATTCCACCTCAGTTCACTGGTTTTGATTTATGTTTTCATCTATATATAATGGAATTTAATTTTATATATATATATATATATATATATTTATTTATTTATTTATTTATCGTGCACCCAACGTGGCAAATTCCTTACATAAACTATATATAAGGTCATCTACATTCCTTCTCTCTAATTTGTGAGCTCAACCTGCTTTGAATTCAACGTTTTATGAGATATGAGAATGGCCTTTATCCGTATCTGCTTTCTGGCTTCTATGCTTCTCGCATTGCTGTTGGTACCAGGTAACTCTGCTACTGGGGGCGGCGGCGGCTATGGCTCCAAAGATCATGATGGGACCAAGAAACCCAAATTGGTAGAAGAAAAACTTCTATCGACCAACATAGGCATTCAAGGCCTTGTTTATTGCAAATCTGATTCCAAACTCATCCCACTTGAAGGTAATTAAATATTATCTGCTTCGCAAACTAACATATTTTGTTGTGCTATCTAGTGCCACATAACATAGTCAACTAATTAAACATTTGAGTGTGTTCTTTTGTTTCATGTACATAGGGACCTTGGCGAGGGTGACATGTGAGGCTGTTGATGAATATGGGTTTGAAACGACACTCTTCTCATTCTTAAGTGAGGCAACCGATGCGAAGGGCTATTTCCTTGCAACGTTGTCTCCATGGGAGGTCGCGGAAAAACGGGTGCTCAAGGAGTGCAGGGTTTTCCTTGATGCCTCTCCTTTGAACAATTGCAGTTATCCCACAGACGTAAACAAAGTGACTAGTGGTGCTCTGCTTCATTCTTATCGTTTGCTCAATGACAATAACATGAAATTGTACGCTGTGGGTCCTTTCTTTTTCACCACGCCACCTAAATCAATCTCTAATATGGGTATTAGATGATTGGAATCACCCTGATCCCCTTAGTTTTTTATGTGCTTGATGATTGATTCCCCCCCCCCCCCCCCCGTTGTTTTGTTTCATCTTATTAATTAATGAAAAAAAAGACTCACTCGGTCATTCTACCATTTTCCACGAAAAAATATTTTAAATTGAAATAAACACACCTATAGCGTATATGGACATACACTCACGCGGCCAATTAAATTTGCGTACAATACTCTTATGGCTCTATTTAGTCGAAAATTGAAACATTTTCTTTCCCAATTCCATCATTTACAAATGTAGGGTTATATATATATCAAATAGCTAAGTTAACTAACTACCACTCCTTAATCTATCCTTAGTGAGTTTTGACAATGGGGGCAGAATGCCATTCCTTTAAGAATGGGATGGTGCTATGCTGTAAATCCTCAAGGGGATGTGTGCAAATAACCCCAGACTGTAAGGATGAGGAAAGAGAAGAAAAAGAAAGAGGGGATCGTCCTCATCATCTCCTCCGCTGGTAACCACAAGAAACACGTACCGCCGTAAAAATTAAGCACACGCTGGTGGATTGAGTTTCCCAAGGAAAGTAGCGTTTGCATTCCAACAGGAGGATCCCAAAGTTTTGTTTTGCTGACTGCCAGTATAAGCCAAATCAACATCGGCTACTTCAACACCTTGGCAGGGGTTTCGCGTGCTGCATTGCAAAGACACCGCAATGTTTGAGATTGTTGTTCCTTTTATCTTGCGGAAATGAACCTCGCTAATCTTCCACACAGAATTTGATGGCTGCAAATGTACATGTATCGAATTACCCAGTTAGACAGGAACAAGGGTTTTTGGTCTTAAATTAATCTAATTAAATGAATAATTAAAAAAATTAAGAAGTATTTAATTTTGATCCACTGTTAACTCAATTAATAAACTTGCTTGCTTCAGTTGATTACCTGTCTCTGTGTTTTGGAACCATAACTCTGGTCAATAACAACGGGATTCTGGACATTGTTCATGACAAGGTTTTCATAGACAATGTTTTTTGCCTCCCCTGGATTTGTTCCCAACCAGGTTTTGATTCTGGCGCCGTTGGTTGTGTTTGTGAACGTGCAATTCGTAACGGTAACCCCATCCACACTTTGCTCTTCTGGCCTCTTGCCAAGGCTTCCAACACTAATGCCATGACCCGGGCCGCAGGTAATGTTAGAGATAGCAATGTGGGTGCTGCTGTGTCCGACGGAAATGCAGTCATCGCCAGTTCCAATGATGCTGTTGGTGACATTAATCAAGTCGCTACCACTGATGTGCATTCCGTCTGTGTTTGGACTGTTTCCAGGAGCCGTTATGGTGAGGTTAGAGAATGAAATGTTGTTACAGCCATGAAGATGGATGTGGAACTCTTTGCTATTTAAGGAAGTAATGTTTGTCACGATGGAATTATTCACGTTATTGAATTTCAGAGACTGCATATATAGTAATATAGTATATGTCAACAAAACCGTATCAATTGTATCTGTGCTAGCTGCTGCATTTTAGAAACAACACCAGAAACATATTCTAAATGATATATCTGCTAAGTGCTAATTAATTAATGAAATGATATGCTTGTCATGAACTAGCTAATAGGCCCAATTTAGAAACTTTGATAACATGATATAAACCAATTATCCAAAAAACTTAAGTTGTTACGTGAATGTACATGAGTTATTATATATCTCTAACAACTCTTACAGATGGTAGGGGAGCACATTCGCCCTTGGTGGTCTTGCAGTCATTCAACGGCCAACTAGTGGTTCCTTGGCCATCGAAAACTCCTTTGCCTTTCAGCAACAACCCGTCAATGTCTTCAAATGTGAACCATTCTGGGCTGAAATACTCACTTAAATCTGTCGAGGCTTGGATAGTTCCGTTAACTTCAACGGTTATGGGCTTCGGGCTGGTGCATGGCCCTGCGAACAAAGTCTGGCCGGCGAGAAATGTTCCCTCTGGGATCAAAACTTTTGCCTGAGCAGTACTGTTTTTGCATGCTTCCCCCCATGCAGCCCTAAATGCCTGCATATTATAATAGCAAAGCATTCATTAAACCCTGTCTTCGCTCGACCACTTTCTCACGTACGACTTTCATTCAATCACTTCATATATTTTACATCTTCTCTGTACGAAACAAATTGAGCTCGTGCAATTAATAACATTTCAATTTGCCTCCCTTGATTCAAAAAATAGTTTCATTTGATTACCACTTGACCATGCGTGATAGTTTTGAAGGAATTCATTAAATCTTGAAAGATAAATTAAACTCACGTCAATGTTGTCGGTCTCGCCATCTGCCACAGCACCGAACTTTGTCACATCGAAAATTGCAGGACCGCCAAGGAGGCTGCGGCGAGTAGCAAGGCCACGCGATGCACCTACCGTGCTACAAGAAAGGAAAACAATGCCTAAGAGAAAAAGGGCCTTTGCCGTAGCCATGGTCACCACCTTGAAACTTTATAATACTGTTTGTTTTTAAGGTTACAATTTGATAATAATTATGTCGCGGTTGCAATTATTGCAACCTTGCAACCGCGATTATGATTGCTGCAATTTAAAACTTTTGTTTGCTCTATGAATTTTGGATGAGTTAAATGGGAGTTGAAGGGAAGAAGCCTTCATCTTTATACAAGAGAACTGCCTCATACGCAGCCTATCAAGCCTATCTTTGGTAAATATCCTCCTATTCATGTGGATAACGGAAGATTTTTATCATTTTCATTTCTCTATATTTAGTGTTGCCTTTCCCATGTTTAGTTATGCAATGATCACTTTCGCTATACATAAAGAAGCTTAAATAATTGGTGTGCATGTGTGCCTGGCCACTTTAATTTTGCAACCAAATTTTTGAAAAAGTTCATAATGTAACAAATATAATGATCCGTCCTTGCTTTCAATTGCAAGCATCATGAGTTTTTTCCCCTTTTGATCTAAGTGTAATTTCGAATCACTTTCAACAGGGATAGAAAGAGCATACTGAAGTCTTTGGCTGGAATTAATGGAAGGAATAAGATATGTAGTTAATTTATAGAAAGTTATCCAGATAGAGGATCCAATGCTTGTCTTGAAAATCTTCAAATGCGGCTTTGGTCAGACTATGAGAAAATTCTTCTTGAGGAGGAGTACTCTGGTATAAGATTTGGTGGTAGGAGGAATGCCAATGATGTTTTCTTTCTTCTACTGTGATTGGGCGCAAGCTAATCAAGATTGAGATGTTAAAGTATGAAAGCTATATTCTAAGAATCGGATACCTTTCCTCCCTTTCCTCTCTCGACTCACTCTCGGGCTTATCCTCCAGAATTAGTGACGACATTCTCAAGAAAATCCAAAGAGATGTTATTCTTCTTTTAAAGCCAATGGGATACAGTTGGCAAATCTATTTGCAAGCTAGTGATCAAAGAGGTCTTGAAGGGTTCAAAAAAAAAAAAAAATCAATGAACCTTGCTTGTTTTTACCCCAAAGGTGGAGAAATCGAAAAGTTTGAAGCAGCTAAGGACCGTCAGTCTCTGCAATGTGATTTTTACCAGATAAACATGAATTTTCTTGAAATCCCATATGGAATTCATTGTTTCTCCAAATCAGAGCAGTTTTGTCTCGGGGAGTCATAGCTCAATAACATATATCGGGGGTCTAGACAAAAGGGCTTGTAGCTATAAAGCGTGACTTGGAAAAAGCTTATCATCAGATAAGCTTTCTTAGAGATACCTACTTAACATTGGATTTCCAGATTATTTTGTGCACTTTATCACGCAGTGTGTTAGTTCCTATAAAACGAGGATTCTCTACAATGGTAGCCTGACAGATGAATTTATCTCTTCCTGGAGTATCTGACAGGGCAATGTTTGTCCATGGAGAAATAATTCGTAGTTAAGCCCGTGTTCATGTACGGAGATACTGAAATTAACATTAAAAAAATATATATTTAAAATATAACTTACAAAATTTTACAAACATTTACTGTTGATTTGAATCACATGCTTAAGTAAGAATTTATCTGATGAGTGTGTTGATATACTGTAGTCATTACTTACCTTCGGGTACTTGTCTTCAAATGTCAAACGTGGTCCCTCTCACTGAAGAAGCCTGCCTTCATGTTGTTCAGGATTGTCCCCATATTGATTCATCGTCTGTGGCTTAGGCTCGTTGGACCTCGTAACTTGCATCCTTTCTTTGACCTGCCTTTTTGGGACTGGCTGCATGAGAACCGGACACTTAATCTTGGAGCTGAGAATGAGTCTTATTAGTGTTAATTAAAGAATGCACAATATGAAAAGAACAAAATTAAATAAAATAATTGGAAAGATTACTTTTAAAAAAGATAACGCAAACATAATTGTCGTACACAATCATTATAGATAACCTTATTTCAAAAAAACAAATTAAAAAATAACAAAAAGTCTTTTATAATTATGGGAATGAGTTCATCATAGATTGAAGACGTGTTAATAATATGTTTATTTTAAAAAAATAATTAAAAATTATAAATATATATAGTTCATTATAAAATTTAATTTATAAACATGTTTTTGTGTAAAACTTCAGTGATTACAAACTCAATATAGAAAAAGTACTCAACGGTCTGTGATTTCGTTTCACTGTTAATCAGATAAAAATTTCATTACTTGCATAGACAGTTAAATTAATATTTAATATGATTATACTTATGATCTTAAAAAAATGTATTTATAACATAATTTACAAAACTTTTACACGTCATTATTTGAGTCCCTGTTTAGTTAATCACATAACCTCAGCTGGCGAGCGGCGAGAGAGATGCATGTTTATAAATGGAATGGAGCAATGAATGATGACCACGACACCACCTTTCGCTAAACCCTGCTTCCTCTTGCTATAAATTCAGCTCCTGCTCTTTTGGAAATTGGAACCAACGAGTAACAATTCTCACTCTCTTATCATCGTTGACAACCCAGCAATCTGGAGAAGAGTTCTAGAAGGCAAAAAAGAAGATCCTCATCGTCATGTCTCAGACTAAGCTTGCCCGAATGCCCAGTATCAGAGACCGAGTGGAGGGTACCCTCTCCGCTCACCGTAACCAACTCGTTTCTCTCCTCTCCAGGTTTTTTCTTGTACTCCTTGTTCATCAACCCCATTCGTTCATCTTCTTCTACTTCTGCATTTTTTCTTTGAAGTATTCTGTTGCTTTCTTCGTCTCACATGTTCTTCACCATTTTTTTTGTTTTAAATTTCCTTGTAATTTATCCATTTTGATCATGCCCGTTTCTCTGGTTGATTGTTTGGTTCTAGGTAACCAGAAAAATGACAAGTATAATTCTTTTTTTTCCCGGACCGTATTTTCAAGTCTGTGTGTTGTGAAAAGAGAGAATTTTTATTGTCCTTGTCTTCTCTCGGATAATGGGCAATTTCACTGGGCGGTGACAAGTTTTGGGATTTTAAGATTATGTTGGGGGAAAATGGCAATAATACATTAAGTTTTGCAGTCTGATGACGGGTTTGGTACTGCGCTTGTCTATGTCTCGGTTTTTGTTTTGTTTTGTTTGATGGTTTTTTTTTAAAAAAAATCTTTTAGGGGTGAAGAACTACTAGTTTATGGTTTTCAATGTATTGATAGTTGATACTGTGTTTGAAGGTATGTAGCTCAGGGGAAAGGGATTTTGCAACCCCATAATTTGATCGATGAGCTCGATAATATCCTTGGTGAGGATCAAGCACCTGAGGATCTTAAAAGTGGCCCCTTTTGCGAAATCATCAAGTCCGCACAGGTGAATTGACCATTGAACTATTATAACGCTGGTTGAGATAAAAATAACTTTACTATTTTCCCATAACTTCGGCCTTATTTTAGTCACTTCATATGTTATATGACATTTAGAAGTCCTAGCGTCTAAAAATATTTGGGACCTTAACGTTAAACCGAGATTCAATTGCCCTTTAATACTTAAATGAAAAGGTTTGAAACACATTTCCAGCAAAGCATTATTTAGATATTTGATCTATTCGGAACAAATTGCATTCAGTCAGATTGCACCAAAAAGAAAAGTGAATCTGCACCCAAAAAAAATAAATGCATTCGGTTTGAATTAAGTCTAATAGCAATTGAAAGTGTGGCATACAAGTGACTTGTCTACCAAACAATGGTCAGGAAAACCAGTACTAGAGGCGAGACACAACAAAATAACCATTTTACCTTCAGTGACTCTAAGTTTCAATTATATTATAATCATCGAGAGGTGTGTATGCCAAGAAAAGTTGAAGTTCATTCACACTTTACCTAAGTGATGTTTCCCAACTATGATGATTTTTTTAAGTCACATCTCATGCTTGTTTCATAGTTAAATTCTTTGAAATTTCTCCCAGTTTTACGTCTATCAGTGAAATTGCTGACTAACTTTCAAATTGATGGGAATATTTTATCTTTGCAAACTTTGGGAAGATATGTGATACATGTCATAGTTTTTGGCTTATTGTGCAGTTGACCTTATACAAAAATAACTTCTTGCTCATTTGCCTTATTTTAGTGCTTGAAACTAGTTCATAGTTTTTGGCTTACTGTGCAGTTGGCCTTATAAAAGAATAAGTTCTTGCTCATTTTTCCTATTTTAGAGCTTGAAACTAGTTCGATGTGCAGTTGCTAATTGATATGGAGTCCCAATTTTGTGATTTCACTTTTTCTTTCAAATGACTCACTCGTTAGTCACTGCTCTGGAAAAAATATTTTGTCTTCAGAAAATAGAGTGCAGATTGTTCAGAAAAAATGGGGAAAATATCACTCAATGCTGTAATTGTTTGAACTGTAGGTAATGGTGTTTACTGTAAGACATGAAACTTGCATATTTGGGCAAGTCACTTCGCATCTGAAGATTTAAATGTTGTACTAAAATGTGTAGCATTATTTTTGTGACAGGAAGCCATAGTCGTGCCTCCTTTTGTGGCAATAGCAGTGCGTCCAAGACCTGGTGTT
This sequence comes from Castanospermum australe, assembly GCA_019955255.1. Lineage (NCBI taxonomy): Eukaryota > Viridiplantae > Streptophyta > Magnoliopsida > Fabales > Fabaceae > Castanospermum > Castanospermum australe. The sequence continues at coordinate 490,174 of NSJW01000393.1, read as the reverse complement.
TGGGAATATGTCCGTGTTAATGTCTTTGAACTCAGCGTGGAGCAATTAAGTGTTGCTGAATATCTCCGCTTCAAAGAAGAACTTGTAGATGGAATGTAAGAAAATCTCTGACCTTGTACTGTAACTCCATGGCTGTTGTAATCACTTTTTTTTTTTTTATTTTACACAATAGGATTAACGACAATTTTGTATTGGAGCTTGATTTTGAGCCATTCAATGCAACATTTCCTCGCCCAACCCGCTCATCATCCATTGGCAATGGTGTTCAATTTCTCAATCGCCACCTTTCTTCAATTATGTTTCGTAACAAAGATTCCTTGGAGCCATTGCTGGATTTTCTCCGAGCACACAAATATAAAGGCCATGTAAGTTTGCAGTGACATGCACTTTTTACTTGTAATAAAGTGATTATACTGGATGACGACAGTTATAGTTTCAAAGAAAACTTGACCCTGCATTTTTTCTTTTTTTCTTTTATAGAAATATCCTCTGTATCTGAGTGCTGAATATTATATTTCTATTTTGTAATTTTTTTTTTTTGGTATGAGGAATCTATAGACAGTGAATTTTTTTCTCCCTCATGATTATGGTGCAGGCAATGATGTTAAATGACCGTATACAAAGCGTTTCCAAACTTCAGTCTGCTTTGGTTAAGGCAGAGGATTATCTTTCTAGGCTTGCACCTGATACACTCTATTCTGAGTTTGAATATGTGTAAGCTTATCTTTGATAATTGGTGCACGTCTTCACCTTGCAGCATGAATGATGATGTGAGAATTTTTGTAGAACATTGTATTCAAATGTTTTATTCTTTGACTCTTGTCTGAGTGCAGATTACAAGGAATGGGTTTTGAAAGAGGTTGGGGTGATACTGCTCAACGGGTATTGGAGATGATGCATCTGCTCTTGGACCTTCTTCAGGCTCCTGATCCTTCTACACTAGAGACTTTTCTTGGGAGAGTGCCAATGGTGTTTAACGTTGTTATATTATCTCCTCATGGCTACTTTGGGCAAGCCAATGTCCTGGGTTTGCCTGACACTGGTGGGCAGGTATTCTTATTTACCATATACCATAAGAACATTTGAGTTGGAAATGCAGTATTGTTCGTTGTCCCTCTTTACTAGTTTATCCTGGTCATTTCTGACCTTTTTGTTTCTTGAATTGGTTTTTGTAATATATTATATATGAGCACCATCCAACTTGAAAGGTTTTTATCTGCAGGTGGTTTATATACTGGATCAAGTGCGTGCCCTTGAGAACGAGATGCTCCTTCAAATCCAGAAACAAGGACTTGATTTCAATCCTAAAATTCTAATTGTAAGTGTAACTTCTTGGGTCAGTTTCTTCAATTTTGACCATAGTTGATTATTTTTTTGAGATCAAATAAAATTTAAATTCTTTGCTGCTCTCAAGGTTACCAGGTTAATACCTGATGCAAAAGGGACAACATGCAACCAGCGCCTAGAAAGAGTCAGTGGCACTGATCATGCTCATATTTTGCGAGTTCCTTTCAGATCAGAGAAAGGAATTCTGCGTGAATGGATCTCAAGGTTTGATGTATGGCCTTATCTGGAGACTTATGCAGAGGTGAATGTCTTTCAACATGTATAGCTTGATTTATTTCCCTGATTATGAACTAATATTTAGGAATAAATTATTTCTTAGCTTAGATTAGGCATGGGAAAGAGTTCTAATAATGTCATAATTTATACTATATGTGCTTGCCTTTCTATTTAATATTGATAGTAATGTGTATCAACAGGATGTTGCCAGTGAAATTGCTGCTGAGTTACAGGGTTATCCTGATTTCATCATTGGAAACTACAGTGATGGGAATCTTGTTGCATCTTTATTAGCTTATAAAATGGGAGTTACACAGGTTCTTGTCTCTCTTCTTTTTCATCTTAATTTGCCAAAAAAATGTAAAGCTCATATCTTCTACTCAGAATGCAACTTACTAGATTTAAATGTTCATATTTATAGTGCACAATTGCTCATGCACTGGAGAAAACAAAATATCCAGATTCAGATATATATTGGAAGAAGTTTGAGGATAAATATCATTTTTCATGTCAGTTCACTGCTGACCTAATAGCCATGAATAATGCTGATTTTATCATCACCAGTACATACCAAGAGATTGCAGGAACGTAAGTATCCTTTTCATGATATTTAGTGTACTTCATAATTTGTGATAGTTCACTTGTCGTGATCCTGTTTTATACCATTTTCCAACTTTCCCCTTTATTTTGCTCATTAATGTTACCCATTATATAAACTTCATTCTTTCATTTCTTTTGCAAGCTAATGCCTATTTATTTTGGAGATAAAATTATCATGTAAGTGGTTAGATGTTTTTTAACAAATATATGCACCCAAATGGCGCATTTGCATGCTTATCATAAATGTGATTGGCTTCTATTTGTGGAACCCTCCATACCCATTTGGCATTACACGTGCAGGCATCCTATGACTGTCCCAAGAAACTTATTCCTGTGTTTGTTGTAACATAATTAGTTGTCTCAAGATTCTTAAATTATGTATGGTGATTATGAATGGTTGCTCATGGAAGTCGACCTAGTTATATTATACTAAAGATACCTATTCATTTCTATTACGTTAAACGTCTCTCTGAAAGGGATATCAGCTAGTCACCAGTTTTCTTCAGCATCTTCTTTAGGCTTCTCACATTCCCATCCCTGGTTGTAGCTTACATTTCATTTTTTGTCCCTAATGATTTTTTTTAATATTTTTGTTTTCAGTTATGCTAATGCTACTCATGTCATTTTCTTAACTTATATTATCTTTCTTTCAGGAAGAATACTGTTGGCCAGTATGAGAGTCACACTGCTTTTACTCTTCCTGGGCTCTACAGGGTTGTCCATGGCATTGATGTTTTTGATCCTAAGTTCAATATTGTCTCTCCTGGAGCAGATATGTGCATATATTTCCCCTACTCAGAAAAGCAGAAAAGACTTACAGCCCTGCACAGTTCAATTGAAAAGTTATTATATGATCCTGAGCAGACTGATGAGTACATGTAAGTCTATTTTCAATTGCATAAATTTTGAATTTAGGTTGTTTACTTATAGGAGGATCCATATCTCCAGAAGTAATAATTCCTATGACTAATTTTATGATTCGACGTTACTGACCCTGGTCTAGAGGATCATGAATGAAGGCTGGTTTAGTTGTCTGTTATGTATCCTTTGGCTTCCAGTCATGTGACCAACCTCTGCTGTAAATTTATGATCAACTGTAGACAATCAGTACCGATGTCCTGTCTAGAATCCCACCCTGACATCAACCTGCTTATTTCTCTTATGGAATAGAATGTCTAAAGCAGTTGTAAGAACTGTTGAGAAGAAACTCACATTTTTCAGATTTGAGAATGTGACTATGACAAGGTAAATAGCTGATAGCATTTAGTTGATGAGTTGATCTTTGGTTCTATTGCGGCAGTGGTACACTGACAGACCGGTCAAAGCCAATAATTTTCTCCATGGCAAGGTTAGACCGAGTGAAAAACATAACTGGTTTGGTAGAAAGCTTTGGTAAGAATAGCAAATTGAGAGAACTGGTCAACCTTGTTGTAGTAGCTGGCTATATTGATGTAAGGAAGTCCAGGGACAGAGAAGAAATTGCAGAAATTGAGAAGATGCATGAACTCATGAAAAAGTATAGTTTAAATGGTGATTTTCGATGGATTGCTGCCCAAACAAATAGAGCACGTAATGGTGAGCTGTATCGCTACATAGCAGACACAAAAGGTGCTTTCATTCAGGTACCATGCTAATCTCGCTTCACTGTTTGATTGACCCCTAATACATCATTCATAACTGTAACTGTCTTACTGCAGCCTGCTTTCTATGAAGCTTTTGGGCTTACAGTTGTGGAGGCCATGACTTGTGGGCTCCCCACATTTGCTACTTGCCATGGTGGTCCGGCTGAGATTATTGAGCACGGTATATCTGGATTCCATATCGATCCTTATCACCCTGACCAAGTTTCTGAGCAATTGGTTGAATTCTACCAACGATACAAGGAGGACCCAAGCTATTGGAATAAAATATCTGATGATGGTCTCAAAAGAATTTATGAAAGGTATGTAATTTTGGTAAAAACTGGTAGTTATCATTAGTGAAACTTAAGCTAAGCAAACAATATTCAGGTACACATGGAAGATCTATTCTGAAAGACTTATGACCTTGGCGGGAGTTTATGGTTTCTGGAAGTATGTCTCCAAACTAGAGAGGCGCGAAACTCGACGATATCTTGAGATGTTCTATATCCTTAAATTCCGCGATTTGGTGAGTGATATCAAATTTGTTCACTTGTTAGTTTACGGAATGATTGGGGTGCTATCGTGCGGGGTTATGACTTTACCATCTTCATGTCCTATGCCTGGTATCAAGTGTAATAGAAACAAAGAAAATTGTGACTGACATTGATTTCAATTTTGTGCTCTATAATTTCTTCCAGGCAAAATCTGTTCCGCTAGCAAAGGATGATGCAAGTTAACCGACTAGTGTCTCAGCAGTCAGCAGCTATGTATTTCACAAAGGGGTGACAACAGACAATAATAGTCTTATATATGTAGATGAAATTCTGCTTCTCTGTTGTAAAACCTTGTTCTGCCGGCATTTAGGAGTTTCAGGGAAGCTAGTCTATGTTAAATTTGATTATGTCTGAAATGCTGGATACTGGTTTCTGAATGTCTCTTGTTTTCCTTTGCTTAGCAGTTTGTCAATCCTCTTTACATAGAAAGTACGCCTGACTCTGGATTTTGGGTCCAAGATGATTCTACCAGTTGTTTCAGATAATTGTCATCATTAAGATGAAAACTCGCAAGTTTCTTGGCTTAGTAAAACAACTGGAGCATAGCAAGAAAATGGGAGTAAGATGGGTAAGAATAAACAATGCTGAATCTTGTCCTAGCCTCCGAAGAAAAAAAAAATCACGTAGCAAGCGAGAGTTTAATGTCACCTGAGGGGGTGTTGCTTTCGATCAAAATGCTTCCTGTTCTGTGGATTTTGATTGTAGCGTTGTATATGATACAGCGTCATCAGTAAACTCTTTGGTGAAAATGCCAATGGAGTTAATATAATTCATCATGCAGTATGCGTTAGTAGCGTGTAGTTAAAGTGTTAAACACCGCAAGCTAATGGGGCTTGAATTATCTAAAAAGTTTTTCGAAAGCTACGCTTTTGTTCTTAAAGTAAATCATAGAAAAGAAGGAAACGGAATATTGAACGGGAATAGAATAGAGTATAGACTTGTGAAATGGTGTTATGCAATTTTCGTAGACAGATTTTAGAGAAATATATAAACACCGTTTTTTCAATTAGAACTAGGTCCGTTAAGATTAGTTGTTTTTAGAAAACTTCCAATTGTGATTAATAATTTAGAATAATTTTGTGTGAGTTTAGATTAGATTTTACAAAATTGATTTTGCAAACTTGATTTTAAAAATTATTTGAATATTGTTGATAAAAATTACTTTTGAATGTGTAATTATTAAAAAAAATGTATTAGGTTGTGTTTGGTTTAGATTGTTTAAAAATTAAGAGTCTTTTTGTAAAATATACACTAAAATGAGATTTTTTTTATATTAAAAAAGTAACAATTTTCAGTTTTGTACCAATATCATGTTAGAAAGACCCAACTTGATTATGTGCCATGAACAGAAAACATGTTGACATAACTTTCAAAACTTTAAAGAACTTCTCCATCATTCTTTTTTTTTTTATTTGGGTCTTCACTTCTACATTATTCGAATACGTGACTATATAGACCGCTCATATCTTAAAGGGTTACAGAGGCCAGGGGTCGCTTGAACTTTTCCAAGCTTTCGTAAGATGCATGACACTGAAATTAGCTGAGCCTCATCCTTAGCTTTCCCTTCTCCCTTTATCATTTCAAATAAAAAAGAAAAAGGCCTCAACAAATTTCTACATTATATTTGATCCACATAATCATGATTTTATAAAATAAGAGTGTAATAAAAATATAACGAAATGAAATGGCATGGAACATAATGTCCATTCTCGATTTATAGATTGGTAAATGAAATTAAATATAGAATAGAATTAAGAAAAATATATAGTATATCTTATATATGTAATATGAATATATATATTTTTAAATGTAATGTTCAAATATAATTTTTTTATAATTTAATAATAATAAATGTTGTCAATAAAAAAAAGAACATTGTTTTAATTGTGAAAAAAAATTAAAATATGTACATTGTCATATGAAATAAATATATAATATAATCATTAATCATCTTACATCTTACATCTTTATTTAATTATTTTAATGATAACACCATAAGATTAAGTTATTTAAATTTAATAATGATGATAATTGCTATTTTTTAAAACTAATTAAGGCTGTTGAGAAAAGAAAAATTAAATTTTATTCCATAAAATATGAAATCACAATCTTACCTATAAGAAACAAATTTCATGCTCCATTTTTTAATGTTATAGAATGAGATATAATATAAAATTACTATTCTATACTTATTTTTGTATACAAACATAACTGATTTGATAAAATTAGCAAGAAATGAGATTAGAATTTTAGAGCAAGAAACCTGACGGTAGTCTTTGGATTTGTAAGGGGCATACAGAGGCGTTGGTTCGTCCAATGAGGACACAAGTAACTAGATTTATCCGTTGGCCACTCATGTTTGAGTATGACAGATTAATCTTGGAGGCATGTCCTTTGGTCCCCATTAGGGCTTTGGAATGGAAGCGTTTCTGTTACAATTTAGGGCAACTTTCCCTCCTTGTCAAGGAGAGTTGCAGTCCTACCTCTGACATCCCTGACACATGTGACAGTGTCTACCCTAAGCCACCTCTTTCGCTCCTACTTCACATGTCTCCCAAACTCTCCTGCCTTCTCACCCTCCCATTCAGCGGTCAAATACTCGTTTTCAACAACATGGTCAAATAAAACGAAAAATTCAGATTACACACCTCCTGTTCCCACTTTACTTCCATATCCTTATATTTCTGTATTCCAATGCGAAAATATTACTTTTACAACTCAATTTTACATTTTTTTCTTTATGCCTATCATAAATGATAATAAAAAAGAAAAATATTCATTTTCTTTTTTTATTATAAAAAATAAATATATAAAAAAGTATAAAATTAAGATATAAAAATAATATAATTAATTTCAAGGAATTATTTTCTAGCATCTAGGAAAAGGTCGTCTGTTAACTTTCTTGAATTCAGCCATGCCTCTATACCAAGCTATATTTAATTCATTTTGCCTCCTGAGATGTTGAAAGTTGTTAATGCAGATAAGTGCAAAATTGCACTTAGAGGTGAACCAAGTAGTAAGTGTATAACTTCACAATTTAATAATTGCAAATTTAATTTATGTCCTAATTACTTGTCTCTTGGTAATTGGGGGGGGGGGGTTATCTGTAAGTCTTTAGTTCGAGATTTGTTCTCACCTTAGATTGTGACGCCTTCTTCACAACTTGAATTTTTGTTAAAAAAATAAATGCAAAATCAAACATATACCAGTTACACTTATAATTGGGTTCTAAGCTCTTAGACAAGTTGAACACCACCACCGAAATACATATACCAGTTTCCCAAATCATACATCTATAATTTAACATACGTACATAAGCATCGCCGCAGTGGCCAATTAAAGCCATAACCTTCCACAGATTATGCCGTTTCTGGCACGAAAGTCAGTCGCAGCAACAGGTTAAACCGGTAACACTAACAAAGTGTAAAATTACACACCAAGGCTTATGGTTGGCCGAAGATGGTGCACTTCAATGAATACACACAGGTACCCAGATCTATCTGCTTAAATTAGTGATAGTTAAAACGAGAGATACACCAAACACGTTGGAGATACTGCGCCCTATAGTTGGCCAAACGAGTGTGCAAGATAAGCCAGTGCTCCTACGAGGGGTGCGTTAACATAAGTAGCTGGCTCCGATTGCTCATAATCTGACCGTTGATCCGGGAACCTGTCATGCAGGTCAGGTCCACCAACAACGGCACCCACCAGAATGTTGGGGTTGGGGGATTGTGAATTCATCACTCTGAAGCCTGCTGAACATTGGATCTTGCCAGGGTGTACAGCAATGGACGGAAGAGATGAGCCCCTGTGGTGTATCCTTCGTGGGTACCTTGGACCATACCCCACCATGTAGGACAACTTCAAGGGGTTGTCCCCTAGCAAGTAATCCACCTGGAAAACCAGAATAATTCAAGTTCAATTAACAAGAAGGACAGTGCACATTTTCATTAGTTACAGCATGTACTAAAATATAGAGGCGAGAAAATCTCATTTTTCTACCTGTTTCTTGGCTATTGTGCGGAGCCTCCTTGGGGTTACGGGGGTTCCACCACAGTTCGCAACCATATGGGCTGAGGTCAAGTATTTGGCATATGTTAACAGCAGGAAAGAGGTGGACGTGACATACTGAATGTTGCTGTCACTCGTCTTGAACAGAAGCCCACCTGCGTAGTTTTTCAAGCGCAAGAAACTGTAAGTAACCGTTACAGATTGGACCACACAGCTGAGACTGGGAGAGGGAGATAAGAAAAAACAAAGAAGGAAAAGGGACCTCACCTGGGGTATATTGGGAGGAAGAGGCACCGGGAATAAGAGAACAGATGAAATTGTCCGCATGACCCTTGTAGTCATGGAGGGATTGTACCTTTTGAACAAGAAATTCCTAAAACCAAGAGCACAAACGTAAGCTTAAAAGTAAAACCATTGTTGATGCTGGCCCTGCAGTAGACAATAGAAGAAATGTGATGGAATTTGGACCTTCGAAAGAAGAATTCTTGCTCCAACATGCTTGTTATCCCACCCAAAGGTATTGTCAAACTCTGCAGCCCCAAGGATCTGCCCATTAACTTGAATGTAGTTTAGGTACATTGGATTTTTCGTAGCTTTGTGCAGCCAAGCAGCACCCCACAACAGCTCATCCTGGCATATTATCGATACATCAAGGGAAAATTTTGAGTATACTTCCCACCAATTGAGCAACATCAATTGGACAAATTGAAGAATTCAGACTTTACCTGATAACCAGAGTAAGAGCAATAGAAGGGGCATACAATGGGCTTCAAGCCAGTGCTGTAGGATCCCCTGTATCTATCAGCAAACTGGAAAACCTATACCCAGAAACATATACAATCTCAGAATTTTGCGCAAATGGAAATATCAGTTGGGACAGGGAGCACTCTGCTCAGCTCCAGCTAAAATGCTATTTTTTTTTTCCCTTTCGAATCAAAGACTTACCCTGATAGCCCTCCGGACTAAAGTTTTGGAGTATGTGGGGTCACTTCTTCTGAAAACCAGAGAAGCAGCTGCAAGAGCCGCAGCAGTTTCCGCGGCCACTTCTGAACCAGGGGTGTTTGCATCTATCTTATATACACTTCTTGGAGTATCCATGTCCTCAGGTCTCTCCCAACAAGCGTGGTCCTTCTTAGCATCTCCCACCTGCAGAGCGAAACCAAAGCCAACCTCAGTTCCCCTGTTTTCTCGGTAATCATATGCATTTCTGTGACATGAAAACGAAAGAAAATAGAGAACGATCACTCTCATTGAACGAAGGCTTAGCAAGAGAAAACTAACCTGAACATAAATGGTGTTTGGATATGCAGTAGCTTTGAGAAGATAATCAGTAGCCCATCGAATCGCCTCTCTGGCATTCTGCAATTCACCTTTCATTAGACCGCCAAACTCAAGAACGCTCCATGAAAGCATGGTGGTGGTGAACGCCATGGGAAAACCAAACTTGACATTGTCCCCTGCATCGTAGTACCCTCCAACCAAATCAACCTGCATTGCAGACTTACACCGAAATAAGCAAATTCCATGGTCCAAAAAAACACAATTACAGAAAGTAAAGGATAGAGAGCTAAGCGATCTACATGCATGGCTGAGCCATCGGAGAGACCAGAGTCCCTCCTCCAAGACATTCTCTGGTTAGAGGGGAGCTTCCCTGATCTCTGGCCTTCAAAGAAGAGGATAGATTTGGCGAGAGCATCTCTGTAGTTGTGAGGGGCAAAGCGAGGGTGGCGATGGTGTGAGGGGTAATGGGGTGGGAAGGCATCACAATGGAGGAGAGTGGCAGAGATGAGAGAGAAAGCAGGAGGAAAAGCAAGGCAGAGGAATGGAGGAAAGTCATTTTGGAGTGCACAAAGTAACATCACCCAACAAACAACCAACTGCAAAGTCGCAGAGGAGTGTCTTCTTCAACCTCTGTATTTATAAAAGCAAAAGCTGCCTCTTCAACGTCCTGCTTCGTTACAACAATAATTAGGTCCACATCCTCCAACAGTGTTATGCCTTTGATGCTTTATTTTTATTTCTCCAAAGAACTAGAAAGGCTTCGGGGAGTTATCTAGTTCACCGTGCAAAACGCATGTTAACGTCAACATGTAATAAAATTAAAAAAAAAAAAATACATCGCTTCTCAACGAGAGATGATTGTCTATTCTCATACTAAATTTCATTAGCATTTCAGGTGCGACAGTAGCGTATCTCAATTCACATTTTTTATATTTTATTTATATTCAATTAATTATCAATAGTATTTTAATAAACTAAGAATTTGAAGTCAAAGAAGGAGATTTCTTTTATAATAGTATAAAATAGATATAAATTATATAATATTATAAATTTTAATTTAATAATACACATTTTTATTATTTTTTATTTAATACATTTTTACTAATTTAGTGTAATACTGTGTGAGAATACCAAAAAATTTCTCACTCTTAACACAGATAACCTATTCTCCATTTGGTATAAAAATTTTACTATAATAATAATTATTTTATCACAATTTTTTAATATTATCTTTTTACGGAATTTAAAAGACGTTAATTATATCAAAAATTATCATAATAATAAAATTAAACTCAAAACTATATCATAAGAAGTTTTATCTTAAAACTTCTGCACCCATATTTGTGTGACCGTGAACTGTATAGGTAGATAGGTTTTTTTTTGTTTGTTTTTTATCAGATATTTTCACCTTTTTTGGGATGAAACTAATCTATGCTTAAAGTATTGGGATTGTCTTTTTTTTTTTTTACAAAATATTTTTTAATAAAATTAAACTTATAATATTATAAATAAAAGTTGTTTAATTAAATAAGATATCATAAGTAACATATATCTCATTAGTTGAATTTAACTTTGAAAATTAATAATGAAATAAAATTATACCTTGCTAATAAATTAAGTTTTTGGTATAGTAACTGCTGACTCGTTTTTTTTTTTAAATTCACTTCATTAATTTTTGTCAAGCCTTTGAGGAAAAAAAATTGTACAAATAATATTAGTTATACTTAAATTGTCCACAAATTGTTGGTGTCACTACATGTGTTCCAAAAAAAGTTGTAGAAGTAGCATTGCTCTATATTATTTTCTCATGTGAAGAATCTTATATTTTCTTTATTTAGACATTAAGGTTATCTTTCAAGAAAATTTGTGTGCCCATCATGATGGCAAATAATTATAACAACTCACAATTTTTTTTTACAAAAAAAATGATTAGAAATTGTATAGAGCTGGCTAAAGTCCCTCCTTCATACTTTCTCTAGTTTCCTCTGCAAATTAAAAGAACGAAAATAAAAAATGTTCAATCCAAATGTGTTTTAGGCTTTTAGCAAAAGGGGAGGGATTGTTTAAAATCTGGTCAGCTACAGCTACAGCAACATTGTGTAACTCAGGGTTTGACGAAAATTTTGATATGTATGAATTTTTGTTTTTTGGTAGATGAAAGTTATGACTTTTTTTTTTAATCTTTTTGGTTTTAAAATAGACATTAATCGTTTAGACGTGGCTTGTTAGCCTAATTGAGTTAGGCTGAGTGCTCCAAGTTCTGTGGAAGTTGCTGGGAGAAGTTCTTGCCCACAGCTCAGAGCAGAGAGTATCTATGAGAACTCAACTGTAGTCCATAAACAAATAATAAATGCGGTCGATGCTTGAACTCAGAAAAGCTGTCCGAGAAAGGTGGCAAACACAAGCATGGAGAAGACACTGACCCTTCGAGTTCAAAGATTAATTCACTGTAAGGTACACGAAGAAGGCCCATCCACAATCATGGAACTTCTATGGATAAGCTAAAGAAACTTCACCCTTTGGTTCTGATCCCACTTCCACACACATAATACCAACCTAACCCTACATGTCCATTCAGACAGACTCCACATGGCATAATTGGGGGTGCTATTAAATTACGTTATGAATTTCTTGCGCCTTTCTCGTTCTTTGGTTGTTTTCAATACTTTTCAATAAAATGAAATTGTCGAGGTTGATTGGACTAGAGATTAGTAAGTTGAAGTGATAAAATGGTAAAGTCAAATTTGGCAATTGTTGGTTTTTTTTTTATTGGTAGATATATTCATGAGTGATTGATTATATTTTACTTTGTAGTAATTTTTCTAGCAAATGATGATATCAAATCTTTCAAGCATTTACTGAGAAAAAAAATCTGTCAAACATAGTTGGAACTAAAATTCAGTGTACTAAATAAATAATAAATAATATAATATAATACTATAAAAAAAAAATTGTGCTAGCGAAAAGTGTGTATCAGCATGTGGAGAAGAATAAGTGAATAAATTTCCACCATGACTCTTTTATAAATGATTGGAGTGCATTCTATTGCATATGCGATACAGCATTATTTGGTTGGGACCAATATATGTTTTCCTTAAATTACTGCTCTATTACAGAAAGAGGGGCTAGAGCTTGAGAGCTGAGAAGGGAAAGATGATTTATCTATTCTTTTTCCTTATCGCTGATCAGTGAACAAAAAGAGTAACAGGTAGGACCTAAAGCAGCACGTTGGCAGAAGAGTCGATGACTAACAGTCACAGAAACAATCATACAAATTATGAAGGAGCAGCACAACAGAAAATGGTTCTTATGATGTGCACTCTATGAAGCTCGACCAGAAGAGAAAAGAAACACAGAATAGTTTTGTTACTCGTTTGGAGCCTTTTATGGTACTTGTATGCTATTTTGTATTAAGACTCAAGACAGTAATAATTTAATATGTTCTGATATTGTTAACTAATTCACGTAAGGGGATCAAATTGAAACCGAAAAGAGAAAAGATGAAAGTTTGTATGAAGTTGTGAAGCTAGAAAATTAGCTGGGCAAAATTAACTTTTTTTTTTCTTTTTGCCCTTTCTCTTGTTTGTTGTTGTTAACTTCAACAAGGAATATGTCAAAAATGAAACCTTTTGGTCAGAAAGAGATTGCACGGATTTGAAATAATGGGATACCGCCATGTGCACCTCTGGTGTCCTCGCACATGCAACCGAATACATTTCATGCCCATTTTCTTCGTATCACTATCCCCCCTCTGCAGCAAAAGATGATAGACACATGTAAGTCGTATTTGATCAGGGCTCAGTGAAAAAGCTGACACCGCGTTTCTCATTGGCGTGGAACCGGGAAAATACAACCTCTAATTCCATGACCTGCATGTGGATGCCTTGATCTGAACTGTTATATCTTGAGCCTCTAATTTTTCCTATTGTATATGGCTTAAGTTTGTTCGTTTCATGCCCAGTTCTATGATTTTACGCTGGATTGATTACTTGCTGGTGCGTAGCAATCTTGCAATTGGCTGGGGACACTGCAAACCGTGTAGTACATGGTTTGCTCTGGTGCAAGAACTCGTACACCATAAGGCCATTGGCTTAGTGAAGGAAGCTTTTGTTTTTTGGTAATAAATAATTTAGGTTGAAGGGAATGCTGAGTACTTACATAACATTTGGTATACAAAATAATAATTTCATAGAATCAAAATGAAATAGAAATAGAGTGGGATGAAATGATCATTTTTAATCCACAATTTAGTATCTTTTTGAATAAAATGTTTTTTCAAGACACTCTAATATTTGGTACATAGAATCACTGTGAAATGAAATCAAAATAAATATAAATGACATAAATACCTCTTATAAGAAAAAATCGTTTAAATATTAACAATAATATATAATTTTAATTTTTTTTATAATTTGATTAGAATAAACGTTATCATCTTTTAAAAGAATCATATTATCACGTCAAGTAAATACTTCACATTTATTTTTATATATAAATAAGTTTTTAAATTAAAGATAAACCATTTATGTCAAAACTAAAAATTATATTGATAAACTAAAATATCATCAAGTTTGATAAGTAAATAAATACATAAAATTTGTCCACAAAAAAATTACACCATAAACTGAAATATAAGAAGAATAATATTTTATTATAAAAAAAAGAAGGACAATAGGTGTAATTTTATGAAATTTTTAAGGATATATTAAAAATAAATAATTTTAATATCATTTTTATAAAGTATGAAATCCTAATCCCACTTCTTTAAAAAGAAATGGATTTCATACTACATTCTTAGTTATGAAATAGAACATAAAATGAAATCATCAATTCATAATTTTTTTTGTAAACAAACGTAGGAATGTCTTATTCTATGGCATGAGTATAGAATAAAATCACTATTTTTACATGCCAAACGTTATATTACAGTACCAACCAATGGAAAACTTAGAAATCAAACCTAAGTCATGACAAAATACAAGCGGAAGGCTGACCAAATGAGCCAACTTGCATTGGCATTAGTGAAGGAAGCTTTAATAAACCATAAACCATGTTAATTAAGATTAATTAATAATCTTTCCTTTTTTAGAATTAGATGATGCTGTGCTCATTTTAGCGTATATAATTTGCAGCAGGTACCAAGAGATAGACCCAACAACATTCATTATTGCAGCAGATGATCATCAAAATACTGAATAGCTAAATTAGTAACCAAGAGAATCTTGTATAAGCATGTCTTTAATTTCTAGCATTCAGGAAATAAATTTGTTCCCATATATGCCATTGCCTAAAAGATGTATCCAGAAAAATTATAAGCTTACTTGCACTCTGTCACTATAAGGTTAATAGTTTTGTTCCTTTGCTACTTCTTTGTCAGCAGCTCTTTAGGTGATGGTTTTTCGATAACAACTCTACAAGATCTACATGCAAGGAAAAAAAAGGGTGGATTAAAAAGGCCAGCTACAAAGAAAAGGATAAGAATAATCTAGGACAGTAAGCAAGTGTTAGGTCCCAAAAATTAATAATATCTTAAAGATGGTTGGCCATTTGGAAGGTAATATGTGTAGCCCTAAAAGTTAATCATCTCATAGCCTAGTAAAACATCAAATTAATCAAAACATAACGTCATACATATTAACTTTTAGCATTAGTATACAAAACTTGTTTATGAAAATTTTCTCCCCATTTTTATACTCATACCTAACATACACTTACAATAAAATTTAACCTGTTGAAAATACATGTAAATTTCTCCTAAACAATATGGAAGCTTTGCTTGATATGACGGTTAAAGATTGGCAACAAGCTCAAGACCTATTTAGGTCTTAAATCATCCTGCCCCACAGCTCACTAGGAATGCGGAATGCTTAACAGTTAAAAGACATGTAGTCTCATTAAATCTTGACTGCTACAGCAGAGATAACGTTAGATAACGTTATGTCACAGAGCTGTAATAGTTATGATCTGTTTCCTTTTTTAAATTTTTGGCAGATTGGATTTCCAAGTATGAATTGCTTTAAATACCAGAACATGTGATCTATGTCAAGTGGGTGGGCATGAGCCAAAAAGAAAAAAAAAAGAATAAAAAGGTGAAATCCAGTGGGTGGAACTGAGAAAGTGCAAGATAATGGGTTTCATCATAAAATTACAAAGCGTTAAACATGTCTCATATCATGTGTCCTGGCGTTAGAAGTTTCAAAGATTAGAACTCTCCGAGATTTCAAAGTATAAATAAAGGAACAAAGCCGTTAACCTCATAATAACGGAGTGCTGACAAAGAAGAAGCAAGGGGTCGACTAGTGTTTCAGTTTGGCAGTGATTGAGCAAAGTAGCCCATACCCAAAGCAATCACACAAACCCAGTACCACCCCCATCAGCAAGCACATGCATAATTCCCCGATTTAGTTTCACTTTCTATGCTCACTTTGGCATCGGTGTATGAGTATAAAATTTATAAATATGTTTTGTATATAATTTTTTACATAAAGTTTAACAAAGAGCTTTTTATTTTTATTTTTACTTCCTACTAAACATACACTTAGTATACAAATTCATAATTAAGAAACTAGTTAAAATAAAAATTATATTTTATGGATACTATGAAAAAAGAATGACAATTTAATCAAACATTAATTGAATTATCATTTCATTGTCGCTGTCGCCAAGGTCGATATCATTTCGTTGCCATTGTCATTTTGCTACAAACAGTTGTTGTCACTATTAACAAGGACATTATCATGAGAACATTATTTTGATTTTATTTTGTGTATATTAAGTTTTTAACATATCAAATATAAGTATATAATTAAATAATAACCATTTCATTTTGCCATTCTCATTCTAATGCGAAGATTATTAATGCGAACCAAACTCAAGGGGTGTAATGTAAACAATAATTGCTCCAAGTCGTGTTTGTCATTTACTCATTTATTGGTTAGAGCACGGATTGCAAGTTGGGGGTGCTATCATGCATTATTGCCCACCACTTCCAAGTCTCCCACCTTATCCATGGACCATGTAGCATTGTCTATTGGACCCTAAGGGTATGGGCCTCATTACGATGGGATCTAAAACTTGACAGAGGGCTTCTGGCCCAATGGTCAGCCCCTAACCCTTATCGTATGGAATTTTTAACCACCCATAAAAAACTTTAACAAGATATAACACTTTTTTAATTCACTTCATATTCTTTTCTATTTGAAATTTCATATTTTTAATTGAATTCTTACACATTTTAGTTTGCTTCTATGTGGTTAACTTAATTATTCCACAATATTAAAGTTAAAAGTTAAAACATATAATAAATCAATTGGAAATTTGAAATTGATAAAATAATTAATTATTTAAGGATGTAAATATTAATTTTCATTAAAAAAATTGAGTAAGATATATTGAACAGATTTCATAAAATTTTATTAAAATTATATTTACGTAATCTCTACTTTTAAAAATTATACAACTCTAACACATTTTAAATTTTTATAATATTTTTGTTTTGTTTTTCAAACTTAATACCCTTTTAATACAAGTAAAAATACAAAGACAGTTATCACAAATGTACTGTACATATTAGTAGGCTAAATTATATGGCCTAGTCATCTATTCACATTAGATAAGGACTAAGTTAATAACCTCCACCATTAACATTGATCCACACCTATACACTCCAATATTTATTCCTTCCAGGTATACATACATTGCAAACTAACTCTCATTTCCATCTTTTAATTACTTGGACATTGAAGTGTGCAGGTACACCACTCTGCTTCGACTTAAAAAACTCAAGGTTGTGTTCACTAAAAGTACACTCCAATAACCCAATGCAAACAACATAAAAAAACAAATAAAGTGAATTTAATTATGCACGCAAAATAGAGATTCACAAAATATTAGCAAACTTCAAAGCAAATTTATACAATTCTCTTTAAACAATGTGCATTTTATAGCTCAACGGTTGAGAGAGAAATTACCCAACATACTACGTTGTAATCTTTCTCTCTTATTTTTATGATTTTTTCCACTCATTCTTTCAAGTAAAAGTGGTTGTCTGATAAGAGCCTTGTCCAATGGAATTTAGTTTCCTTATGAAGCTTTTGATCCTGAATTCGATTGTTGGTTAGTATCATTACTCAGATTTAGTTTAGTCTTCTCTTACTACTTATTAAGACCTTTCTTGTAACAAAAAGAAAAATTATCTTTCAAAAATTTATTTTGACGTCCATGAATACATGAAAACTCAATGATTTTCATATCCCATAGATTATATACGACATATAGTCTATGGAGTTATGAACTTCTTTTTTTTTTTTTTCAAAGGGTAATAACTTCTTTTTTTTTTTTTGGCATTTCAATAATGCACAATTTTTTAAAAAATATTTTAATTGTAGTGCATAACGGGGACATGATAAGAATGGTTATTAGTTATTTAGATTAGAAACATATAATTATTTTCAATTAAGAGTTGATTTAATCCATAGAATTAGCATGTGTTTTGTGAATAGCTTTATTTTAGAAAAAAATCACTTTTTTCTTTTTGTTAAAAGTTCTTTCAATAAGATTTTGATTATAATTATTTTAATCACAGAATAATCTAATTCAAAACATACTTATTCATTAATAAGCATGCACCAACTAATTACAGTTAGCCATGTTGATTGTCCAACCACTTATCATCATTTGTTGAATTTTTTCTTCGTCTAAAGAAAGAAACCATAACCCTTTCAACTCAAATCAGAGAAGAAGGGAATATCGGTGGAATTCAACCATTCACTGCCTTGTATAAACTGCCCAACTGTGAACTGCCTTGCCTCAGTGGAGCTGTTGATGACCCTATAACCTGGCCACTTAACTCTAGCGCTTGTGTTTGAACCCGGACCCCTATTCATGTACTCCCCATAATACAGTGTATCCAATGCAAATGTTCCATTCCACTCCAACCACCCTGCAGGGTCTATCAGATCCTCCATGTAAGATTTCAGATAAACCGTCCTTGAGTACATTTTCCAGGGACGACCCAGGTAGTTCTTGAACGACGATTTGACAGGGATCAAATCTGCAGCAGCTGCAATCTTGCAGTTCAAGATCGATATGCCAGTGTTTTGGTTAGGGTCCTCTCTGCCTTGCGCGGTGAACAAGTTCTTCTGGTTTTCGTTTGGCTTGCGCGCGTACAAGTTACAGTTCTGGAAGACCACGGCTGCATTGCCAAAGATGAAGTCTACGGTGCCGTAAATGTCGCATTCACGGTAGAATTGGCGCAGGGAATGGACGTAGAGAGTGTCCTGGTAGCCAACGAAGCTGCATTTGTAGAAGGCTGAGAAGTCAGCACCGCTCCTCAGGGCCACGGCTTGGTGTTTTTGGGGCCCTGCCGAGTTCTCAAAGGTCATGCCCTTCGCTATGAATCCCTCTCCTACCACGGCTGAAACCCACAAATATCAAACTTTGTTACAATGAGGTAATAAATGGAGCATAGGAATTAAAAAAAAAACAAGAGTAAAATTTATCTTTAATTTTTTAAAGATATATTATTTATTAATTTAATTTTTTAAAAATTAATTTTATTTATTTAATTTTTTAAATTTTAAATTTATAATAATTTAATTCTTTTAATATATTAAATAAATAAAATTATTTTAAAATTTAAAAAACTGAGTCAATAAAATTAATATTTAAAAAATTAAATTAATAATCAAAAGAAGAAAGTTTTCAAAACGCAATTGATAACATACAGTTCATAAAGTTAGCTTTTTCTTTTTCTATTTGATGATCAAAAGCAAAAAAGCAAAACATAAAAGAAGCAAAGTGGGCCTAATGGTAGTAAAATGGAAAGTAGTTGGGTTAGCGAGGGGATAGAAATAATGCAGATCCAGAACAGAGTTCACCCCAAGTTGGGTTGAACACGTGGACCCAGTCTGTTGACCCAATTCAAAAGTTAGTGTTCATCTTCAGGAAAATGTATATTAGGAAGACCAAAAAAAAGTTAAAAGTATATTAGGATAATGCAAAGCTAAGGTCTGATATACTCGTGCAGCCGTGCATACTCTGTTACGTTGTCTTTATAACAAATGGTGTCGGCAACTCCGAAAACATAAATGAAAAAAGAAAATACTTACCAAAAAAAAAAATAATAAATGAAAAAGAAAACAAAACAAAAAGCTGTGGGCCGGTGCCAGGTGATCCCAAATTTAGATTTATCACTGCCTATTTCAACCAGAATTAAGAAAACAAAATAAATGAAATGAGAGGATGCTTTACAACAATTGAAGATATTGGATCGCAAATTAAATGAAAAACTAAACAGAACCCTGCAAAACACAGGATAGAATCTTTCAATTTTATCATAGAAGAGGAGCAAATGATGTACACATATATATACATGACGATGAAGATTAATATGCAGCTTAGAATCTAATCATCATTTTTGTTTCCAATAAATAATAATACTATAATCAGTTTGTCATTATTAATGGTGGATATAACATTATAGCAGGGTAGATAATTACTGGGGTAGTTCAAGACATGTACAAATCAGCACACCTAAAACAACGAAGTGGCAGACATTTGAAAATATTTTTGGATCAAATTGAGAGAGTGGCAGAGTCGTGCACATTTAGAATCCAGTGATAAAAGAGAGATAAAATTATATCATAATGATGCAATACTATTTTATATGTTCATTTAATAATAAAAAACAATGCCGGTACAAAAGGCACAAATTAAACCGGAGTGGCCCACACTGAGGAAGTGAAAGTGATTCTCGAGTGGTAGAACACAGGAATATAAGACAATGATCTTCTTCTATATTTAATAATATTTATAAATTATACGAGTTGCTCTTTTGGCACTGTCCATCATCCTATATATCCCATTGATTAAACTTTTGGTTTTTAAAAAAGAACTTTGTTAACCTATTACTAATTATTGCTTTCTAGGAGTTAATACTGAATTCCCCAGTGCTCCTCCAAACTGGAATGTGCGGGACCGCATTATAATTAAGTAGGCCTGGTCAGCTATATAATTATGAATATGCTCATGCATCTAGGAGCAGCCAGCTTGAACATTGATTATGGATTTTTATTCAACTCTAGAAACCCCCGATAAGACAAACTTTTGAAAAATAACGCACCCCGTGGTCCGCTGTCTGATCAGAGATTTTTTGGTAGGGATAGATTAAACTAATAGGGGGCTTCACTCTGCAAAGAAAATGTAATCAAGTTTATCTGAATTCTGCAGGCATATTGCCTTGGACTGCATTTCGTTGGGTTAAATAAAAAATTTGAGGCGGGAGGTTTCTTACTAAAGACAAACTACCAAGCTAATTAAGCTTATCTCATTTTGAATTTAATCTCTTTAGCTTAATAAATGGTCTGCATTAGCAAAGCAATACTATATTATTCCTTTCAAATTAAATCAAATTAAAATATATTAGATTTAATTTTCATCTATTGTTAGTATTAAATTTTTTTAAAAAATAAATTTAACTATAATATAACTATTTAAAAAGACAAACTCATAATGATAATATGATGTTATACAATTAAATAATAATTTACATTTTTTTTACAAGACTCTAATTTATGTCTTCTTGAAACTCCCTAATTTTCCTTGTCGGTGGGCTTAGACTGTTGGGGGAAATTTGTGGCCTGCAGCTGCAAAATGACCGTGGTATATTAAAATATAAATGCATGGATCCATCACCTATCGTTTATCAGCATTAGTCAGTCACGGCCACTTGAATCCTCGAAGATTTTAAAAGGACAAAGCCTTTTAATATTTTCAACTTTATTGGTTCTAAGATTCAAATCCAGTGTTCGAGAGACAGTGTCCCGCAAGAAAAGAAGTGGTATCTACTTTTTTGGGGCCTAGACAAGAACCGATCTACAACTACAGGCAGTAATAATTTCTCTGCCAATTGTCAAATAACCGACATTGGCCTATGGTACCTGAATTGCAAGAGGGCAGAGGGCATCAAAATGAATCTATCTGTGCTTCCGCTACTTGAAGCTTTGTTTCGATGTTGAAACTGCAAGATGCCTTGACAAACCCAATGCAGCCCGCGTATGCTTTACTAATAATAGTTCAATCAATTTGGAATGATTTGTCCCCACATTATGCATTTTAACTTACCTAAATGGAGGAATCATTCTTGAGCCATCATGTGGAACTCAAGTTTCCATTTCTCGTGTCTTATCTATAATTTTGTAATTATTTTCTTTGTCCTTAACTTAACAGCCACACCGCTTCATCGCAAAGTATTTTTTAAAACTTCATTAAGCCAGCAACAGAATCTCACTTGTGATATTTAGGGGCCTACTCCGAATTTATCTTTTCTTTTCTCTCTTTGAAAGGATGAAAATCAAAGTGAACTGTAGTAAGGTAAGCCAAAATAGTAGCAGAAGAAAGAAGAAAGACGCACCGACAGTAGCTGATTGGAAAGTGGTCCACCCGTCCACAACATTCCTACTGGCTTTCACAACCGTCTTTCCAATTCCATCTCCAACAAACATCAGATTGGTCTTCTTCCTGATCACTTCCACATTCTCAAAGTATGCCCCAGTTTTTATATGTATCACAAACCTACATAATCATACACAATTAATTAACAGCACAATATTAAAATGTTTAATAATTACTTAAAGGCATCATCGATCAGGTACTTACCTGGTTGTGCTGGAGTTTGGAGCCACGTCCACTGCTTCTCCTATAGTTGTGAAATTGCCAGTGCCATCTTTGGCAACCACAAGATCGAACTTGGTCTCATTCGTAGCAGCTTGCAGGAGCTTTCGGTCTTTGGAGGACACCCACGAGGGGAACCCGTTTCTCATTTTTCGGTATTCGGGGAAGACCTCAGACTTGGACGTTTTCTTCACTCCAGGCACTTTCTTCAGCATGGCCAGTGAGTTGCTGACGTGATGGGAAATCTCAAGCAACTTCTCCTGGATTCTGTCTCTCACATTCCCTTGGCTGTAAGCAAAACCATCCAGGCACGTGTACAAGTTGGTCATTGCGCCGCTGAGCAGAGTCTGCAAGTCATGGTGCCGCTTGGAACCTATCGTGCTCTTCGAGAGATCAGCAATGGTGGTTTTGAGCTCCGCAGTGGTGTCATCGAACAGTTTGAGACAGTCATCGAGAGCCCTCTGTTCGAGTGGGTTGAGATTTCGGAGCTTCTTTCGCAGGTCGCTGCAGTTGGAGGACGATGATCTGACCTCGGACACGGTGTGGTTGACGACGGAGGAGATAATCTGTGGGACAGATTTGGAGGCAAGATCTTTGAAGGAGGCCAGGGTCGAGACGCATAGGTCTGGGTAGAGTGTTCCTTGGCATGTGGAGTGGGCTACTTGGATGTGCTTTTGGAAATGGATGTGTTTTTCTTGGGGTCTCGTTGCTTTTGGGCTGTCAGTGAAATGGCTTACGAACAAGAGGAGAGCAAAAACCACCGTGAGAATTGGCACAAGAACCAGCAAGAGTGGTGTTCTTCTTCTGAGGCTATACATGGTAGAGAAGGAGAAATTAAGTGATAGCAGCTGGATCAGTGAGCAGGATGAGATTGTGGAGTTGGGTGAGGGGAATGCAGTGGATAAATAGGAGGGTTGGGTGCTTCAGTGCTTGTTAATTAATTGAAGAAATGGGGGGTTTCTCTGTAGATCTCACAGAGACAGCATGAAACTCAACCTGTTTGAATTTAGCTTGTCATAATGCGACAGGCGCCTTATTCTGACTAGGATAAATGCTACCTCGATTAATTGAACTCTCGAGGATGGAATATGTTACCGGATAAGATTCTTTTTCGAGTTTTCTCATAAGTAAATTTCAAAACCCAAAAAAAAAAAAAAAGATTTCTTTTACCGTCATTTTAAAATTTTTATTTCTTCTAAAACCAAAGCGTCTATCCCTTGTAAATTACAATTAGCCCGAAGTAAATTGTTTGACACCTGCTCCTCTTGTTAATATTTGTATAGGACTTGAGGCTCGTTGCAAGCTGCAATATTGCTTTGGTGCTCTGATTCTAACACTTTGGATGGTGGAGTAAGAGTGGCCGAAAGGCCAGACAATACCTTCGCAAATACAGTTCTGTTCCTTTTACCCAGGGGGACATATTTCGTCTCCTCGGGAGAGAGAGTGGAAAAAGGGAATTTTGCCTCTTCACCCCCTCTCTTTTTTTCCTTCGGTAAGATAGAAAATATACTAAAAATAATTTGAACTGTGCAGTCAATGAGTAAAACCAAGTAATACAAAATTTCAAAAAAAAAAAGAAATTAATGGCTCCCAAAGCACAGTGATTTGATTTTCAACTCCAACTATGTGTCACATCTGACTTATAATATTCTCACCACATCTTAGTTTGTTCCATAAATTAATGAGCAATTGAATTCAATTTACAGAGCACAGTACTGTTCATAAATTGAGACACAAGGACTTTGTTGTCTGTCAGCTGATCTTTTTATGTTAGGTCGCCATTGGGCGGGTCTGTAGCTTGGAATTTGTAGATTTGCTTTTTTTTTTTGGGCAGAAAAGATAATTTTGCTCCTTAACTTATTTTTTATTTCTATTTTAGTCTCATATATATTTTTTTCATTTAATTCTTTAATTATAAAATATTAAGTAAAAATATTTAAAATCTCATTTTGGTATTATCAACTAACGAAATTATCTTATCCGATATTAATACTACTTGCATGGCTTAATGTACTGTTTAAAATATCAAAAGGACATTGTTGATATTTAATGTCTTAAGTCAACTCAGAAAAAAGGAGATGAGTATATTGTGAGGAATTGAAAAAGTTAAGTTTTGAGATAACAAGAAAATGTGCAAGTGTAGAGGGCCAAAAAAGAGGTAAAAATTACAGTATTACCGTGGAAGATTAGTAAAAGTTTCATTTGTTTCCTTAAATTATCATGGGAGATTGTTACCAATTTGTATTCTTAAGGATTGGGCATCTCTTTCAAACTTCACAATTCTCTTCCTTTGCTTCTAAATAGTTAAATCATTTTTGTTAATAATTTTTTTATTATACTAATTAAAATAACCACAGTTTCTACCTTATTATTAGAAAAGAATTGAAACTAATAAATTTGTTGTAATGTGTCAAAAACTAAAAACCACATATAAAAAAAATGATTCATTATTCAGAAATTTATGCAATCCCAAAATCATCTCTCAAGATTAGCATAAGTTCCAGTAATGCGAATAATAACTTTGACCTCACAATAGTAAAAATGGCCTTTACCCATGCGCTACGAGAATCCATCTCTTTAACTTGTAGGAACTCTAACGTAGAAGAAAAAAGATGAAATGAGAAAATAAAAAAATAATGATAATGAAATTCAATAAGATTCAAATACTATCGTTTCATTAAGTAGCAAAAAAAAATATAATTTAATGGTACACTAACTCACATAAGTATTATTAAACGTCAAATAGGATAATTCTCTTAATTGATGTTACGAAAGTGAAGTTTTAAATGTTTTTATCTAATATTTCACAGTTAGAAGACTAAATTGAAAAGAATATGAGATCAAAATGAAAATAAAAAATAAGTCAAGGTATGAGAGTACGTTTTTGTCTTTTTCTTACATATTGAGTTTGCCTAATCACCATGGATTTGTTACATGTATGTACTAAAGATATCTTCAGTTCATCACTTCACTGAATTGTTGTTTCCCACTGGACTACAATGAAGCCGAAACGATAACCAATAGAAATAGTATAAGAAAGAGGAGCTAGCTCAAATCAAATTAATCACAGCACGAAAATAAATTTTCAAAGAAAAAAGCATACAAAAACATATATATTTTAATACTTCTGACTATACTTAAACCAATATGTTTAAAAGGTGGGGAGCAAAAGATTTGGATTTTCTTTTATAATAAAAGTATCTTATCAAAGAAAAATAAATATAGATTATATTATGTTGTAACTTATTATGATAAGTTATAAAATTTATATTTTATATTTTAAAACTTTTGTATATTTCTTTCTCTAACAAAATATTCTTATATGAATTTTGTTATATTCTTATAAAATTTCTTTTTAATAATTATTTTAGTATTTAATAAAGTAAGTATTAAATAAAAAATAAAATATTTAATATCTTAAAAAAATTTAACAATATTCAATATTTATTTTATTTAATAATTAAAAAAATTATCAAAAAATATATTAATAAATATAAAATTATTCTTTTTATATTATTTTATTAACAAGAAAGAATCCCGATATGTCGACGAACAGGAGTTGGTGGTGATGATGACTATGAGCGCGAGTAGCAGACCTTCCCAGTGTCACAGTGCACGCGACTGCACCAGATCGGGGTATAATTGTGATCTGCTCCCATGGACCAGCATATGCATGCCTTCTTTTGGATTTGTGGGTGCGAACATTTCAGCACGTTCCAGGGTCCAGGCCTTTAATTGGCCCAGGAAACCATGCGCCCATTTGCCTATCGCAGTGTGTTGAACGTCAGTGCTACTTTGGATTAAGTTTTTATGGCCAAAAATACATCAGATCAAGTTTTGCGAAATTCTTAGGTTTGACATTATCTTCAACGCTGATTATAAGTCAAGCGTTAAATTAATGATTAAAAATAATATAAAATTATTGTTTGAATATGATTAATTTTCGTCGTTCTTGAAACAAAATAATCATGTTAATATTAACTATATTAGTGATTTATAAATACTACATGTACGCGCGTGATACGTCATTCTCTTAGAATGTAGCAGTCTTTCCTTCCTTTATGACTTCTTGACAATTAATTCAAAAAAAAAAAAGAAGAAAGAAGTGATACTTGCCCAACAAGCTAAAAAAGGTTCCTTACTTAAGCGATTTTTATTTGTCGTAAAAGACAAAAAAAGTGTGAAATAATGAAATTTAAGATTATCTAAATACTTGATATTGATTTTTTAGCATTGATTTCAATTCTTTTTTTTATCAATTTTAATATGTATTTGGATTAATTTATTTTATAATCAAAATAACTTATAATCAAAATATTATTAAAAAACTTTTGAAAAAAAAATAATTTTTTCCTAAAAACAATCTCTAACAAACATGCACTTAGTTTGTGATATTTCCACTTTAGGTTTTGGATTGACACCATATAGAAACAACCTTACATTGACATTAGTGTTATATATGCAGTTACGATATATTGGATTTTGGAAACTTCATGTGATAGGGAAACTATTTCACAGTGGACTAGCTGAGAAGGTATGCTCTTGTCTTTGATGATATTTTACCTCCAAAGTTCAAGACAATTCATTGACGAACTCTTATATGAAATGCTCTTTGCTATGATATATACTCACGATTCACTGAGACCTTACAAAACGTACATGCACATCCATATTTGCTTCTCTCTAGACAATGCATTCGTTTGAGATCGTTCATATTCAATGTTTGGAAACATCACTGCGTAGGGGAAAAAAAGAATAATTGGCCTTTGTAAAGAAGGGTGGAATGATGAACAGCCATAATGTTTTGATCCGAACTATTCTGAAGGATTTTTCCCTTCGAATAAGCAAATTTTTAAGTGATTGTGATGATGTGGTCTTTAAAATATTTGAAAAAGGCAAATATTTTAAAATATACTCAAGAAAATATAGAGCAATCAGAATAAAAATGAGTTACATGTCTTTTTTAAAATATATGACCATCTTTTATAACTGTATTGTTTTCTTCACCGTTTATCTTTAATCGAACAGTGTATGATTATAAAAAGATACTCTTTAATATTGGTTACCTCCTCATTTGCACTGAGGGAGGGATGAATGCACCCGTAAAATTCGAGGTCAATCCCACATTTTTTTTTATTCTCATATTTTTTGAGTGTAAAATAATACAGTTTAAAATACTAAAGTTGTCTCTCCCAACATGTGTTTTTGTGAAAATTTGAATCTGACATTAAAAAAATTCCTCAATCTGTTAAATAAAATTTATTTATTATTTAATTCACAACCTATTGATAAATCAATCTTACATTTCGATATACATCCATTAAATATCTGTATTAAAGAAATTAATCCTCAAATAAAAGCGGTCAAATATTTGTGAAGTAAAGTGTAAATAAGTTATTAGCGTTTAGCTTTCTCAAAATTTTATTGCACGAAATAAGTGTTAATTATTTTTCATTCCAAATTGTTAGTCTCTGCTATTTATTGGCAACATGGCATGCATGTCTTAAAGGAACTACAATTATATATGAGTCATGATATATGGCTTGTGGAATTTATTGAAACCGTAATGGATACAACTAAAATTAGTTTCAACTTGAACTTTATGCATTTTGACTATTTTCACTTGATAAAGTGATAAAGTTTTAACATAATAGCAGTTATAATTAAAGATGTATAGAATAATTCTGCTATATATTCGCCAAAAAAATTATGTGTTTGTTTATAAAATTTTGTTATTTTCTTGTCTTTATAGTCAAATTTCTTGCGTACGTACTCATCCAACAATAATTATTATAAAACCGACTCTCCGAGTCTAAGTCTTCATATAATAGATGACTATAGCTCACATATCATCTAATAAAATGCTTATAATACCATCAAATATTAGGTCTAGAGGATTTCGTGTGGATATGTTTGAATCTTTGGAAGAGCTACCACCGGCATGGAAATTTTCAGCACATCTGCTTTCTACAGGCTGGAAAACTAACTTCAATATTCTTTTCAACAATTTTGTTTTGGTTAAATTGGAGACGTAAGTATTTAAGTAAGAAAAAGGAATAAATAAATTAGTGGCAAATTGGCAATGGAACTCAATCCTAAGATTGAATTGCATGCCAAGTCAATAGTTCTCATAGACAATTTTAATACATGCTTAAAACATGTTACTATTCTAAACGTGACTTAGTACTATTTCACGTCCTATCCACCGAAGCATATTTACATAGACAAATTGGGTGGACCAAATTTAATCTACATACATAAGATGCTACATGTAAATTAAATACGGATTCCTTTTCTATCTATTTGCTCAAAGAATCCTGCTATGCCGGGCTCCATAGTATTTTCTTCACTGATATTTTTACAAATATGTTATTTTTGTATCTTAATTATATACCTTTTACTACACACCTACTTTGAATAATAATAAGAAAGAGAGAAAAATTTATTTTTTTTCTTTTTATCATAAAAAGCAAATGTATGGAGAGAAGTGGAGGATTGAAATGTAGAAATAACATGATTGATATTTTTATAAAGTATGCATTATGGAAGAGAGAAAAGTGGGATGAGTGGGATCCAGCTCTATCTCTCCCTCTCTCCTTTGCACAAATTACTGTCTAAAGCTTCTCCGTTGTAAAGCTCCGTTTACAATTTTGGCCAGATTAAAGTGCCAAGGGCAGACCCAAAACCAAACTATTCCCACAAAAGAAAATGAATGAAGGAAGAACAAGAAAAAGGAAATACGCAAAAATGCATTGACTTGGATCTGTTAACTGGTGAATTTAATTATACACACATCACCCATGTAAAATTGAGCTGACAGAGTGGAATATGATCGTATCGTGCTAGCTACATACCCTGTGATTATCTTACCCTAGGGAGTTGATATCTTATAGCTGGCAAATTTGCTTCCAACTTGCAAAAGTGTTGATATTAAATCTTTAGTTGTTTAGCACTTCACTTGACTTGAATGCATAGAGCAATGGTTCTTCCTCACTCTTTCCATCCAGTCGAGCTTGCTTACGTAATTTCAAAACTATTACTGGGAAAAAGAAAGCTCAAGTGGAAGAATTCGTGATCTTGGCTACAACTGGGCAAGACATCTACGAAAAACAAAATATATGCGCGTTTGTTCTAGCACTTTGAGTTGCATTAACGAAACCAGTGGGATTATCTAAAACTGACGCTTATATTCACAAGGCGCGTTTTGACCAGACGGAGATATTAGACTTGGACATTAATCTGATATACTATTTAGTTTTGCAACTGAAGGGATTAATTTTCTAATACACGCTATTGCTAATGGGATTCAAATCTTGTCTTCTTTATATTTTTAACCATGTGTTTCCAATAAAATACTGACAACTAGGAAACGAAAATGACATCTTTGTTAGATAGCATAATAGTAGTATTTTATTTTTCTTAACTAACAATATTTTATTGGAGTGCATGATTAAAGACAAGGAGAAGAGATAGAGGATTTTTGAGTCTTTGCTAATGGGCGTACATTCTTAATCATGTCCATGTATGCTAGGAAAATTACCAAATGACTGAAAAAAAATGATAAAAAAATATTCTTCTTTTTAGTATAGTAAAAAGGGACTCAAATGTTTGTCAATTTCTTTTTCTTCCGGTTATGTTTACTTTCGCTGTTGCAATGGTGAGCACTTTCAAACAAAATGTATATTTGATAAAAAAAAAAAAGAACTAAATATTATTAGAATTAGGTGAAGACTAATTAGAATTCAGATGAATCTCTGACCGACGGTGCATTGGTTGATGACTTGAAGTACTCAACAACCAGCAAAGAATTGGTCATTACAGAATGCAGGCTGAATGGTGTTTCTAATATCGAGTGGCACGTTATCCATCATCTTTAGTGAATTTTTATAATTAAGTGAATGTAAAAATAAAGCTACAAAATATATATCACGAAAGTGAAAAAAAATTCGGCAATGTTCTTTGGGTCTTGCATGTTACTTGTCAAATAAATTTTGTAGAGATATATAGTAGTCAATCTGTATAGATATATTCTTAGTAAAATATTCAATATACCTAGAATAATTAGATAGAGTAAGCTATTACTTAGACATTATGGTATATCACTCACATTTGTCCTTTTGCTAAGTATAACCCCTAGACAATAATACGAGATTTTTGTCAAATAACAATCCTCTTTATTTATTATTCTATTTCTTTTGTGTTTCCCTGTCTTGTGATTGCTGGGAACCAACCCCACCGTTGACAAACTAAAATTATATTCGAGGGCTAACAGATAAATGCACCAAACTAATCTTATTAGCAATTTAAACAAATGAATATAAACTTAATGTATGTTCATCCCAAATGGCTAATCGAATATTTCCCAATGGCCGGTTTGGAGCTGTTGACTGCATTCATGGTAGGCACGCCATCAACATCACGCACGCAAAGGCAAATTCCTTCTAGTTGACTTCCAATATGCAATGCCTTCATTCCCAAATAAAAACTAATCATTTTAATGAGACAAAATCTTCTTCCTCCAGTATATAAGAGGTCCAACTAGCCATGCATCTCATGCCCATATCCTTCTAGCTACAACAACCCCCCAATTCCTTCATCCAGAAACCAATGGCTTTCAAGCACTTCTCCATTCTTAGGCTCTCTGTTTCCCTTCTGCTTTCCCTCCTGGTCTTGGCATCGTTGTCCATAGCAGATAATAATGCAACCTCCATCGTTCCGCCAGAAACCATTTGCGAGTCCACAGTAGACCCTTCTTATTGCAAAACCGTGCTTGCTAATCAAAATGGCAACATATTTGACTATGGCCGCATTTCTGTTCGAAAGTCCTTGTCCCAGTCCCATAAGTTCTTGAAGTTACTGGACTCGTATCTTCAAGGTCTCTCGTCCCTGTCTCAACCCACAATTGGTGCTCTTGAAGATTGCCGATTCCTTGCTGAACTAAACTTAGAATACTTATCAAACACCTATGACACGGTTAATAAAGCTAGCGATGTTCTTCCCACCTCACAAGCCGAGGATATTCAAACCTTCCTTAGTGCCGTTTTGACTAACCAACAGACTTGTTTAGATGGTTTACAGACCACAGCTTCTGATCTAGGAGTGAAGAACGGCCTCTCCTTGCCGCTCTCCGATGACACGAAGCTTCACAGTGTCACCCTGGCTCTGTTCAAGAAGGGTTGGGTGCCTGAGAAAAACATCACAACGTCGTTGGAACGTAGTGGAAGAAATTTGGGTTTCCAGAATGGTCGTTTGCAATTGCAGATGTCAAGCCGAGTACGTGCCATATATGATTCCGCTCGAAGCCACGGGAGAAAACTACTTCAGACCAATGAAAGCGTTTTGGTGAGTGACATTGTGGTGGTTAGTCAGGATGGAAGCGGAAACTTCACCACTATCAATGCTGCTATAGCTGCTGCACCAAATAGCGCATCTGCTAGCAGTGGCTACTTCCTCATTTTTATCACCCAGGGTGTGTATCAAGAGTATGTATCCATAAACAAAACTAAGAAGTACTTGATGTTAGTTGGAGATGGAATCAATCAGACAATTATCACCGGCAATCACAGTGTTGGCGGTGGTTTTACAACATTCAACTCAGCAACATTTGGTAAGAAAAAGCAATGCACACACAATTTTTCTGGTGTCCTCGTGCCTTGAAAATTTATAGGTTAAATTAAATATTTTGTCCTGTAGTTTATATTTATTTTTAATTTGATTTTTAATTTTTTTTAAATAAGTACTTATAATTTTAAATATTTTTAATTTGATCTTTTTCTATTAAGTTGTGCATGCACGGTAAAATTGATAATGCTAATATAAATGCTGATGTGGCCAATTATTCGTTTGTCACATATACATAAATTAACAGTGTCATAATATCAAGTAACGAAGGGAGATAAAATTAAAATTGTTTAAAATTAAGATGACTTGTTTGAATAAAAAAATTATAAGAAATAAATTAAAAATAAGTGTAAATTATAAGGATTAAATATATAATTTAACCAAATTTATAAATGTAACAATATTTGATAAATTTAAAGAGCACCCTCTTACATGTTTCATGTGGATTTGCAGCTGTGGTAGCTCAAGGGTTCGTAGCAGTGAACATAACATTCCGCAACACTGCAGGGCCCAGCAAGGGCCAAGCAGTAGCAGTAAGAAGCGGAGCGGACATGTCCACCTTCTATAGCTGTAGCTTCGAAGGGTATCAAGACACTCTGTATACGCATTCTCTGAGGCAGTTTTACCGAGAATGCGATATCTATGGCACGGTTGACTTCATATTTGGAAACGCTGCTGTTGTTCTGCAAAACTGCAACCTCTATCCCCGCCTCCCCAACAGTGGACAATTCAATGCCATCACAGCTCAAGGTCGAACCGACCCAAACCAAAACACAGGCACTTCCATACAGAACGCGACTATTAAAGCAGCCCAAGATTTGGCTCCGAACGTTAACGCCGTTCAAACGTACCTTGGGAGGCCATGGCAGCAGTACTCGAGGACAGTTTACATGCAATCTTTCATGGATAGCTTGATAGACCCTGCTGGTTGGCATGAGTGGAGTGGGACCTTTGCGCTAAGCACCTTGTACTACGCAGAATATAGCAACACGGGACCTGGATCAAACACTTCGAACCGAGTGACTTGGCCTGGCTATCATCCTGTTATCAATGCGACGGATGCGGCTAATTTTACGGTGTCAAACTTCTTGAGTGGAGATAATTGGCTGCCTCAAACTGGCGTCCCATACTCCAGTGGATTGTGATGATATGGTACAAGTCAAACAGAGACCGAAGTTGCTTAATCGTTTTCGTTTCATTGCGCGTGTTCCTTTATTTATTCTCTTCTTCACAAACGAATAAGGGCCTTCCTGCTCTATTGTAAAAAAAAAAAATACAAAAAAAAGAAAAAAGATTGCTATTGACTATTAAGTAAATTAATAATAATCACTTTCTTGTTTTTTTCTGCCCATTTCTCCAAAGGCTACGATTAGTTGACTCAGACTGATGTTCCGTACGAGGAATTATTACTACAGAAGAATCTCTCATTTCGTACTTAAGTAGATTGATATTGGCAAAAGTGTTATTCTTTTTCATCCCTTGGATAGTTGCATTTTGCTGTTTGCGGTGCATTTTCGCGAGAGAATTTGAATCTTTCATATTGGAGAGTCCAACTCAACTACTTAACTCAATCTTCTTTATTACTTGAGCTATAATATGATGGTAAGTTGCATTTGGGTGTTAAAAATTTTATTTATTACAATTAAGTTTCTTATATATTTTTGAAAATTTGTAATAACTACCTTCATTTAAAAGTGAAAATTTTAATACTTGTTTTTTATTTATTGCATTCAAGCTAAATAAAATAAAAAAAATATTATTCTTATGTCTTTTTATGTACACATTTTCTCTATATCTTTTTTTTATGGAAAAAGAAAAAGACTCATCTTTTTTTTCTATAAAAAGAAAATGTAAAAGAAGGATGTAAATAAAAAGGTGTAGGAATAACATTTTCCTATAAAATATGAGTTGTGATATAATATAATTCGTGATATAATATAATTCAATATAATTATTAATTTAATCTAAAAAATAATTTTAATTGTTCAAAAATATGTAAAATTCACCATTTTGCCGTCTCAATAGAAAAATATTAAAAAAATGGAGAATGAAAAACTTTTGATCGGTGTGTTGGCAAATATATATTCTCAGTTTAGTTTGTATGTTTGCTTAACTATTCATCAAAGTAATTTAATCAATGATTTACTTATAATTAATTATGAATTTAATTGACAAAACACTTCAGATTTGTAATCAATTACAGATGAATTGCTAATTAAATCAGCTAAGTGGATAGTTAACTAAATAGACGAATTCAGGGTGTGATTTCAATTGCTTATGGAGTATATGCTTCGAAGTCTCAAAAAAAAAAAATAGAATTCCTCTCTCTAATGTAGTAATGTTGGACTTCAAGAATGGCTTGCGAACAGCCAAGGCCGGTAACAGTTTGGTCCGCCGGTAGGTGGAGATGAGTGGGCTTTTGCCCATATTCACGTTTATTGTAATTTATAAAATATAATATTTTTCTGTTGACCAAAAAAAATTAATATTTTTCTCAAATGTTTATATGATTGTTTTGAATTTTGATTTATTAGAATAATAAAATGATTATCTTTTTATTTTAATTTACTACTTTTATAGTATAAGCAAGTAGAATACAAACGTACAAGCCTATTTTAAAATAAATAATTTTTGTATAATCGTATAATAACATTGTATAGAATTTGAGTCATTAAAAAAATTAAAAAGTACGTGGGATCTAACTGTTAATCGGACACCTAGTGAGGAGTTTATAAAGGATTTGTTTACTGGGTAACATGGTAATTTGGTCTTTAAAAATATCTCTTATTTACAATTTAGTTTCTGATTTATATTAAGTGTATGATTTAATTTTTAAATTATTTAAATTTTTTTTAAGTCAGTCTTTAAATATGATAATAAAAGGACTCACTTAAAATAAATTTAAATAATTAAAAAATTAAATTATATATTTTAAAGACTAATATACTACTTTACTCTTTGTTTATTTATGTAAATAACATTACTCATCTTTAAGTATTATTTTTAAAATAAAATTCAAAATTACTTACTGTTTAAATATGGTTAGAATTGATTTTAGGCAGAGTATGATGATAACATGCGATGATTTTAAATATGATTATTATGTTTGGTTGTTATTGTTATGAATGTTAAATCAACGAGTCAGTTTAATTTCAATTCAGTTTTATTAATCGATCAAAACAC
Source organism: Castanospermum australe (assembly GCA_019955255.1). Lineage (NCBI taxonomy): Eukaryota > Viridiplantae > Streptophyta > Magnoliopsida > Fabales > Fabaceae > Castanospermum > Castanospermum australe. The sequence goes on along the minus strand of NSJW01000393.1, from coordinate 455,067 downwards.
GAATAATGTCATAAAAGTAAATTACACTCAAAATAATATGAATTATATATATATGTATAAAAGGATGTTTGATTTTCAGTTAAACTATTTTATTTGAACCTTACCAAACTCTTCATCTTCTATTCTACACAACCGAACTTAGACCTCCTATACATTTTATATATATATATATATATATATATTTAAAAGGCTGTTTGATTTTCACTTAAACTATTTTATTTGAACCTTACCAAACTCTTAATCTTCCTCTTCTACACAAACCTAGACCTCCAATACATTTAAAAAAAAAAATCCACTAATCTAACACTTTTATGCCATATGCAAAAAGTTGATTGAATGTATATGGTAACATGAATAAATGCATGTTTTATATAAGATTTATTTATAGTTTGAATAATTCTATTTTAAAAAGTAAACTATTTATATCTACATCTACTTAAAAGTACAGGGCAAAAATCAATGAAAAAAGTCCTCAAGGGCATTTTTCTTTTTAACGGTTAAATATATAAAATTATAAATATTTAAATGAAAGACTACAAGAAAAGAAAAAAAAAACCCTTAAATGGTAGAGGTTGCATTCAAAATATATTTTTTTTTTTTAAAAAAAAGAGAATTCGGATAAAATGTTTGATGGACTTCCTAAGAAAAAAGAACATTATTATTTTCTTCATTTCCATTCCACTTCCTGGTCTGTGCCTAACAAACGTTACAAACCTAGCTAAGACCCAATTACCTTTTTCGCTGTTTAATTATCCAAGACAATTGACTTGTATGGCTAATTTAATTACAAGGCAAAGCAAAGACCCATTTATGTTGTTTGGTAGGCAAACATTTTATTGTGGAAAGTCTTATAAAACCCAGACAATTTTTTATATCCAGTTAATACGAATACGTAAGTTATATAAGTTTTGTTAAAACCACCGCTGCATAAGATTGAATGGTGTGCGTCATGCATGAAGGATGAAGCCAATATTGCAAAATAGTTTACCGCTTAAGGAATGTTTGGTATGGGTATAAACCATTTTTACCCGGCCCTATACCAAACATATTAGTGTCAATTTGACTTTGGTTAGTAATCCTCAAAGAGATATTCAAATTACACTTAATCCGAGTTAGGCATCTAAAATGACCGAAATATCAATTGAGGGAACCAAAAATTTGATTAAAAGGTTTGACTTAATTTAATTAAGGTCACGTAACTGTTTTTTTTTTCTAATTTTAATGAAAACAAAAAAGGAACAAAGAAACCATGTAGCATTGTAGCTTAGCAGCTGCGTAATAGAGCTGTCGGTTGGTTGATAATGTATGTCCGTCAAATTGTAAATTCGTACGCATAGCAGAAATATTAAAAATTATTAATGACATACTGCAATTGTAAGTGGAAAAGAGAAGGAATCGGAATATTAGTGGTGTTTTGGTGTTTTCAGAGTTTTGTTTATTAATTACTTCAATTCTCCTTTTATTTAAGAGAGAGAAAAAGAGAAAACTTAATACACTTTTTTTTTGGTAAATAAATCAAAGACGAATTAGACACAAGAATTTAATCAAATTTGAACGCAATGAGATTCCAGTCAACAGGAATTAATGTAGCCTGCGTATTGACTTGGATTGGATGCTGATCTAAGTAAATACTCCATGATCAGTTTGCCCAACGACCCATCATCTAAAGAAAAATTCTTTAAGTGTTTGCTATTTAATGATAGCCAGTTATATTAGCTTTAAGGGTTATTAGCGTAACATGCAAACTTAAAAAAGAGAAAATAAAATTAAAAATTAATGATATATTATTTAAAAGTTATAATATAAAATTTAATTAAAAATAAAAAAAATATTTATAATAATTTTAGAAGAAATATTTAATAAATTATTATTATTTTTAATTTTACATGATTTAAAATTATATATTAATTACTTATTTTAAGTTTATTTTAATATTTATTAGCATTTTAAATATTTAATAGTTTCTTTAGTTAAAAAAGTTTAATAATAATTATTGATTAATTCAAACTGATAAAAAATGAATTGAAATTTTAAATTTTATTCATAAAAAATTTAAAAGTGAGAGAAAAATATAATTAAATAAAAAAATAAATAAAATAATAATAATAAAAGAAAAAAAATTTTAAAAAGATTTGATTCATGATTTTTTTTAAAATTTAAAATCATAACCTATTAACTACTGTAATAAATGCATCACAATATTTAAAATCTACATCTAACATAAACATTATTTGTTGGAGGCGAATGTCAAATAGAAATGTCAAATGGCATAGTCAAAATGACATATGGTATAATCAAATAACTTACTTTCTTTTGTATATAAAATAAATAAATTGTTATATTTAAAAATTATAATTTAAACAGATAATAATAACACATAAAATTGATATAATAATTTCTTACTTCTGAAGTTCTTAAAATCTCTCGTATCTAAATCATTCTATGATGATTGAGCTTAACTCTCATAAAATCAAAATCTAACTTCGTTCATCTTCTCACTGGTGGTGACCTGACCTACCATATTTTTGAAATAATTGTTGACATTATCAAGATTGTGTAGGAACTTCGTAAACATATGCTCTTTTTGCAGTCTCAAATTAAAGTCAAAACAGTAAGAAAAACGCAGACCTGGACCAAGCTTCGCGCCTTCAGTTCTGTAGCACCGGCACATGAGTAATGAATTTCCGCGTTCCATTCCAATTTCCAAAGGTTAGACCCGGGGTGGGGGGAGTCTGTTTTTTCTAGTAAGTGTCGTACACAGTGGTTTGCTACACTCTTAAGTGAAGTCTTAACCGTTCCGAGTCTTGTGATTCTGACTCATTGTTATTGAGCCCAGCTTGCAAAATTTGGCAGATATTGAAATTCTAGAGAACTTCAGCGGTAGGTAAGGGCCATTCACCGTCTAAATTCCAAGATAACAGTTTACGCGTTTAGACACAAGAGCGTTCGGGTCAAAAGTAGAGATACTCTTTGTATCTAATTTGCTAACTTTCCAAGTGTCCAATCACCCAGTCTTAAAAGCAAGCCAATCTTCTGTTTATGAATGCGGTAAAACGTGAAAGCTAATGCTCAAGTTAATTATTGTTTTAGAATCACTATACATTAATGACAATAGTTTACCGTGAGAGCTAGTCTTGAAATTTATTATTAGACAACAACACATTAACATTATGCACCAAAAAACAAAACATATTAATTAACATTGCTAAAGGTATCACAACGGAAGTAATGGTGAAGAGAGAAGCGAGAAAACAGAGAAAGAGAGGAATTGATTCTGTAATGTCTTGAACTGAACTACTGAAGATTACATAATATAACAGTATATAAATGTGATGAATAACAGCTAACTATAGCAGAACTAACAGCTAACTATCTCTATAACAGAATTAGTTCATTCTGTTTCTAATATCCTCTACAATTGCACTATTACCAAAAAAAAAAAAACTAATTAACACTGCACTTGTAATGAAGTTGTAACCCGATTTAATTTGATAATGAATTCGGTGACCACTAGCTGAAGAATATTAATATCGACCTCCTTGGAAAAGTCTAAGCTTGAACTAAATGACTTTGCCACCCTGTAATACTTTATTTACTATAATTTCATTTTATTAACTTGAATTACAAATTCATTAATTTTGAATAATATAATTCAAATTTTTTTAATTTATTAACTTCATAAAAATTCATATACTAATTTATTACATAAATATTATTTAAAATAAATGAACAAATGTATGAATAATTTGAAATTTTGATATTCTGATCACAAATAAGCTTTATTAATTATACAAATTAGACATATCTTTATATGTAAATTTATTAGTTTAACAGATTATAATATAAATAAGCATTTTTTAATTAGTAAAATTTAAAAAGACATAAAGAGTTCTCAAATATATTGAGTAATAATGAATTACAGAGGGTAAAGTATTAACAAAATTTGCAATAAGAGAGCAAAATGATAAAATTTAAAACTACAAAGTGGCAAAGTGATATTGCCACAAACCACAAGAAGCAAACTGAATTTAACACTTTTATTTTATATACAAATAACTTTCTACACTATTATGTGTAGCAATTTTCTCATTATTTTTTTAGTATAATTAACATCTTTTGTTCATGAAATATTTTTTAACAATATATTTCTATTAAAAAAAACTTAATTAAAAGTGTAAACTAAAGTGACCAACTAATTAGGCCAGATAAGCATCGCATACTAATTCTATTAAGAAACGAATTAACTTATAAAAGGATTAATTACAAAATAAAAAAAAACATAAGAGTAATATTTATGTATTAACTTATAAAAGGCGTATGTCTATGAATATTTATGTACTACATATAATTCTTCTTTATGTATTTATGTTTGTTAAATGAAAATTATATAAAGGCAGTTACATGAAAAAAATGCTGAAATTAATTGTTGCTAGCACAGTCACAGTTCGCTTGCAACAGGATAAGATCTTCAATCCCCATATATTAACAATTTAATTGGCATATATAAAATATATAGCCAATGGTCTAAGCTAAAAAATTTTAGCCTTAATATACATTGTAGTCTTATATGTTTGCTCAAAAATGGAGTCCATATTCCCATTGAAAGTTGCCTAATTTCAATGATTATTTTTGTATACATTGAAAAGTATTATATAATTAAAATTTTTAACATAATAATTTAACATTCATGTTAACTCTTGAATAAGTAAATAATTTTTATTTTTTTATTTTATTTAATAATCACTCTTAATTTTAATTTGACTTCTAAAAAAAATTTATCTACTTTTTTTTTTGTTGGGTAACGTTTCTCACGTAATCCAAAATATACATATCATGAGTCATGCAGCTAGCCAGTTAGGTATCATTGACTACGGGCATAATTCCAAATGCTTTGCTACCAGAAGACGGGCAAATCTTTACCAAACGTTTTCTTTCCGTTCTGAGTCTTCAGTCTTTTCCTTTTTATCTGTGTCTCTTTTGAAATATTATTGAGTGGACCCAATTTACGATCGAAATGAAAAATTTAAACCATTTAAATTGTATTTAAACACTCGTCTCGTATGAATTTAAAATGCATTTAGATCATCTGATTCATGAATCATTGATGTACCCACAAAAAATTTCATGTATTTGCTTAAGGAGTAGCTATTATATCATGAAAGTTATCTGATGTTGATTTACTTTGGAAGCTTTTGTAAAATTCTGATTTACTTTGGATGATTAAATTGAACTCTTGCCTTTTTTTTAATTTTATTTATTTTGATATTTATATTATTTTTTAACTTTAAATATTATGAATTAATTTAGTTTTTATTTTTACGTTAAATATAATTTTTTAATAAAAATTAAATTTATAAAATTAAATTCATTTAAAATATAAATTAAAAAATCTACTCCAAATACGTCTAAATCAATCACCAGTATCTCCCATATTTTAATATTCCTAATATAATCCAATAGTACGTATCAATTTCGGAGGATCTATAAAGGGCGCTTAATGAAACTTTAATTTTTATTTTTTTATGCATCACCCATTGACCACGTCGAATTGACTGCATGAAGCAACAGTTTTGCACAACAGCTCGGCCTCCATCTGTCCTGCAACCTTTGCATTCGTGTTATACTCAGAGATCAACGCGCATCAGATAAATGTCCATTGCATGACTTCCCAAACGTCACATACAGTAAAATGAGAAATTTTTAGGTAAAAATACATTATTTAATTTAAAATACTGTATATTTATAATAAGATCAATTAATTTTTATTTATATTAACTATTAAATAAAATATTTTATTAATTATTAAATAAAATATTTAAAATAAATCTTCCTTCAACTAATAATTTCTCGCAATACTTAACATTACAATTTCCAAGGCTGATCTTTTCTATGGATTTTGGTCAGCAGCCATGAACATACGTGTAAAAAGGTAAATGCATTACGGAATCTCTGATTAAAAAACTTCCCTCTCCCCTATAAATTGAAACCTATCGAACCCAGTTTCCAAATCACTTAACACTAGCAAATCAACGCAACTCTTGCTCTCTGTCAAAACCAATGGCTTCCAAGCTGTGTAATTCCCTCCCAACAATGTCGATATTCCTGATCCATATCATTCTCCTGCCCTTGTTTGCCTCTCTAGCATTTGCAGACCCCTCTCCCAACACTTCTGTCTCTCCTGGAACTGTATGCAAATCCACCCCCGACCCGTCTTATTGCAAGTCTGTGCTCCCTCTGACAAAAGGCAACGTCTACGATTACGGCCGGGTCACGGTCGGGAAGTCCTTATCACACGCCACCAATTTCTCGAACTTAGTTGACAAATATATCCAAAGCCACTATAACCTGTCCACCGCCGCCGTCCGTGCACTCGAAGACTGCCGGATTCTTGCTGATCTGAACCTTGATTTCCTTAGGAGTTCCTACCAAACTGTGAACAAGACAGCCAGGTTTCTACCCACTTTGCAAGCTGACAATATCCAAACCTTGCTTAGTGCCATTCTAACCAACCAGCAAACTTGCTTCGATGGCCTCAAAGACACTACTTCCGCTTGGAGCGTGACAAGAGGACTCAACGCTTCACTTTTTAATGGCACCAAGCTCTACAGTATCTCTCTTGCTCTGTTCACAAAAGGGTGGGTTCCCAGCGACAACAATGAATCCACTCCCGCATTGCAGCCAACCACCAGGAGACTGCTCGGATTCCGAAACGGGCGTTTGCCCCTCAAGATGTCAAGCAGAACTCGCACCATCTACGAGTCGGTGAGTCGGAGAAAGCTTCTTCATGCTACAGTGGGCGACCGGGTTCTGGTGAGAGACATCGTGACGGTGAGCCAACATGGCAGTGGAAACTTCACCACCATCAACGACGCCATCGCGGCAGCTCCAAACAAGTCTTCCTCTGCGAGCGGCTACTTCCTAATCTACGTCACCGCAGGTGTTTACGAGGAATACGTGGTCATTAATAAAAAAAAGACCTACTTGATGATGGTCGGAGATGGCATCAACAAGACAATTATCACAGGCAATCGCAGTGTCGTCGATGGCTGGACAACCTTCAACTCCGCAACCTTTGGTAACAATTAAATAATATTTAATTATTGCTCTAATTATGACTTCTGCCAGAATTAATTTGACCCCATGAATCTTTGATACTTTTTTCTCACACTATTTAGAGATTGGTCCTCAGACTCCTCACGCAAGATCATTCATAACTTTCACATTACAAAAGTATTTTCGTTCAATGATAAATATACAATCACTAATTATATATATTGATGTATCATACGTATATCATTGTTGCAGCGGTGGTTGGGAAAGGATTCGTGGGGGTGAACATAACCTTCCGTAACACCGCCGGGCCAGAAAAGCACCAAGCAGTGGCACTTCGAAACGGAGCAGATATGTCAGTGTTTTACAGCTGCAGCTTCGAGGGGTACCAAGACACGTTATACGCGCATTCCCTGCGACAATTCTACAGGGAGTGCGACATCTACGGCACGGTAGATTTCATATTCGGGAACGCTGCAGCCGTGTTCCAACGCTGTAACCTGTATCCTCGCCTCCCCATGAGTGGCCAATTCAACGCCATCACCGCGCAAGGCCGATTCGACCCGAACCAAAACACGGGTACTTCTATCCACGCCTGCGCCATCAGAGCAGCGGATGATTTGGCCGCCAGCCACGGTGCGGCTGCGACGTATCTGGGAAGGCCGTGGAAGGAGTACTCGAGGACGGTTTATATGCAGACCTCGATCGACGGCGTGATCGACGGTGCTGGGTGGCGAGAATGGAATGGTGATTTTGCCCTGAGCACGTTGTATTACGCGGAGTTTAACAACAGCGGGCCAGGATCCAGCACCGCCAACAGAGTGACGTGGCCGGGTCACCACGTGATTAACGCCACGGACGCTGCTAATTTTACAGTGTCCAACTTCTTGCTCGGAGATATCTGGTTGCCCCAGACAGGAGTCACTTATTCCAGCGCCTTAATATAGACACACATATATACTGACACATTCCCTTTGTTTGTTCTTTGGCGTTTATTTTTCTCCTTCATAAAATAAGCAGGCCATAGCTTTTAATACCCAAGCCCTGCAAATGTTATAAATTAAATTGGAGCAATTAATGTGATATACAAAGCAAAGACTATATTATATGTATTAATTGTAACCCCACATTACATTTATTCAATAGTGAGTGAATGTCTGTTGTATTAACCGCTGATTTTGACTTGGATCATTAATTAGGATAATAGAATCTTAGATTTTCATACTTCTGAAAAGCGAAATTTCTTCTTTCGTTGCTGCGTGCGCATTTGTTTTTTACCATAAATCATACACTTCTTTTTTTTTCTTCCCCCTCTTTTCTTTTCCCTTTATTAAGATTAAACAAGAAAACAGAAGACAAAGAGAGGCCCCCAAGGTTTTTGTATTTATTTACGTTTTTCTTTTTTGCTATTTTATTTGTTTATTTCTACGTGGCTAATGCAAAAGAAAAAAGACTACCCGTGAAAGCATCTCATCTCCGCCAGGTAATCAGCATCTCCGCTGGCTTCACTAAAGTTTAACATATCAACAAATCTCTTTTGATGATTAAAACTATAGTTCAAGGCTTTTGTCTGAATTATAAACATGAACTCCGGGAATCTGTATTCGAATTTTGGAAACTGTTTATTTTTAGATTTATTTTTGTCTCGTGGTTATGGTGTGTATACTTGTAGTGTCCCTTATTTATATCTATATCTACATTTTCAAATTATAAATATACGATTAAACAAAAAATAATGATAAGAGATAGTTTTTGGTCTTTATTTTTTCTCCATAAGATTTTGAAAAATATGTATTTTATTGACATTTGTCAATAATTTTTTATTAATTTTATGCACAATATTTTTACGTGCTCATAGCTAATAAATTTTTTTAAAAAATAAAAATACTTAAATGTAATATAAATATTCTATTCTCTTAATTTTTAAGAAAGACAAAAAAAAATTAAATTCAAATTTTCTCTTGTAACATGACTATTCTATTAAAGAGATATAAATACAAATTATATTATGATGGGACTTGTCATGATAGATATAAAGTCTACTTTTTATATTTAAAATTTTGTGTCTTTTACTTTCTAATAACATATTCTCTTATTATTTTATTAATCAAAAAGGATTTGATACTAAAAAAAGAAGACATGCTACTTTAGATTTTGAAATCATCTGACCACAAAACATATCTGAACAATCCATCACAACCCAGCCGCTATACTTAGAGAGAATGCGGTGTGCAAGGTAGTAGAGAGAATAATAGAGATACAAAATGTAAAACGATAAATTAGTATATAATTATTAAATTATTAAATTTATATTTATAATAATATTTTTTATTATTATTTTGTAAACATCTATAAATAAAATAAATTGTTATAAAATTGTTAAAAAATAAGAACAAATTTGACCTTTTATATTTTTTTTTAGTCATCGTGGTTGTGAGTAATGAGATCACTACGATGTATCGATCATGTGATAGTCTGATAGATCATAATCGAAAAAATAATTACACTTTTCAGGTACATATACATGACAAAATATTGAAGAGAGGAGAGGAGAGGAGAGCACGTTCAAGCTGAGATTCGTATTTAGTGCAGCTACTACTAGTTTTGTAATTTGAAGGGGAAGTAAATGATCATGCTTGTGACCAAGTTTTCAAACTGACAAGATATTATATTTGGCTATTTGCAACTGGGGATTCTGACTTTTATCGCAAACTTCATAACTTCAATGATTTTACGTTGACTATCGTTTAATTTTTTAAATTATTTTGAGAGCATTCATAACTTGTTCACACCTACACTGGCCATATACTGATACATACACCTAATTATTTAAAATTGAATATATGTAATACTGAATTTCTTATACTTCTTGCTCCAAATATTATATCTTAGCAGGCTAACCTAAAAACGAACATTTTGATTGTAACATCATTCAAGGCATTTGGCTTTCGGCCTAATTTGTGCTGCTTTTACCTCGCGCTTTTGAATTTACTTTACAAGTTGAGTCTACATTAAGAAAACACGTGTTTAGACTTTGTTAATGGACATGAAACTGGTTCCGCTCCAAATTAGGTTCAGAAGTGATCATATCTGTGCACGATCAAGTTAGTGATAGAATATAAATATAGAATAACAGAATAATATTGAGTTATCATATCTATGGAGCTATGATATTTGATTTGATTATTATTGTTGGTCTCGTTTGTTTAGTATCCTGAAATGTATCTCACACACACACGAGTTTTAACAGAATGTTGTTTAAAATATGAGTTTAATTTTAATTTATTATCATTGTAAAAAAAATTTCATTATCTTTCAATTATATTAAATCATTAAAATAGTTTAACTGAAATAATAACTTTATACGTAAATGTATATTTGGCATTGAGGTAAAAATAAGAGGTAAATTTTTATAGATGAGAATTGTGTAGAATTTTGTACACAAATACCATCCATGAAAATTTATCTCTTATTTTTACAAAAAATTCTAAAGTACTTTCAAAGTCCTACATTCAATGGCTGAAATTTAATTCAAATTATATTATATAATATTTTATATTTAATCTAATTAACTAAGTAGTTATGATATCCAAGTGTTACAATTTTAGTGGATTGGCTATAGTATTCTTAGAGTATGTAAGAATATTTTTATTTTTACACTTATACCAAACATATAGTATTAGAATTTTTACTCCTTTATTTTCAACTATTTTCCATTTGAAACCCTGAATATGTTTGGATTGGAAGAAAATAAAAAAGAATAGATGAAAAGGGAATGCTTATTTTAAAATTTTAAGTTTAAAATGATTATAATAAGCCTTTCTTTTTTTTTCTTTTTTTTTATTCTCCTCAATTCAATCATAGCATAAAAAGTAAAATACTTGGTAACATATAATTGAATGATAACGTAACAAATTTTTACACTAATAGTAGATCAATAACGAGGGCTTAATAACACTTATAGATCACCTCTAATAAGGGATTCTAGAAGTATTCGAATCTATAACCTTTAAGAATATATAAGTCAATTATATCAATTAAGCCAACTCTTATTAGTGAAATCTAATATTTTTAGGAATAGTGAAACCTGGCTTATATACTTAAAGTTAGAAATGTTGTTACCTAAAAGTGATTGATTGACGTGGAAGTAAATTGCGATCCTATGCGAATCTTACCTATAATGTTAGGAATTCGAATCCTAAAATCACCATTTTAAGAAGAGCTTAACCTAATCACCACTCCGACTCAAAATTACACGAGCAATGTTCATGTACCCCAAAAAAAAAAAAGAGTTAGAATGCTGCTTTTTCAAACCGACTTAGATATTCAAACCGAACATTTCAAGAAAGTTTTTTTATGGCGACATATCCATGGTACTAAAATTAAATATATAGTTATAAAAAATCATTATAAAAAAATATTTATAATTTGTCTCAAAAAAGTATTTTATACGACAACAGTAGACGTTGTCATAAATTTAAAATTAATAATGAAAATAATTATTTATTTTTTAAAATTTGTAACAAGTGACTAATTGCATAAAATAATTTAGTTACTTATTATGCTTGCAATGTAAGCTGACTGTTTCAAAAAAAATATATCTTAATGATTACAAAACACCCAAAAAAATGTGTGTAAAAATTCTATACGAACAACGCACATAACAATTAATTTTCTTGTTTGTTTTATTGATGCGTTTTGTATTTTTGCGCGTCCTCTCCTTCCTCAAAACAGGGATGCGGAAAGAAAGGAAAAAATCACAAAACTCCGTCACAGTAATATCTCTTCATTTAATACTGTGAAAGATGACGGAAGATTCAGGTGAAACTGACGACGACGAAAGGCTAAAAGCTCTAATAACTAGCACCAAAGAGCAAAGAGCACGAAACATGTGAGAATTAATTCAGACTCCATCGTCCAAGGCCTTGTTGATGGACACGACAACGTTGCACAATTCGCGAAAGCCTACACTCTTTCTGGAGAGAACGTCGTCGTCGCCTGGGATGGAGGCGTCGCATGTGTCGATTGCGGCCAAGGCAGCGTGCAGCCATAGCTGAGCATCGCGTTTGGCGTCGGCCAAAACGGCAGCAACAGTGTCCTCAAGCTGACCCTCTGCGTCCAGCAAGGTCGCCTTGCATTCAGCCAAGCCCTGTTGGAGCGCAGGGTCCAAACTGTCGTCGTCGATCATCATCTTCACGTCGGTGAGTATGCTCGAGGCATTGGCCGAAGCCACCTTCAGTGATATCATTGTCAGGTCTTGTAGGTTCGCTCGTGCACTCGATGGGTCGGACGAGAGGACCTTCACGCAGAGATCCACGGTGGGCGTTTTTTTACATACCTTGTCGATTAGGTCCTTGCCTTTGCTTTGTTGTGCAGCAGTTCGGTGATGCGCTAAAACGAGGAACACTGTCAAGAGGGACAAGGTTCTTGTAATGGTTTCCATTTTTGGTGTCATTTTCTTCTGAGTTGGTTTTGTGTGAAACTAATTTATGTTTTCTGCTTATAAACTGCGACGAGGAACACTGGAGGGTTAAATGGTTTTTAATAATGGGAGAGAATAAGAGATGCACTTGGCCTCTGTTTTGGATGGTTATCTGTATCCGTTGAACGCGCATTTCTAAAATCAGAATGTTATAATTTAAGGGTAGCTAGATAGTTCTAGTTTTATCCCCAAAGAAAAAAATGAACGCTCAATCGCATTACAGGCTTACGAGTCACGTACGAGTCAGAACAGTGGACTTGTTTTTACCGCTCATGTCTTTTCCTATTTTTGGTGTAGACTACCAGACATTCTGCTTCTGCAGCTGGACTTGGGCCCATTTATCGTAACGGGCTTAAGATGATGTTTGAATTATCTCTCTGATTGTTGAAGGCTTGAAGCCCATTTCATAAGATAAAGGCACGTCATTGAATTAATGAGACTTTTATTTAGGCCAAGCTCCGTCAGCCTTTAAGTCCATATTCCATAAGACCCTCAATGTTTTAGTTAGGCATTGGCAGATAATAAAGGAGAGAGAAGAGAAAGGAAATATTTATTTTAAAATTTTAAATTTAAAATGTTAAAAATAAATATTTTATTTTTTTTTAATTTTTTCAATGCAAACACAACTTTGGTGTCATCAACCTTCTCTAGCTTATCTAAAATAAGACTTTTTCCTCAGCTTCTACTGTCATATTTATATTACAAGTGGGAGTGGAAATTAAAGCCTACTGTCGATGGTTTAATTTGTTCAATCCATCCATCACTATGGTTACTCTAATTTATACAAAGTAATGAACCAATGCTCTTAGCCTTTGGAATGATAAATTTTATTATTTGATTTCATTTATAAATTAAGTTTTTTATTTAAAAAATTATAAAATGAGAATTAATATGATTTAGAAAGTTATAAAATTTAATAGGTTTTAATTAGAATAGTTTAGAAATCTTCTTAAGAATGACAGAATTTTAATAAATTTTATATAAATTTACTATTATACCTTTAATAAGGATACAATAATTATATCATTATAAATATAAAAATATAAATTTGTTTAAATAAAATCAATTCAATTTTTTTTAATATATTCCAAATATAAAAATTAATTTATAAATAAATTTAAATCATAATTTTTAAAATGAGTTTTAAATATAAAAATTAATTTTTAATTAAATTTAATTTATTTAACTAAACTCAATTTAATTTTAATGATTTTAAATACACCCATAAGATATTTACCCAATCTAATAAAGGTGTAGTTTGGTGGGTTTAAAAAAAATGAAAACCTATCCCACCAAATTTGACAAAAATTTTACTAAAACAACGTCATATTTTGGGCATTGAACATAAATGACACCTTATTGGACATTAAACATTAATGACAATGTTTTTTTTTGTTGAATACCCGAAAAAACACAGCTAACTACCTAGAGCTTCTCTGAAACAGAGTACCAGATAAGTCATGAAAGAAAGAAACGCTAACACAGCTGGGCAAAGAATTTGAGTGAGTGATCGAATTGAGTTTCAGTGAATTGAATTCAGACTGGATGGACAATAAGTAAGAGACACGTGCATAACTTATGATTTATTAAAGCGAAAATGTCTTTTGGTGGACAAATATCTCTATCTTTTCTGCATCCTGCGTGACGATATCATTATCGTCTGGTGATGGCATGCGTGGAGCATGACCCATGTATGTCCAAATCCAATCAAAGGAAAATCCAAACGATGCTGAATTTTGATATTTATATGATTCGGCCGCCTCAACAAAGAAACCGCCACGTTCGTCAGCATCTGGGCTTACCTAATTTATTTTTGATCTTATCAAAATAAAGATATTTCTTATATAAATTAAATTTAAGTTTTTTAAAGTCATTTTAATTAGATAAATCACACCAAGACATTTTTTTGTTTAACTTAATAAGTTAATTTATTTGTTTATTATATATATAATTAAAATTTTAATATTTTATATATTTATTGCCAAATATTTATATAATTTATTAATTTAAATTTAATTTTAATTCAGTATTAATATAAAAAAATTTACATTATCATCTAACCATATCTTGACAAATTAATAAATTTTTTTATTAAAATAATAATTATTTAAAAATTTAAAATTTTTTAATAATTTAAAAATATATGATTGAATTATGTGTAAAAAAATTTTACACTAATAATAAATTAAAATTAAATTTTATAAATTTAATACATAATTTCATAAATTTAATCAAAGCATCCGACTCATTTGAAATTTTGAAAGTTTATATTTATTAAATAATTTGAAGGCTTTTATATAATGTCAATTTTTAAGTAGACTTGTAAAATAGGTCAAATTTTGTATTTTTTACAAAAAAAAATGATTAAGTGTATGTATAAATTAGTTTATTTTATATTTAAAATAATTTATAATTAAAATTTTATTCAAAAATTAAACAAATAATTTTTTCTTAAATACATTAGGTTGAGTAAAAAAATAAACATCAGATAATATGTTAAGTTAAAACTAAATGCTTTACAAATGATGCTAGCCTAACTAATTTTCTATCCTAATGACAGGATCCGATAATCCAAACACTACAACCCATGATCTCCGGGTACAGGATTCGACCCGACACCGACTCTGTCACCTTCTATTCCTCCTCTGATCTTCCCCTCAGGAAGCTCTACGATTATGCCTACCAGCTCTAATGGCTTTGTCGGGCACCCATTCGGTGCAGGAAAAGACGAGCAACCCACCTCCATCGGATCCGCTCCACGCTCTGAAACAACATTAGAGGACGCCGACGGCGGTGTTCCTTGGGGCGCTTCGACAGGGGCTCGGCAAAGGGGGCAGCTGGAGTGAGAGCGGAACCATGTGTCGATGCAGTGGCAGTGGAAAGCGTGGTTACAGTTTGGAAGGATACGACCTTCGTCGTCCTCTTCGAATTCCGTTAAACAGATGGAGCAGTCATGGAGGAGCTGGCGGTGGGTGGCGGAGGAGTACGTGAAGGTGGGAAGGAATTTGAGAACGGAAGGGTGAAGCCCCTTGTCAAAAGGGGTGGCAGTGGAGGTGGAGGAGGAACTGGTTCCAACAGGACGAGGGCGGGAGAAATGGCGAGGGTGAAGGTGATGGTGATGGCCGCGACCGAAGCACAAGTGGCCGTAGGTGTGAAGGAGAGCGATGATGAGTATTATCAGGAAGAGAAGGATGGTGGAGCAGAGCATGACCTCGCCGTTAAGGGCATAGCTTGCTTGAGTAGTTTCTGGAGACTCTGGATCCATGACCTTGAACATGAACAAGAGAGAGATCGGAGAAGACAGTTTGTAATCTGTAATGGCGAAGCGTTGGCGATGAAACAGTGGATGAGATGGGAGAGAGAGAGAGTGGTTTAGATTTTGAAAGGAGTTTATGTGTCTGGTTATGGGTATGAGATGTGAATACAGTGGGAGGGAAGGCAAGACAAAGGAAGGTTCCTATGACTGTGAGAGGATACGTTTTCCAAGGTTATTATGTATTTATATTTATTTATTTGACTTAATTTCATTGTCCATCTATTTAAGTCAAATAAATAATTTAAATTTTTATTTTAAAAATAAATTATTTTATTATTTTATTTTCTAAATATTTTTAATTTTTCTATTAATATGTTATTAAAAATTTAATAAAAAATATTAATATAATATTAAAATATATAATTAATTATAACTTTACTTTTTTTATTTTAATAAAATAAGTAATTTAATTTTTAAATTTTATAAATATTATTAATATTTAAATAAATAAAATTTTATTATATAATATAATTTCATATGTTAATTTTAATAAGAAGATATTTATTAATTATAATTATCAATAAAAAAAAAGTCTGCATAAAAACAAATAAGTTAGGTAAAAGTTATCACTAAAGTAATCAAAATGTAAGTGATTTTTTTCCATAAATATATAATATTAAATTAAAAATAAATTCATATAATTATAATATATCAATAAGCCTAAGAAGTACTAAATAGACCCAAACCTTTAATCAAAATTAATAAAACAAATAATTGTCTCTCTAGTTTAAAAATAAATTATTTAGTTCCTCACTTATGATTTATAAGCAATTAAATTTTAATTACGTGAGTAGTAGCTTTCACTTAACTTAGCAGATAGTTTGAGTTATAATCAATTGTTATCAATTTTTTGTAATTTATATATAATAAAAAATGATCAAATGAGATAATTTGTATTCGTGAATATTTAAATTTTATTTATATTTAGTTTTTTGTTGTAAAATTAATTTTAAATATTTTTAAATTAAAATCATTCACATTATATATATATATATATATATATATATATATATTAGAATTTCATTTGTCAAAATATTAAATACTTTTAAAATTAGGTACTAAATTATCTATTTTGTTAAAATAGATAGATCAAAAATACAATTAAGTTAATTTCTTAATATCATGCTAGTATAATTTGTTAAGTTTTTAGCGGTATACTAATAGAAAGACTAAAATGCTCATTCTTATAAAAATAGAAGGATTAAATATTTTATTTTTAAAATAAGAGATAAAATTGTTCACTTTATTAAAATAAAATGAGCAAAACTGCAGTTAAACCCTTATATTTTGATCGAATCTATCTTTCGTATCACACATAACAGGTGTCATGAACGGATTTATATATATTTTTTATTATTTAAAGAATTATTTTAAATATTTTTAAATTTTTTACTAAAAATTTCATTTAAATTGTGTTTTAAGTTTTTATAAAAAAAAGTTTCCCGTAAATTGTGTTAAAATTTAATGTACTTATTTTAAAAAAATTGAAGGACTAAAATCTAAAAATAATAAAATTTTGGAAGATGTTATTAATTAGTATTATTTTCTTGAAATCATGATATTAGTATTCAATGTATTTATCTAAAATTTATAAAGAAAATTTAAGAAAGTAAAATATGATAATATTTTCATCTGAACTGGATTTTCAGTGTACTTCATTTAATAATATTTATTATAATAAAATTAATTTTAGAGTAAACTCTCATTGTGATTCTCTAAAAATATTAATGTCATTACTTTAGTCTTTTAAAAATTTTTCTTATCAATACATTTAATCCATAAATCTAAAAATACCATTAAAATCCTATTTTTATGTATAAAATAGACTAAATTGATAAAATTTTAATGATTAAGGGACTGAAAATTTTATATAATTAATAGACTATATCGATGACCTTTTTTTTATCACTAAAGGACTAAATTATAATTAATATTTTTGAAAGAATAAAATGATAATATTTTTTACATTTTAAAGATTAAATTGATGATAAAAATATTTGAAGAATAAAAATAATGATACTTATATATTTAGAAAATCAAAAAGGGGTTTAACTCTTAATTTTATTATATGTATTGATAAATAGATGTGAAACCTGATAACTTTTTAGCTTTTAAATATTTTTTCATGATTGTACCTGATATTGCAATAGTCATCTATACACAGAAAGATTATTTGTTAGCAGAGAAATTTTTAAATAAGTATTATCTAACTTAAGCATTTCATTTAATTGTTAATATATGTAAAATTTGTTAGACCACATTATAAATAGATATCGCTCTTTAAAAAGTTAATAACATATGTCAATTATTAAATAAAATATTTAAAATAAATAATACTTATCTAAAAATTTCTCTTTTAGAAATAAGTAAGTTATTAGGAATTTGTTAATAATTTAATTAATAGTAAAATTTTAAGTAATTTATTTATAAAAGTTCATAAATTTAAATTTATATGTCATAATTATAAATAAAATTATGGTTTTGTTAATGTGCTCTTAAGGCACAGGTTAAGAAATAAAAATCATATTTATTATCATTTATTAAATCATTCTAATTATTTAAAAAAGATAATATTAAATATATTTTTAATTTTTAATATAATAAATATTTTTATTTTTTATTTAATAAATTCTATTTTTTTATTTTTAAATGTGTGCGTAGAACACACGTTAACAGAGGCCATCAAATTAAAACAAATAAATCGAATGCGTCTTTGTCAGTTATTGGTTTCAAAAACAAGTTTTGGAAGCGAAATTCTGTCATTGAGCGCACATATCATCATGATTTTGTAAATTTGTAATCAATATTACTAGGCATCTTTGCATTTTTCTACACGATCATGTAGCAATTCGTTAGTTCTTTCTTTTGGCATCTCGAAAAAGAGAAAGGAAAAGGATTCTCATGAAGCGTGTCCTAATAATAAGCAAATGTATCTATCACTAGTGAAATTAATCGTTAAACTCGCATATTCTTGTATTTTTATGTTTTTATTTAATATTGTATAAATTAAATTTATAAATTTTAATATAATAAACTTAAGTAATGAAATGAAATAATATGAAAATATGTTAAATATTTAATTTTGGAATAATTTTTATAAAGTTATTGCTTATTGATTTTTTATTATGATTGTAAAGCTTAAATTAGAGGTATGAACTCTTTTATTAAAAATTATGATTATGAAGTATAAGAGGCCATGTCTAAGTTAATACACAAGAATTTGTGTAAATACATGTATTTATTAATAGATGAAAATTTTAAGAATATCATGCTTAAATTTATGTAGGATATTTTATATAAATTCACGTATATATTGATTAATTAGCAAATTAAAATTTCAAGGTTCAATGGATCACAAAGTAAGATATTATTCAAAATATTTAATTTAATAACTTTAATATATAAAATATAAATAGATCTATTTTTAAATGGCGTGACTTGTAAGTTAGTAATTAAGAGTTTAGATAATTTATATAAAATATTGTTAAAAATTTCATGCTATCATCATCTACCCGAAAAAAAAAACATACTAAGTACAATATGAAATTTATTATTGAATAATTTATTCATGTCTTCAAATATTTTAAAAATTTTATTTACTAAAATTGATAAAAAAATTTAATAAATTTATTATGTGAATAAAACATAATTCTTCTTTATCCCGTGACCTAAGACACACTCAAAGACACGTTAGCAATTGTTATGAAAAAGAAAAACAATATAATATTAGTTCTACATTTAATAACTAATAATGTTATATCTTTCATTCAAACTCATTAATAATGCATCAACACTTACGACTATAAAAAATAAATAAGTTTGAATTAAGTGGTTAAAGAGACATTTATAATATTAGGAATTTAAACCTAAAAAACCCACTGCTGTTTGAGAGGGACAGCTAAAAACTCATTAATAATGCAAACCCAGAATTCTATTATAACTTGTTTACTATATACCTCTTGCTGCATGCTGATAATGACGCCCTCTTGCTCCTCTAAACCAGAGCCGTGGTCAAGTTATCTAATGGTGTCGAAAGGCCCTTGTCCCTGTTCCATTGGTTTGAAAGCAATCCAAGATGCGAATGAGTGACAATCAACCCCTGTGCATTTTGCTACGAAGTAGTTTACGGGCCAAAACTAACAAATTTTTTCCATTTGCAACGAGGAGAGACTATTATTAAGTTTTGGTTATTTATTTTGCTGAAGGATATGGATGTATAGGCAGGTGAATTTTGTTTTGTCTGCAGGACCTCAGTACTCACAGCGCCGTGGACGGGTACAGCTCAAAGTACCAGTCAAGTTCATTGTGGGATACTTGGACATTACATATAACACTTAATCACTCGCACTTGAATTCTAATATTCTCAACATGGGTCTTCAAGTGTGAGGATTCAAATGATAATGGAATTGGGGTGTGAAGTTACTGGATAAGTATAACTAAATTGAATAAATAAAATATAATATAAAATGCTTACCTTATCATCATCTAAGAGTAGAATTCCATTCATCTGGATTAGTAAAAGTGAGTGAGTAAAATTATTGGTGTTTTCAGCAAAATTTTATCGTTGAAGAAAGGAGAGAAAATGTCTTTTCAATTTTCTTTTTTGTTTTTAATAAATTAAATTAATAAAATTTATTAATTTAAGTTTGCATTTATGATCTGTCAAAAAATTTTAAAAGAAGTTATTAAAAAAAAAGAATAAGTCAAGAGCTAACTCATATAAAATATATAACTTCAATTAAAATTTAATAATAAGAGTCATTAATTATATAAATATTAATTATTTAATAAAATACTTAAAAATAAACTAATAAATAGTACCTACTCAAAAATTTCTCTTACCTTAACTATTAGGCAGAAGACTCCCTCAATTCTCGAAACCATCAAAATGTACTCTAAAAAACCGAGTTATATGTTTTGCATTACATCCATCGGATTTTCGGAGAGAGGAGGGCTGATTCCAATCTAAATGGGAAAGATTAGTAGAAGTCGTCTGCGTGTTTTGGATAATCTGCTTTATTACTGTTTTTTTTTTGTGAATTTATTATTTTTTTCTTTGGTGAATGCTTTCTTTCTGTTTAATTGTGAATGAAATTATCCTACAAAAGTCACAATGGTCCTATAAAGGCAAATAACAAAGCGCCATAGATTTCCTGGGATATTCTCAATACCGCGGACCTCTTAGAAAGGGCCACTATATAACAATTCGCTTGTGAAATCCACCAAAATAACATGGCAGCTATTTACCAGAGTTTTTCAGGTGGAAGTAAACAAGGGACAAAATATAGAACAGACCATTGTACAATAACATCTATGGTAAAAGAAAAGTTTACTCATTAAACATTCAAATGTTCATTAGAAAGTTTATGCTAAAACAAAATTGTCTGGTGAGGGCCTTTCATTCCTTTTTCCCTTAGTGGGGAAAAGTAAAAATGAAAATTAATATAAATAAATTGTTCTAGCGGCAGAAAAAGAGAGAAACAATACAAAACAATCATAGGATAAAAGGAAAGCTCCTTCATGTTTGAGCTCCAACACTCAAACTCTAAAGCCTCTACTGTTCCTTCTTCCTCTGGCTCGCTCAAATTTTCGTCCTTTGGAAAGGACATAGGGCTTGGTGTGGCTGTGGGGCACACCAGGTGCTGGTCCAAAGTGCTTGACAGCCTCACGGGCATTCTTAGGACCTCTAAGAAGAACCTGAAACATTATTCCAAAGAAAAAGTCATGCTTAAGAGAGTAGTCATTTGCATAAATTTCCTCACACCAGGTAAGAAAATGAACTTTTAATATTATTTCTTACTCGTACAACTGTCATAGAAGAACAATAGAACTAGCCTCCCACAACAATTGACAAAGTTGATCTTAACTTACCATACTAGCACGAAGGTTGATGGGCAAATAATGCAAGATAAAAGCAGAAGAAAAGACAGTACAGTGGTTTTGGTGTGAAAATATAACATCATTTACCGAAATAAGAAAGATTGTGAACCATCCTTGTGTACGAGGATGAAATATAAGACAATAAATTTTTTACAGAGCATCCAATTGGTTTCCACTTTTACAATGACAAGGGGCCAACAATCTAGCCCACTAAACATGACTAAAAAGGCAAGTACGAACAAATTAACTCCTCACAAGTGCCAAGTGGGCTGTTGATGAAAAACTATAAATAGAAGTTCAAAAAAAAAAAAAAAACTTGCTACTTGTTCAAACATACATACAACAGCTGGTGCAAAAGGCTAGTAGTGTCTAACCAATGTTGTCTTTTTTAAAGAAAATATCTCATAGAAGCAAAGAAGGATTATGAAGAAGGAGGATGATACCATCCTTAAAACACAGCAGAAAAATAAAAGAACACTACCAACAACATTAACTCACAAAAGCTCTCTCGTTTTTCTGCATGCATATGCCAAGAAACATGACACTTCCATATTGGGATGACGCCCCGACCTCACTCAGCTTTTTCTATAAATTGTGTTAAATTTCTATCAACCCTTTCTATGAATACGAGATCATAAACATTAGTTTCATATCCAAGCTGTATTTCTATCAACCCGATTGTGTGTACTACCATAACAATTCTCTCTATATTACTATCCCTAAACACTATCGCACAAAAAACGGGCAGAAAAATATATATACTACTACTTCAAGACACCAGTAACTATACTGCTTCACTGCCAGTGACCAATCACATTTAAAAAGTATCCAATGTAGTTATGATGAAAAGAAACCATACACTGATATATAGTCAGTTAACCTTAGCCACGGTCATCTTCCGTTGACATGAGCCAACATGCCAACTAATTAAATTTAGCAATTTTCACTGGAGAAAAACTCATAAGTCACAACAAGCAGACAGGAGTAGTATTAAAATCCATACCGTGCTCTGGCCCAGAGGAGCTCTAAGAGCCAGCTGATCAAATGTCAGGCACTCCCCACCAGCCTTCTCAATTCTAGCTCTGGCAGTTTCTGTGAACCTCAAGGCAGTTACCTTCAGTGCAGGAACTTCATACACCCGAATGTCATCAGTGACCGCTCCAACAACTACGGCGATCTTATCCTCCTAATACATGAACCAAACTCAAAATAAATACAAAAGGGAAAAAAAAGAAAACTTAAAATTAAATTAATTGATCATAGCATTTTAGATGTTGAAAAATTTCTCTTTTTTCAGTAATAGTGCAATCCATATAGTCCCAAACAACCATTTTCTTAGCATTTAATTACCAGCAACTATCTTTTGCCTTTGGCAGGCGAAGAAACTAATCAATTATATCGAAAATTGCTGAAACAAACTACAAGAAGAACCAAATCAAAGATAGAAACTAGACGTACCTTCCCCTTCATGTAACGAATCAATCTAGAGAGAGATAGAGGTGGCTTGTTGACTTTGCTCATGAAAAGCCGCTTGAGGATCACCGCATTGAAATTACTCCCAGTCCTCCGAACAAGGAAACGGTAAAGCTGAAAACATAAGAACCCACGTCAAATAGCAATCCCTCACACTCACAGTCAGAGCAACCACGCATGTAGATGCAGCAGCATATAGAGAAGGTACCTTGACAAGGAGCTTCAGGTAAATATCATCAGATTTGGGTGCGGTTCGCTTGGCCTTCTTGCTCTTACCTCCTGCTTTCAAATCAATACCCTGCAATTGCAAAAAAGTGAGAAAAACCCCAAATGAAGCGTTAAAGAAATAGAGATGGCACCGTTGCGGTTCAGAGCCAGGCATACCATGGTGGATGCAGCTGGTTCTGCTCCGTCACTACCACTCCTGATGCTGCCCCTGCACAAGCACGAGAAGGGGGCTAGGGTTTTGTTTTTTGTTTCGGGCTATATGGATTTATTTGGCAACAGGTTGCCGAATCAACTCGGACCGATGACAACCGGGTTGATCCATATCAAAAAGATAAACGAAAAAAAAAAAAAGAATTAGTTTTTTTTTTCTAAACCGCAAACCTTTTTCTAAGCAAATTTGCTTGCTTTAATATTCTAATACGTATTTAGTTAAGAAAATTAATTTTTATTGATTGTGAATGTAAATTACTTTTATACTAAGTTATTAGAATTAAGTTAATGATAAAAAATTAAATAATTTATAAGAAATCCTTCATATAAAGTAGTTAATATTTTTTATTAGATTATTTAAGTTGAAAATGTATAAAAGTTCTTTTTTTCTGAAAGTAAATGTATCCAAAGTACTCTTAATCACCTACACGTTTTTTTGGTGGACTTAATTACCTACACGTTGATTTGGAGCTTCTTCTCCAAATGATATTATAGTGATTTCTATACTTTATCTTATATTATTTTTTTAGTGCACATTTGAGTAATAATTTTTAAATCATAATTTAAAACTTAACAAAAAGGTAATATTTACTTATTTTCACTCAAATCATGTTTTAAAACTAAAATTATGTTTAAATATAACTTAATTAAAATTTTATCGAATATATTATTTATGACTAAAATCATAATTTGCATCTTTTAAACTCAAATTTAAAATGAACAAACATCAAACATATTGTAGTTTTTCTTTTCTTCTGAGGTTAGCCCCTTAATAAATAAAACAAAAATTTACACTTATGTATCCATTTTTTAATAATTTTTTCTTTTAAAAAATTTTGATAGATGAAAATTAAATTTAAATTTTCTGTAATTTACTTATTTCACTTTTCCAATAATTTTTTGTTTTCACGTTTAATTACTAATGTGCCCTCACAAGATTGTCGAAAACCCTAGGCCCTCTTTTGATTCCATCCTGTGTCATTTTAGTCAAAACAGTAGCAGAATAGTTTGACCCAACAATGACTGTACGGCAATTTTCTATTTTCTTTAATCCCTAAATTCCCTCCGCATGCCATGGCTCCAACCGTCCCCCAGACGCTAGTCCACCCGACGATGTACAAACTGGACCAGCTCCTTCTCTCCTCCGCCATCACCAACAACGAGGACTTGGGGCCCTTTGTCCGCAAGCCTTTCGCTTCCGACTCCACCAACACCTCCGTCACTTTGCTCGCTCCAAGGAATCCGAGATCGAAGAGGTCTGCAAGGCACACTACCAGGACTTCATCCTCGCCGTCGAAGACCTCCGATCACTCCTATCAGACGTCGATCCCCTCAAGTCATCTCTCTCCGATTCCAACTCCCAGCTTCAGTCCGTTGCTCGCCCGCTCCTCTCCTCCCTCGATGCCTTTGTCGAAGCCCGAAACGTTTCTAAGAATGTCAGCCTCGCTCTCGAATCGGTCCGAACCTGCATTCAGTTGATGGAGGTTTGCTCCAGAGCCAACCATCATCTCTCCGGTGATAATTTCTACATGGTTCTGAAGTGCGTCGACACGATTGAGAAGGAGTACTTGGATAAAGCGCCGTCGTCGCCGCTCAAGAGAATGCTGGAGAAGAAGACCCCGGAGATTCGGTCGCACATAGAAAGGAAGGTGAGCAAGGAGTTCGGGGACTGGCTGGTTGAGATCCGAGTGGTGAGTCGTAATCTGGGTCAGTTGGCCATCGGCCAGGCCTCATCGGCGAGGCAGAAGAGGATCTCAGAATTAAGCAGCGGCAAGCGGAGCAACAAAGCCGGCTTAGTGTGAGGGACTGCGTCTATGCTTTGGAGGAAGAGGAGGAGGATGGCCTCACCGCTGGTGGTGGCGGAATTGGAGCGGAAGGATATGGTAATGGCGGCGGCGGCGGCGGAATTCTGGGATTTGATTTGACACCGTTATACAGGGCTTACCATATACACTAGACAGGGGATCGGTTTAAGCAGTATTATTTTGAAAACCGAAAGCTTCAATTGACGTCGGATTTCCAGGTATCGTCGATGACGCCTTTTCTTGAATCCCATCAAACATTTTTTGCACAAATTGCGGGTTTCTTTATCGGGGAGGATCGGGTCTTGAGGACTGGTGGTGGTTTGATTTCAAAAATGGAAGTTGAGAATTTGTAGGAAACTGCTGTTAGCAAAATGTGTTGTGTTAGAGGATCAGTTCTCCAGAATGCAGACTGCCGATCATCTTCTGGTAATTGTACGTATAAAAGTAATTTTTATTAATATTATTTAAATAATATTTATTTTGATAAAATTATTTTTTAAATAAAAATTTTTAAACATAAATTATTTTATTAAAAATTACTTCTGACAAAACTTCTATTTATAAAATTAAGTTCCTCCAAACTCTTGTATGTAAACTCTAATGTAAATACACCCTAGAAATGATGAAAGAAAAAAATAAATCTTTTTTTTCTTACTGCTTCATTTTCATTTACAGTTTTCCAGGGTCACGTTTCTTCTCTCTCACATGGACTTCATGTTTCCCTTTTGTTGCGCTTACTAATTTTTACACATAAAATGAAATTAATCAGGAGACTCAACATGCCTTTGTCTTCTGGCCTATATACTCATATGATGAGTTTCTTTGGCCATCTACGTTGTTTGGCCCTGCCACTGATATCGTTGATTTGTACTGGACTAAAGAATTAGAGTAATGTTATATACTTCTATTCAATTCTTTTAATATTTAATAAAATAAATATTATATTAAAAAATAAAAATATTTAATATTTTAAAATTTTAAAATATATTTAATATTTATTTCATTTAATAATTTAAAATATTGTTAAATTAATAAGTTAAAAAAATATAAAATTATTTCAAGAATTATTATTTCTTTTCAGCAAACCGAAAAAAAAAAAAGGAACTGTTGATTCTAGCAAAAACCAAGAAAAACAGAGGGAGAAGTACTGAATTCTTTGTCGTAGGACTTGCTGGGCGGAGCCTGGGTGCCTCACTCTGCCATTGTCATTAAACCACGGCCCCTTGGTTCCTGTTGATACTCGGCCCTTTTCAAACTTATACTCTTCTTCTAATCTGCAAGTCCGGGAGTGGGAGTAGAACTAGAGGAAGGACTTGACGTTGAGCTCGATTCTTAGTGGCTCTCAAAAACTCCACATTTTAAAGTTTACTTGATTCCATTTTCTCAGCAGAGCTGGATTCAAGGATAAAATTTATAAAATAAATAAATTTGACAAACTAATCAAAATTTCAGTATTAAAAAAATATTTAATACCAAGAGAATTAAAAAAATGATTATTTTTAAAAATAAGCTATTGCCATTAGCTTACGTATAAAAAGGATACCTTAGATTAAGTGTACTTGAAAATTATCTCCTCTCACGAACTCTTTTATCTATACACGTGCTACGCGAGCTCCACGCATTATTAGAATATTATTTAATATTAGAACAGAAACATGTCCTTCATAGAAGTTGGAGCACAATTATCTCATATAAAACTACGAAACCTCAACCCTCACTATGAAAACATTTCCAGAATTCCATTTCTCAAAATTTTCGCCGTATCAATTTTCCTTTTTAACTTCTCCTAGCTATCATAGCCTAAGAATCTCTCAGCCTGCATACCATCTCCATTTTTCCCCACAACCAAACAGGAACCAGAGGTTCTCGAGATGTCCTCAATCAGATTTCTGTGCATCGCGGTGTCTCTGACGGTCGCATACGCTTTAAGCCCGCAAGAGAGCTTGACGGCCTACGAAGTTCTCGAGCAATACGACTTCCCAGCCGGTCTTCTTCCGAGAGGGGTCACGGGGTACGATCTGAATACGGAGACAGGGGAGTTCAGAGCGTATTTGGATGGAACCTGCAGCTTCAGCGTGGAGGGGTACAAGCTTCGGTACAAGAGCACCATCAGCGGCGTGATCTCCAAGGGCAGGCTGGCCAAGCTGAAGGGCGTGAGCGTCCAGGTGCTGTTCTGGTTTGACATCGTCGAGGTGACTCGCCACGGCGATGACCTCCAATTCTCCGTAGGCATCGCCTACGCCAGCTTCGGGGTGGACAACTTCATCGAGAGCCCGCAGTGTGGGTGCGGATTCGATTGCAGCAATTTCCGTGAAAACGGTGATGTTTCTTCCATTTAGACTTTGTGGTTGTGATGTTCAAACTGGGGAGCAGACTGCAATGATCGGATCTGGATTCCCGCTTTCTAAAGAGATAAAGACACATGTAGTGATCAACTTTATAACTCAATGGGATACATTTCTGCATAATAAAATTGATGTTTATCTCGGTTTTAACAGAATAATTTTGTGAGAAAAGAGATCCAAATTACGTTGCAGAGTGTAGATTTATCTTTTAATGCCTTTTTATTTAGTTAGTGTAGTTCGATCGGGGTGTTGTTTTCCCTCGCACAAATCAGGCTTTTGTGCTTTGCTGCGCCCTTTGCCTGAAATTTCAGACAAATGTCATTGTAACTAGCAATATATATCAACCATTCCACTTCAATAACGGCGCTGCTTTGAAGTCTTATTATCTTTCTCTTCTTTTATACGATGTGTTTGAATTTTTTTTTAATTTTAAAATATACGTAATTTGATAATATTAAAAAAATATTAATTATTTTTAATTTTATCTTTTAATAGGAAGATAATTAAAATTAATAAAATAAATAAAATTTAAAAAATATTAATAAAATAAAAAGAATATAATTAATTATATTAAATTATATTTATTTATAATTAAGATTATTTAAAAATATTCTTAATTATTGTACATTTATTTTAAATGACAGCTAAAAATGAATGAGAAAAATAATTTTAAATTAATAATAAAGTTTTTTGTTTTTGAATAATTTATTTTTAAAATTATTAAAAATTATAAGTGTTATTATTTTAATTTTTTAAATATTTTTATATTAATTTAATTTATTATTTAATTTTTAAAAAAAGTAATATTAAATTAATTTTTTAATTATTTAAAAATATTATTAATTTAATTTTTTATTTAAAATTTATATCAATTTAATTTTTAAATACTAATTTTAATATTATTTTTTATCATATCAAAGTTCTTTAAATTATTAAAATAACGATATTTATATATTTAAAAAAATAAAAATAAGGCTTGCATTTTTTTGTCTAACATGTTAAATGTATAATATCATAAAATTATATTTGCTATTATCATGGAAGACCATTTATATAAATGAATGATGTAAAAAAAATTCAAATAACAATTTGTTTTTTGTTCCTTCTTTGTGTAACTATTGTTTTTATTTGGCCGACACAAACCTTATGACCGTCATAAATTCCCTCCTACTTTTTTCTGACACATCTAAAATTCAGATCCACGTGGTTGATGCATGTAGTTAAGTATAAAACTATTAGGGGTAATTAATAGTAAATTTTTTAAATAATTTATAAAAAATCATAACTTATAACTTTAAACTTACGTAGTATACTTTTTATTGATCTAAAGTTACAACTTGTTAACTAATTAATATTTAAGTGAAAGATATTTAAATTTTTTATATTTAATAATATTGAGAGATTAATTTTTTATTTAATAAATAAGTGGATACTATGCAAAATCAAAATTAAAAAACAAAAAAGTTCGAACTGGTTAGGTAAAGCTTTGATTGAGATTCGAGGGGATGGACGATAATGACATCCTCACAGCGTAGCCTTTGAATAAACCCAAGTCCAAACAAAAGAATTGTCACTGCTTAGGTCATGTGTGGGGGGTTTTATCAAACATCAATTTTGCTCTTTCCACGCATCCACTGAAACTACAAATCCACTACTTAGGTTTTACTCTGCGGTCTGGGTAACCAGAAAAATCAAATACCACGAATCTTCTTCCCCCACACATACACACACACACACACACACACACCCCAGCTTCAACATACCCAAAAATGGGTTTGTTCATTTTTCAAGCAAAACCCATCTCCCCAACACCAATCCTCTGCTCAATCCTCTTCCTCTTGATCATTTTCTCAATCCCATGTGCCTCCGCCGAAAACACCAGCCTAACCGCGTATGATATCCTTCAACAGTACGACTTCCCGGTCGGGCTTCTTCCCAAAGGAGTGGTAAGCTACGAATTGGACAGCTCCACCGGAAAATTCAAGGCCTACCTAAACGGTACTTGCCAATTTACGATCCAGTCTTACGAATTGAAGTACAAGTCCAGCATAACCGGTGTCATCGCCAAGGACAGGATCTCCAGCTTGAAAGGAATTCAAGTCAAGGTGCTTTTTCTGTGGATAAACATTGTCACAGTCACTCGCGACGAGGACGAGCTCCAGTTCTCAGTTGGAATCGCTTCTGCGGACTTTGAGGTCAGTAACTTCTACGAGAGCCCCTCTTGTGGCTGTGGCTTTGACTGTCTCAATGAGATGGGGAACCATAGGAATATGGCCAAGTCCCGGGACTTTGTGCTATCTTCTTAATTAGGTGCGTCTATTCGGCTTTAGATGCTTAGAGCTGACCTTTCCAATTAAAAAAAAATGCTTACAGCTGAAACAGTAAATAAATATGATTATTATGGTTTGAAAAATGTGTTGACTGTTAGATGGACGAGCACTCACCGTCACCTCATTTCATCTAGCAATTATCTTTAAATCTAGATAAATTCTGTCCAAAATTATTATAGTTAAATTTCGCTATATAGCATTAATCTTATGGTTTTTAAGTGCTTGTAATCGGCTTTAGATGCATAGAGCTGTAACAGTGAATAAATTAGATGATTATGGTTGTGTTGTTGGATGTGTTGGTGTACTTACCAACAAACATAACATTGTATGCATATACTGGATATTTCAAGGTAAGGGAAGGGACAGCGAGTCAACAAGTTGGGATGAGGAATATGTCGAATTCTGCTGTGCTCTGCTTTGAATCTACTTGTTCTCATATTCTTAATTAACGTGTTTTCTTTTTTTGGTCATTCTGTTTGGGGTGTGCTTGAGTTTTAGCCCTGGCCGGCAAAATTTGTTTAGCTCTTAATTGTCTTGCAACACAAGACAACTAAATTAAAAGCACACGCAATCAATTCAAGCCATCTAGCCTAGGTGAAACAATCCCACGCAACCAATATTGTCCTGCAAAAGACAATAACCCACACCAAAAATAAGTGCAATAACTCCGTTCTTTGGTTTTTCCCTTCAGCTTAATTACGCGGTGCCCACTGGAATTGTCACGAGACAGTTATCTCAATGTTGCAGAAAACACAATCATGGTTTCCAAATACTTGATTCAAGGGGAAAAGAAGGCTGGTTTTTCTGATTGTTTGTTCCTATTTGTCTTTTTACTCTTACTTTTATCCCTTATCAAACTTACCATAAAAAACAATTTGTGTTTCAAAAAAATTTACACATGTAATAACAGTTTTAAGAAATAAATCTGTGTTAGATGAGGCAAATTTTTCACAGACAATACTTTTGGATATTATATTTGCTTGTTTTCTTATTTAGTATAAAATGTATTATTCTTTAGTTGGAATAAAAATTTTCATAAAACTGTTTTGTTTCCCATTTTGGAAAGAAAATTCCATTTTTCACAATAAATGATGAAATTCCAAAAATTGTGCAAGTATATTTAAGTATATAAATAATTTAAAATCTTTTAATAGAAAAAATGAATGCTTATTTTGTTGGATAAAAAATATTAAAGACATTAAATAATTCATTGATAGGTATGATGTTTAATTAATTTGTAAAGTGAACTTATTGAAGTATTTAATTGATTTCATTGAATAAAAAGAATATTAAAGACATTAAATAATTCTTTGATAGGTATGATGTTTAATTAATTTGTATAGTAAATTAATAAAGTATTTAATTGAATTGACAAGAAAAAAATTAGTGGATGACAAAAATTTATTTGATAAAAGTTTTTTTTATATGATTATTTTATAAAAGTTGACACTAAAAAGAACAACTACTATCATTTTTATCAATTCAGTGCACGAATTATTTGATACATCAACTCTACTAGAAAAAAATTTATAGACATTAAAATTACTCCTTAGATACTATTGGTCTTTACTTATACAATATAACACTCATAAATAACATGTCTGCATTCAACTTATCCAATTTAAATATGAGAAGTAACATTAATAGATAAGGAGCTGCACTCTCTATTTTAATTATTCGGATAAAAATTTTGAATTAGATAGTAAATTTGATATATCCTTGAAATGAGATAAAAAAAATTTAAAAAACATGATTTATATAAAAAATTGTCTTAAAAATTTTATTTTTAAATTTTTTACTTTATTTCTTTTTTTTTGTTGGTATAATTCCCTGTTATTTCTAAAAGTTTATTAATTTTTTATAAAATTAGTTATTTTAAATATATTAAACTAATATAAAAAGAATATATTAAGTGATCGAGGGAATTTTTATAATATTAAATATTCAAGTACTCTTATAAAAACACACAGTTGAGAGAGATTGATATTTCAATAAAATTAATTTCATATTTAAAAAATATATAAATATTTAGATAAAAAATAATATAAAAAGAAATTGGCCAATATATTTATTAATATAAAAATTATTATTTAATTTTTAAAAATTATATTTTATAAAAAAAAAATTTATTAGTATCGCTCCAGAGTCAAAGAATTTAAACTTCTGATGCGGATATAATGGCTCTTTTTTGTGTTTGAGTCGAGACTCGAGACAAAAATTTAGGAATACAACGTGGTAACTTCAAACTAACAACACGTGGCCCACCGAACAGTCTTCATCAACGAAACAACAATCCCACATGAAACGGTGACGATTCGGTTCATCCCTCGTTGGATAATAACGAGGCCGCCAAATGCAATAGCAACATGCCATCCCGACTCCAGATTCAGAGTCCACAACCAAACCAAACCCTATTTGTTCGCACAACCATGTCTGTCATAGCCAATGCTATCATCCTCTCCACCTTTCTCCTCCTCCTCCTCCTCCTCCTGTCGCCGCCTCTCGCTTCCTCCGCCGACGGAGTCCCGACGGCGTACGACGTCCTCGCGGGCTACCACTTTCCCGAGGGCCTTCTCCCGAAAGGTGTCACCGGCTACGAATTGGACCAATCCACCGGTAAATTCCGTGCCTATCTGAACGGTTCCTGCAGTTTCTCTCTGGAGGGTTCCTACCAATTGAGTTACAAATCCACCATCAGCGGCTACATATCCGAGGACAGGCTCACCAACCTGAGCGGGATAAGCGTAAAGGTCCTCCTTTTCTGGCTCAACATTGTGGAGGTGGTTCGGACCGGCGACGACCTCGATTTCTCGGTGGGCCTCGCTTCCGCCTCCTTTCCCTTGGATAACTTCTTCGTCTCACCGCAGTGCGGCTGCGGATTGGAGTGCGATGATCTGAGAATCAGGAAACTCAAATTAAAACCCTCTCTTTCCTCTATGTAGAAAAGTAAGAACAGTTTCGCTTGCTTCAACTTCCCCCTCCCCCCCCCCCTCTTTTTTCCACCCCTTTTTAATTTTATCTGTTTTGTTGTTATGCGGCTTTTCTTGAATGGTTTTGCCCCTTTTGGTTTGTTTCATTTCACTGTAGTTTAAAAACAACACTTCGCCGTTAGCATATTTCAAGCGTATGCTAACGTTATTTTACTTGCAAAAATAATGCTCAAGCGGAGAGATGAGTATATCTAGCTGTTGAAACAGCATGCTTGATTTTCCCATTTCTATGGAGACGGGAGACCTTGGTAACGTTCATGGTGTAATGCATGATAATGGAATGTCTGTGCTGATTGTACAGGTATTCATGTTTAGCAGTCCTTTTTCGTTTTTTCGCCTTCCATTTGGTGCTTGAATTAGCCAGGGAAGTAGAAAAATATTACCTTGAGTGAGTACCAATTGGTCCCTGTATGCTCCTACCAAGCAGACTTGAAGGAAGGATCTTTATGTATATCTGCCCATCTTTTTATTATCCGGGAAGTCTTTTGGTTCTTTTGTCTATTCCGTTTGTTAGGAATGTCTTGGCATGTGTAGCAGGAATATTGAAGCTATTCTCACCAATTATCATTGGAAGTGAGACCAACACATTATGGAAATTTAGCTTCTGTGCCTAAAACAACTGAGTGCTCCCCTCCCCCTCTCTTCTCTCTAAGAAATTCTGCGAAACAGGGGATGCAAGAGCAAAATGTGGAAAATATGTCTTCATATTTACAAATATTGCAACTCATGGGAGAGGCAATTAGGCAAAAAAAAAGGGGGTTCTTTTCGCGGCTGTAAATTCTTTCATATGCTCTCTCACTATTCCCTTACACCCGCGGGAGTACCGTTTTTGCGCCAGTAGTGTAAGAAATGAGAAATTAATGACTGGAATTACTCAAATATTATAGCAAACGCCAGCCATAAGAAGATCCAATATCACAGCAAATCTGAGTTAACAAATTTCTCAGCTATGCCAGCGCCAAACAATATATGGTTAATTTGCTGTTGACGAAAAAAACCTTTGGCTTCTATTTTGTAAGTATATCTATACATAATACAAATGGGACAGATCAAGAATTCATTCATGGGTTGAAATTAGTGTGAGCACTGAGCATTCAACCAGTGCTTGCTGATTGCATAAACGGGGCTTGTCTGGTTTTCAAGTTCGGTGTGAATGGTAGCCAAGGGTATAACGTGATGTTACTTCAGAGTTTGATTAGAGGGAATGAGCATCTCATTGTGAAAACACGGAGTGGTTCTGATGAAGGAAGGCTACGTCTTTGCAGAGCACGTTATAGTGTTATATGGCATGTAATCACGTCATGCATTGGAACCTAGTAATCCTAAATATTTAGTTAATATAATATATTGCCTTTATGACTAGCGCTGAGTTCTTTCACACTGTTTAAGAATAGCAAACTATGCTGTGGTGCAAAAATTTGTCCACGACCCTGAAGTAGCTGTCAAAAACAAAGACATTTTGTAACCGGCTGGTTGTGCAAATTTCAGGACTGAACACGAGATGTGCAGCTCAGCGAAATCCTTAAAAACAGTTTGGGCCATTGGAAGACTCTTCACAGCTTAAGACTGGGAGCCCTTAAAGCACCAGGCCAGATGGTCTCAATGATCTATTTTACCAGCATCATTGGAAGACTGTGAGGTGCCATCTCTAGTTTCTTTTTAGGGTGACATCCTAGAATCTCTAGTTCCTATGCCTGAAGGAGTCAATCAGCTTTGGCCAATAGGCTGCTGTAATTTCATCTATAAAAATTATATCCAAAATCATGGTCAACAGGATGAAAGAGAGCATGGGGAATCTCATCACTCATAACCAGGGCGCTTTTCCACTATTTAAAGAAGAAATCAAGCAAGAATCAATATAATATGGCCATTAAGATAGATATGAATAATGCATATGATAAGTTGGAATAGAATTTTATACATTAGACACTATCCCATTTTGGCTTTACAGCTTGATGGATTATGTTGGTAATGAAATGTTTATCCAGTCAGTTACACATCAAAATTAATAGATCTTTGAGTCCAATTATCAAACCCTTTAGGGGGCTCTCACAAGGAGACCCCCTCTCTCCCTACTTGTTTATATTAGCTGCCTTCTTGCTTGCCCCATTGTCTTAGGCAAGCAGTGTCTTTCGGAGTTTGGGCTCCTTTGGGCCTTGTTTGTGTAACGGATTTTGTTGTGTCCCAAACTCCCTTGATCTGAACTTTAGCCTCTAGTCTTTTACTCGTCCACTTAACAGGAGGTCTAATTCTTCCGAGCTATCTGCTATCAGGGCCACGGATTGTTTGCCCGACAATTGTAGTTTATTTAATTAATCAGAAAAAAAAAACGATTTTAGTTTATATAGTCAAGACTAATTTTGTATTATTATATAATAAATACCTCTTATGATCTTTTCCTTTAGTTTTTTGCTAAAAAATAAAATAAAATATAACTTATATCTGTGAAGTTTATTCTAATATTAAATTTTTTTTAAATTTTTTGAATTTTAGTTTGACTTGAAAATATTAATTTTTTTATTAAATAAAATAGAGGTTTAACTTCTAGTTCAAGTTATACTAAACTTTAGGAGGATTTAGTAAAATAAAAAAAAATTGAGAGAGTAATTTGATATAGAAATAAATTTTAATGGTATAAATTGTATTTTACTTCATGAGGTCTTTTAACTAAGGTCATATGATGTGTACATGAGGTGACATCTATTTCATTTAATAGTAAAAGTAATGTTTTCAAGTTAAACTAATATTCAAAGAAGTTTAGTGAGATAAAAAAAATTTAAATGAATAATTTAATATTTAGATAAATTTTAAGTATGTAAATTATATTTTATCAAAAAAAATAAATATAAATTATTATAATTGCTTTCAACCCATCATTGTCCCTTGCCAAGGATTATAATTGTGCAATTCTATCTGTAGCTAGAGTCAATAAAAATAAATGAAGTGAAAAAAGTGAATGCAAGACACTAATTATTTTTATCGTTGAAGTCATACTTTATATTAATATGCTATAATTCTGTTGAATTGCGGCGGTGCTTGTCAATTGATTTCCACTTTTCTTGGGTGAATCTAGGTAAGCTTGCCAAACAGGGGTGGCTACTCTTGGAAGCTAAGGGGCTTGGCCCTCCCAAATTTTTTTAAAACATGATATTTTATATGTAATTTTTTCACTTTTTTTGAAAATTTGTTTAAGCATGACTTTCAAGTAATGATTTTTTTTTCCATCTAATTCCTCCTCAGTTGCCTCAATCTTTAAAATTGAAATATAATAATGTCAAAAGTTTGATCATTTATCAAATTAACTCTTTTTTTCTTATTCTCTAAATACTTGTACCTTCTATGTAATTAAAAAAAAATTCTAAGTGAAGGAAATAACAAATTTAGCATTTAATTTTTGACAACAAAATATGTGCATTTAAATAAATTATTTTATATATAAAATAGTTTATAATTAAAATATTATTAAAAAAATTTTAAAAAACATAATCAATTATGAAACATGCATTAAAACATTTGTGAAAAAGCCAGAAGTAAGTAGTTGCCTTAATTTCGTCAAAGAATTGACTAACAGTAACAAATTCTTTTTTATTTTTTAATTTGAGTTGCAAATAATCTAAGACTAGTCGAGACAGGTGATTGATTGCACCAACAACTGCAGCTCTATCCACATGATATCATGTGCATGTTTGACAAACTGGGATGTCATTGGACTATTATTATCGGGTTTGTTGCTTGCCTAATGCCTTGCTCCACTTCAAGTGTAGACAACTATCAATATTTTCAATATTTAATTAGTATTTGTTTTATTGATTTGGAATCAGTTGCTTTTATTTGTTGTGAGGGAATAATCAACTGCTAAACAAATTTCAGAGTACCGCTATCTACGACCATTCATCCCATCTTATTATGTTTGTTTGAATTAAGTTTTGTAAATTTTAATTTGTTTGATGAATAAGTGTGCAATAAATTAATTTATGTTTTCTATATTATATATAATGGAAATTTTCTCATTTAGTTTCTAATTTTGTATTTTCTTAAAATATCATTATTATTTAATTTTTTAATATATATAATGGGAATTTTCTCATTTGATCTCTAATTTTGTATCTTCTTAAAATATCATTATTATTTAATTTTTTTATAAATTAAAATAAATATAAAAATATCAATTAATATTATAAAAGAAGTTATAGAAACTTATTTTTAAAATTTAAACGCATTTCAAAGTTATAGAAAGTTATTTAAAGTTATTGTTATTTTCATTTAAATAACTAATTTATAAATATAATAAATTAATAATAAATTAATTATATTAGTTATCAAAAAAATAATTATACAAATTAAAAGAAAAAGTGCAAATTGAAGGTGCCTCTCATTTGCTAGTTTAGATAATGTTGATAAAATTATTTTTAATGTAATTATTAAAAATGATTTTTAAAATTTAAACGCATTTCAAAGTTATAGAAAGTTATTTAAAGTTATTGTTATTTTCATTTAAATAACTAATTTATAAATATAATAAATTAATAATAAATTAATTATATTAGTTATCAAAAAAATAATTATACAAATTAAAAGAAAAAGTGCAAATTGAAGGTGCCTCTCATTTGCTAGTTTAGATAATGTTGATAAAATTATTTTTAATGTAATTATTAAAAATGATTTTTTTTACAGAATAATTTAGGAAGGATGGAAATTATCTCATTCCACCAATAGGAATACTTTCAAATTGTCTACACACAAGGAACATTAGTAAAAATTGAACTTAAGACTAAAAAGATTTTACTGTATGTACATTTACTTTACCTGTATTTTGTTCAAATTTTATAAAGATTATAGATTTCTATATATAAGATGGAAATTTATTTATTCCAACAGTAAGTCTCAGCACATTTAATACTCTATTAAATACTTTTTTATAAATATTTAATTTCATCAATTTAATCATTAGTATGAAAGTTAAAATAAATCAAGTCTATAAAATTTTATGTAATGTTAATATAAATTGGTACTTTATCTGATTATTTTATTTTAATATCTAATATGATTTTTAAAATTTTAGTAAATGTTAATTATGAGATTAGATAATAATAAATATTGAATTTATTTTAAATTTAATATATATAATTATCATGATAATATTACATAATTCAAAAGTTAAATTGATAAAATTTGTATTCTTGATAAAATCCGTATCATGGAAGTGTGAAATATTTACTTTTAGAGTAACTAAATCTTTATTCAAATATAAAATATACAGCAAAATATAATTTTTTTTATTATAAAAACAATGTAACATTGTCCTCTCTCAGGATTCGTGAGTCAAAATGATATTTGTAAGAAAAAAATCAAACATGGAGAAGGAAAGAAAAAATTACGTTTTTGATGACCAAACTGTAATTTAAGTTGTGCAAAATATTTATCTATTCGGGTCTTAGGTTTAATTTTTGTTAAAGATCTTTAATTATAAGTAATTTATAAATATTGTTATAAATTCTTAAAACTTGTGTCATGCTATGAACTTAAATGAACTCTCCTACACCAGACATTTTGTAAAAACGATAGTAAAAATTGCCTCACAACAAGAGACCAAGAAATCGTTTTAGTCCAAAAGTGAAGCTGACCAAAATAATCAAATACGTGTAAAATTGGTGGGTTCTACTGTGTGGGACCCACTAAGATGTACCTACTCGGTCAGAGTCTAAGGACATTGGGACCGAGTAGCATTACTCAAGGGACTAATGAAGAGTTAATTATCAGTTCAATTTGAGCTATTTTATTTTTTCTCCATTTTAATATTATTTTTTTTTTAAACATAAAAGCAAGGGAGATAAAATCCAACGATGCACCGTCATAGTATCATATTTTGGTATCTAACCAGCTGCTTCGTGGAAACGAAAAACGTCTTTATTTCATCTCGCGACTATTCTACCAAGAAAGTAATCATCATCGCCGACAACACGAGAAACCTCGCGATAATGTCTGCTTTCGGCGAGACTCTATTTCTTTTTGCGAAATCACGAGATATACACGGCCCCTTTGGATCAATTTTTTTAAAAAGTATTTTTTATATATTATTTTTTTTTAACATAATTTTTTCAAGAAATAATAATTTTGTATTTAAAATAATATTTTGAAAATTAAATAATAAAAAAACTTTTAATTTTATTTAAATAAAAAATAATAAAAATATTTTATTTATATCAAAATTATTAAAAAGATATCTAAATAAAAAATATAATAAATTATGATACATGATTAATGAGTTGGAAGAATGGAAATAATGATATCTTTAAGTATGTCATAATCATGAGATCATATAAAAAGAGACGTAAGCTAATAAAAATATGTTATGTCTAATTATATATCTAAAAATTTAATAATATATTAATGATATTATTCTCTTTTAATTTCTGTACGTGATATGAACATTAAGCTCAAACTTCAATTTGAGATATAATGACTGAGTATAGTTATTTAAATTGTAAATCACATAATTATGAAAGCTTACGTAAATATGCCAATAGGTTTGCAAAGGAAAAAAAAACATGGAATGTAATTTTTAATAAAAAGTAAATGAACTTTTGTTAAAAAAAATTATATCAAAAATTATTTCTTTTTATTTTTTTAAACATTATAAATAATTAACTTGTAAAAAAATAGTAAATTAACTGTTTCTTTTAATTTTTACTTTTTTTTAAGTTACATTTAAACAATGTAAAAGTATTTTTTTTAAAATAAAAGTGCTTTTTAAAAAAAAATTGTATCTAAAAGTGTATATCTTTCTTTGAAGATAACCCTTGAATAAAATACTCGCCTATATCATTTTAGTAAAAATATAAAATAGCGTTAACCAATTAAACAATCAACCTAAATTATCGCCACCGTCTTCAATAATGATAACAGCAATAATAAACAAAGGCGCAATGAATTTACCAAAAAAAAAAGAAAAAACAAAGGCGCAATGTTGCTGACTGCTGGGACAACCCGATTCACTTCGCAGCAATCATCGCTGGCTCGTGTTTATAAAATTGCCAGAATGGTGGGGTGGTAAGCGAACCTGGCCTCACAACCACAGTCATGGCCATCATAGGGGCCAATCATGTTTGCACAAAATGTGGAGCACCACCCCTCTACCGTACACGTAGATGCTAGTGCTGCTCCATTCAAATTTCAGTGGTCGTGGCCTACTACATTTACAAGTGAATAACAACACCTTAAATTTTCAATATTTACATGGCTCATAAAAATGTTCCAATTTTTTATTCATTTTATTCATTTCTTTATCTTCGCCCGTGGGGGGGTGGGTGTGGAAAAGGGGAAAAGTTGAGGGAAGACGCGCCTCTAGTCTTCCGGGGACTTATGGTTACGATCGATTTTCTTTTCCATGGCCCCAGGGTCCCATTATAATGTGAGTCTCACGGGTCTCTTAACTTTGGTATGATAAAACGTTTTTGACCACAAACATTTATCGGATTCAAAAGATTAGGCAACCGTGCGCTTTTGATTAACTGCTAATACTCCTTAATTCTCTTCGTTTTCGCGGAAAAATAAAATGAGAATAGTTTATTTTTTATTTTTTTCTTTTTTATAACAAAAAAGTATAAATAAAAAGACGTAGGAATAATATTTTTCTTTTAAAAAAATAAAGCTTACACATGGGGAGGAGAAAAGAGTAAATAATTATACAAGTTAATTAGGTCATGTTTGTCTCGAAAGAGGACAGGGAAGCACAACATTAATATTCTATGGCCCATATCTGAAGCCCCGAAGGTCGTTTGAACCTCCCTTGTGAGACCCACCATTCAAATCGCCAATACTTGATCGAAATTAATGAAATGGAAGGCATTATTTCTAGAGCTGGTTGAAATTAGTTGTTGAATTTTTTGCCCAGAAGGGTAGCTCGAAGCTCGGCGACGTCAGTCTCCTTGATGTTCTCCGGTTTGTAGTAACCAGTGACGGGGTCTGGGACCCACGACACCTTCTCGGCGGCGGCCACCTTCTCCTCCCCTGACTTGGGGGCCATCTTGCCGCTGATGGAGGCAGCTCCTCCCCTGGTTGCGCTTTGTGCTGTTGCCGCGTACCCACGCCTGTTCCCACCCAACACAAACCATATTAAACACCTTATTTTATTCTATTTATTATCATTGATTAACAATTCGTGAATTTCTGATTCAATTTAATAATTAACCATTAGAACAAGATTCCCCGGACAACAAATTAAGCAA
Organism: Castanospermum australe; assembly: GCA_019955255.1. Lineage (NCBI taxonomy): Eukaryota > Viridiplantae > Streptophyta > Magnoliopsida > Fabales > Fabaceae > Castanospermum > Castanospermum australe. The sequence continues at coordinate 413,729 of NSJW01000393.1, read as the reverse complement.
ACCACAAAGACCAACAAGAGAAGCAAAGGAAACTGCCCTTTCTGCTTCATTTTTGGGATATTTAGCAGGTACTGGTAATTACTAATTACTAAAAAGAGGCCTAATTAAAATCTAACAAGAAAGGTGAGAAAACGTTGCGGTACCTGGGAAGAACGTTGGAGAATCCGTCGACCACGAGAGCAGATAGAAGGTTGACGTTAGCGAAAGAGCGAGCCATTGGTGAATGAAAATCAAAATTGAAACTGTGGAGGGAGAGTTGAAATGAATGGATGGGGGTACAACTGCGGAAAGCTTATTTCTTTGTCCGAGAATGAATCAGAGAAAACAAACGAAACAAGCTCTCCACAGCGGGGACAGGACAGAAACCACTGTCACTCTACGGTATCTGAGGTTCCCGAGGCAAGCTTGCTCTTATTTTGATGGGTTGCAGAGAGAAGAGGTCAGGTGTTTATATAGGCCAGGGAAATTAATGAGAGGGGGACGCGTTAAGGAAAGAGAAAATTGCTTGCATGGTTAATCTAGATACGAGGCCCCTCAAGATAATTAAGCGTCTCCTACCGCTCTTTTTCTGCCTCCTGTTTGTTGATTCGTGTAGCCGTTTCTGTTTGCCTTTTTCCAATGCTTAAATTATTAAAACAAGAAAACTCGTAAGTCAATGAAGAAATTCTTAGATATCGGAAGGATATACACGGTATTATCGCACCACATCATTCCACCCTTATTATACTACGTCAATTATATAAATTATTAATACATTTATACTTTCATAATAATATTTAATTTTTTGATATTTACTATGATTTAATCTTATATTAATTAAAAAAATTCTTTTGAACTCTTATATTAATTAAAATTAAAGACAGTAATGACGAAACAAAATTAATATGATATATGTTGAGTAATATGATATAAAAATATTATCTTATATACATTGTATCTATTGAACATTTTAAGTACTTAATATTTGCATCCAATACCATATAAACATAAATATAATAAAATAATAACAGGTCAATGCACGAGATTTTTAACTATTATTGGGTCCAAACTATTTTCACAGCTAAAATTCGTAAATACCATATCGCAAGGCAAACAATTTTACTATTAGCCAAAATAAACTGTTATCAAAACAGAGATATAATAATAAAAATAAGATTTTTATTATACTATATAGTATTTGAACCTTGTGTTAGACACTATTATTATTTTTTAAAATGTTGCTTTATAAATAATGATTAAACGTATATAATTTAATTAATGGAACTTTTTATCCTGTGAATTAAAAAAGCATACCCGTAACCAAAAGCAAACAGGAGCGGTAAATAAAGCTGATCGAACGGTGGCAAAAGGGAAGGGGGTGGAGTGAGGACCGCCACAAATCGTGGGAGGAAAAGTCGGCGACGTCATGATCCACTGTGCTCCAGAAAGACCGTCGTTGGCGGGAGAGCGTGACATCAGGGCCGTCCACGTGGGCATGCTGGTTTGTGAGAATCGTCAAAGACCTAACATTTGACACGGACATCATCATCATCATCCACGAGTCAATGGTGGTCCATGAACCTTGGCCTTGTTTTGACTCTTCCCTGTCTACATGGCTAATTTGCCAACTTGTTTGATTACCGGCATCCAGCATGAATTTATACGCGCGAAAGGAATGGTCAATGCCACTGGAGAAATGTTCTTGAATGGCTAGCTTTGGGATTTGCGAATCTTCCCAACTCTCTCGGCCCAAATGGATTCCAATATATGCCTTTCGGCTAATCAATGGGAGTGGGAGGCTAGTTGAAACTTTGAATCCTCCTCTTTTCTGCTCAACCAATTTCAATCATGCTTTCAAGTCGTATTGGATTCTCCTTTCTCCTTATTAATGAGCTTCATTTACAAAGAAGCCTCACTTGACAAAAATTATTAGTTACATTTGAAATAAGACAAATATTTTATATTATATTATTAAATACGTATTACATTAATTATATAAATTATAATTGTATTATATAATTAATGTAATATATAATAAATAATATAATATAAAAATATTATTTTATACTAAATATATTTAAAAATCTCTTATTTGCTTGATGATAGAGGGAATAGGAAAGGTAAATGACATGTGCTATGTGAGCTGAGACTGACAGCGTTATAGAAAATTCCCCAAACGAATCTGAGCTTAATTTGGAGTTTCACGCAGGGAAAGGGAAATAATGGGAACGAGAATTATGTCATAGAAATGACTTATTATCTAATCACACAGGGAAAGCTGAATTAGAGAAAGAGAAACACTTGTTTATTAGCCAATGACTGAACATCAAACCTAATACCCAATTATCGTATTCCTTTGCTAGTTTAGGAGACGAGACAAATAGTAAAGAGAAGCAAAATGATATATATAGAGATTTATTTTCTTGGCATGGCAACAATACGGTAGCTGCTTTTTTGGATATTTATGTTAGAAAATGAAAATAGATAAAAAGAAAGGCGCCTCTTAATTTTCTATGATCGTGCATTCACGTATTATTATTATTATTACTTTTTGTTTGTTCTTTCTTAAATTTCTCTCGGCACAGTTTTTTGTCAATAAAAACTGTGGACGCGGCCGCAGGAAATTGTTTGTGTTTGTGTGTGTGTGTGTCTTTTTTTAGGTCTGCCAGGAAATAGTGTGTTCGAACTTCGAAGTTGTTCGAAAAAAAAAAAAAACTTCGAAGTTGTAGTGAGATAAAATGATTCAGAATATGAGCCACAATCTGAGCCCGAACATCAAGGAGTGCACAGTCTCTATCATCAATTTTACAATTTTTCATCCCGTCACTGTCTGGTGTGGCCCATTGCTTTATGAAAAATCGGGTCTGTTTGTTTTGTCCATTTTCTGTTTTCATTTTCATTGAAAACAGGAAATGAAGCTAACAACGTGTTTACTTCAATTTTAATGAAAATATTTCTTTAAAACATTTTTAAAATAAGCCTACATTTGAAAACGATAAAAAAAAATGTTTTCGTTGTTTTTTTTTCTCATTTTAAAAAACATGATGGCATATTTTGTAATTATATTAAAAATGTTAAAGTGAGCATCTTTATAATTAAATCCCATCTTCTTGGTTTGGCCTCTTCCCCAACCTTGCCTTAGCCAACATGAGCAACAACTTCTTGAGTCAAATTCCTGAAAATTTTGGCAATGCAATCAAACTATAGTGCATGAACATTTATGGAAACTCCTTCGAAGACTGTTATCCAGTAGCATTTGGAACACCACCAGTCTTGTGAATTTCTCAACTGGTTCATTAAAAATCATTGGTCAGATTTCAAATTTCATGGGGTGCCAGATCATATATGAAATTATGGATACTGTGAGAAGCTTTTTCTACTTTAAGACAAATTCCACACCGGTATAATCCTTTGAGAAAATCTCTGCTCTTCCCTTCATCATTGACATTGTTTTTTTCTCATAATTTCCTCATCGCTAGCATAAACTTCAACAATTGCATTAATTTGAAGAATTTCAGATGGAGTAAAATTGTTCTAACAAATCTCAGTTCATCTGTTATACCAGTAAGTTAAAAAAAAATAGTAGATTTGAGAAAAAAAAAAAAGCAGCTTTCAAGCATCCTATTATTGAGGAGGTCTTAGATAGAAGATGAGTGAATTGTAACTAGACACTATCCTATTGAAAGCTTCAAGTGTAAGATTATAGATTACTAGTTGCTAAGAAATACCATCTGGTAAATGGATGTTGGGTTGATCCCCAATGTGAGCTTCAATTTGCTCATGGAACTTATCTGCAATTTGCCAACGGTGGCTCTAGCCTCCCTTATTATTATTATTATTATTTTGTGTGTGTGTGTGTGTGTGTTAGGTTTTGCCCTTGTTTAATTTGTAGAGTTAATAGTAAAGAATTTTTTTTTTATTAAAGTGAGATTGTATTGTAAAATTAAAAGATATTGATATATTAAAATAAAATAATATTAAGGGTGAGAAATTTATGTAAGAGTCAATAAAAATAATGATAAATAATATAAAAACTTTGTTAAAAATTAGACAAAAGCAAATGCAAAATATATTAACCAAGTTTCCATGATTTTTATTTCTATAAAATTTGATATCAAACATATTTTTTATTGTTTTCAATTTTTGAAAATAGTTTTCAACTTTGTAAACCAAACATATTTCTTAAATTGTGAAAAACTGAAAAAGAAAATTGTTTTCAGGAAATGAAAACTGAAAATGAAATATAAAAAACTTTGTTAAAAATTGGACAGAAACAAATGTAAAATATATTAACCAAGTTTCCATGATTTTTATTTCTATAAAATTTGATATCAAACATATTTTTATTGTTTTCAATTTTTGAAAATAGTTTTCAACTTTGTAAACCAAACATGTTTCTTAAATTGTGAAAAACTGAAACTGAAAATTGTTTTCAGGAAATGAAAACTGAAAATGAAAATATAAAAATATTTTCAAAACCTAGCATACCCTAAATTGTTGGTTTCTTATAGTAATGCAACGAATTCCAGCTGTTGGGTTGTGGTCATATATGCATATACAATTGTCAAAAAAAATCATTTATTGTCATTTATTAATTTGACGTGCATTGTCTTTATTTTTCCCTATGTTTTGCACCTCCGAATCTGAATACATTTAATTTAGAAAAGACAAATACACAAAGTAACATGTCATAAAGAATCAAGGGTCGCCAAGTACCCGACGCAATAGAGCGCACCTATTTTGTTTCACAAATATAAATATCCTTTGGAGAATGAAATTGAGAAGGGCCACGTACTTTACTCTCACTATCGCGGTATTTGGCTCTTCCGCATGAGCCATTATGACCTTTTTCTTTATTTGCGTTTCTCGTTCTGTTTTGTTAATACAAAGCATTTTCTTAATCATAACTTAATAGAAATAAACTATGTTTCTAAACATTAAAATTATGATTTGATTTTTAGAAATTATATCTGATAAAAAGGATTATATTATTATTATTATTTTTCAGATAAAAAATTAAATTTATAAAATAATTTAAATAGATTAAATTTTATAAAAATATTTTTAATTCATATAAAAAAGTATTTTCTTTTTCAAATAGGAGTATAGGATATTGTTCAAAAATATCAGGTCAGATATTTGGATGAACGCAGCTAGGCAATAAATAAATTAGTCAAAACTTATAACCAAAACATATAGAAAATGGGATGGAATACGTGGACGTGTGGACTGTGGAGAGCACAAGTTCCGAATTACTTGTTATGGTTTGGCAACGAGAGAGACGACCATAACTCGGGCTCTACACCCAGTATTTTGATCCGAGAGTGTGCCACATGCTCCCTTGTTAGTTTTTAAATTGCCGAGTAATCATTATCTGACTTGCCAAAGAAACTGGATAAATTTTTAAATATTTCCAGACTAAGACACAAAATCAGTGGAAGCATTAGATATTTAGATTAAATTACAATATTGTATAATTAAATTTATATACAATTTACATCATTAAAAATATTGTTTTTACAGTAAGAATTTTTCTTATAAAAAGACCTGCCAAAAAAATTGTGAAAATTAAATGGATTTAAGATATGTTTAGCTGAGATGATAAAAAATTGGAATTGTTAAAGTTATAGAATAAAAATTATTTTAAATTTATTTATAATATTAAAAATAAAGAAAATAATAAAATACCCATGTTCACTTTGAGTTATATAACTTTAATTAAAAATTATTTCATTGTGTTTTCACTGTTTTTTTCGTACTTAAACAAATAAAGTGTTTAGAGTCCGCATAAATGTATTCTAAAATGACTTCATTTAAATTAAAGTAGTCACATTTATTTATGAGTTTAATTTTAATTTATTAATAGTATAAATAAAATTTATATTATTATTTAATTATAAATTAACAAATTCAACATGACAGTCGTATTATGTAAAGAATATAATTTTATTTTTAATTTTTTAATGTGAACTAAGAATATACATAAAGTTTAATTATTTAAATTGATTTATAAGTCTAATTTTTTTAGAATAAGAGTAATAATGATACATATCTTTATGTGAGATGCGACTATTAAGAATTGAACTGCAATCCTCATACTTAAGGGTGTAGCTTACTTTTACCACTACGTCAATACCTCGTAGGTAAAATATGATTTTAATAACATAATAAATAATATTATTTACATAAATTTGTAAAATTATGTCTTTACACCATTATATATAGTTAAATAACAGTACCAAAATTTAAGTAAGCGGCACCACACAAATTTAAATTAGGCAAATATTTAATTAAAGTTTAATTTTGATATATTTTTAGTATAAAAATTTTTATATTATCATTTAATCGTGAATTATTAAATTATTAAAAAAAATTAAGTAAAATAATAATTACCTTAAAAGTCAAATACTTAATAATATATGATTATATGATAGTATAAATTTTTTTTACAATAACAGTAAATCAAAATTAAATCCACTCAATTATAGATAACTATATTTCTACTCACAATATTTGTCATACACAGGTTGTAGCCCTCTTTAATTAATGATAAGTGTTTAACTTTTATCAATTACTAGTGTAAAATAATTTTATATAATCATATAATAATATATCAACAAATCATACAAAAAAATTAACTTTTTAATTAATCTATTGTTACTGTCAAACTTTTTAAATAATATGTTAATATATAGTTAAATAATAATATAAAATTTTTATACTAATAATAAATTAAAATTAATTTTTTTAATTTATACATGAGTTTCCTGGAGCATAATTATGCACAAATTAAAGTCTATTAGATTTTATACTAATATAAAATGGTATGTGCTGTTATCAAATTCTTTAAATAATTTGTTAATATATAATTAAATAATAAAATAAAATTTTTATATTAATAATAAATTAAAATTAAATTTTTTTATTCATACATGAGTTTCTTGGAGCATAATTACACATGAATCAAAGTCTATTACGTTTTATACTAATATAAAATGGTACTTAGATTAAGGTGTAATGGATTTTAATCATGATATTTTTAAAATTTTTTTAATCACTTATTTTAAATTTATTTATCACTTCAGCCGCAGCCTATAAATAAGATGTAATTTATATTATTACTACACAAAGTAATATATATTAAGTCACAATGAATAGACTTGTAGTGAGTGATTTAAATAATTTATATAAAATCATAAATTTAAACTTTCGTATTGTTATTATAAAAAAATCTATATTATTGTTATTATTTTATATAAAATGTAATTGCAATAATTGTTTCTTTTTCTTGTTGGGTGATTACCATAATTGTGCGCAACTAAGAAGCATTACCAATTCATTGGTGAATAATGGAATATTCTTAATGGAGGCTTCTCTATTTTAATTTTTTTTACACTTTATTTTTATGTTTTAAAAATCGATTCAGTATCACCAATTGAATCCATATTATAATTGTGCGTAACTAGGAAGCATTACCAATTCATCGGTGGAAATGGAATATTCTCAATGGTGGCTTCTCTATTTTTTATTTGTTTCACACTTTATTTTTGTTTTAAAAACTGATTCAAATGCTAGTATCACCCATTGAATCCATGCTGAGTTAGTTTTTTTTTTTTCTTATTTAGATATTTTCATATATTTTGATTGTGAAACTAACCTCGTTCAAATACTGAGAGTATCATTTTCAGTAATGTACTTTTATGAAAAAAAGTCTATCACGTTTTATAATAATATAAGTGATAGTATGTTCATGCTATTATTGCACAAAGTAATCTATATTATTGTTTTTACTATTTTTTATATAAAATGTAATTGCAATACTTGTTTTTCCTAGTTGGGTGATTACAATAATTTTGTGTAACTAGGAAGCATTACCAATTCAATGGAATATTCTCAATGAAGGCTACTCTATTTTTTTTTCTTTTTTTTCAAACTTTATTTTTTATGTTTTAAAAATCAATTCAAATGCTAGTATCACCAACTGAATTCATATTGAATCAGTTTGAACTTTGAACTTCAAAATAAATTAAAACTAATAAAAACCGATTTAACCGTCCAAAGTTAGAGAATTAGATAATTTTTAAAAAATTAGCTGATTCTTTGCAAAAATAAAATATGCTTTTAATTATGTAAATTATAAAGTAGGTTGTTAAATTTTTCAATAATTGATATTAATATTGAATTTGTGTCTTATGATTAAGATGCTTTAAGTCTCTTATACTCGTTCTATGCTTATTTCATTTTAAACTTTTGATTTGTTGAAAATTCGTATGCATATGTATATATATATATATATATATTTATAAATTTAATTTTAATTTATTATTAATATAAATTTTTTTATATTATTATATAATTATATATTAACATATTATTAAAAAAGTTAAAGTCAAATTATTTTAATAATATTAGTTAATAGTATAAATTTTTTTTTAAATTGATAATGAATTAAAATTAAATCATACATTTATGTTTATATACTTATGTATAATTATATATAATTTATCTTTTTACTAAAAAATATTTTACCTACTTTATTCTAAACACATTTATGGCATCATATCATTCAATCAACGATAAAACCACTTATATCACGAAACAACATTGTCTCCGATTTTCCAATTGAACCTATTCTATTAAACATTCTTTTATTTGTCTCATATTGGGCAAACCGAAGTTTAATCGATGGCACCTCCCTCGACGGGCTGAGCACCAATAAAGCAAACTTAGAAAATGGTTAGGCCCACGTGCATAGGATGGTCCAAAACGAAAATAAGAAGCTGAAAAGCCCAATGGTCTTACAATTCAAACTTGTTCTATCGCTGTATCGGGCACCGTCCCCGGCGTGGTTTAGGGTTTTTTCCCCCTCGTGTAGAAGCATCACACAATTCACAGAAGCGCGCTGCTCTCACGGTGTTGGCCCGTACCTCGGGAGAGAGAGTGTGGAAGTAAAAGATGTCTGAAGCCAATGCGACGGCTGAAATTCCTCCAAACATGACCATCTACATCAACAATATCAACGAAAAGATTAAGCTTGAAGGTACCTATTTCGTGTTTTGGCCTCTCTCATCCACGCAATCGCAATCTTTCTGTGAATTCTGTTTCATTGGATTTTTTTTTTTTGGTTTTTAATTGGATGCAGAGTTGAAGAAGTCGTTGCACGCCGTTTTCTCCCAGTTCGGGAAGATACTGGAGGTGTTAGCTTTCAAGACCCTCAAGCACAAAGGTCAAGCTTGGGTAGTGTTTGAGAACGTCTCTTCTGCTTCCAATGCTCTTAGGCAAATGCAAGGTTTCCCCTTCTATGATAAGCCCATGGTACGGCCTTTTCTCCGTTCCAATGCAAGATTCGACCTTCAATTTCTGTTTTAAAATCTAATCTACTTCATCTATTTTTCTTCATTTATTTATTTATTTTTGTTTTGGGGTAGTACAGTGTTAAGGTATAGTTTTTTGTATTATGATTAGCTTGGGAAGTGGGGATTATCTTGATTGGTTTGGTTCTATGATCGCTGCCGGGACGAAGTTTATTGATTGGAGAGTTGGAAACTGTAACAATATCGCGTCAAATGTGTCTGGATGTTTCAGTTAACATAAGTTTATATGAAAGAAAATTGTTAAGAAATTTAGCCGAATTTATGTGTCACTAGTTAGAAAGGAAAAGCCTTGCAGAGCCTTCATAATACTCATTAAGTGGCAACTCTTTTCTTCTCAATAAATATTACATTGTTCATGGGAATGCTAAAGGAAGAAAACAAATGTCTGAACATGTCAATTGTTGCACTGCATTGATCTTGCCTTGTATCAAGTAGCAGTAGTGGCTATCATGTTTGTTACCAACTCCCCTCACTGAACAGAATAGGAAAGGTTTTCACTCGGCAAGAACACTGTATTTTAGAATGAAATAGTCTTTGACTCAAGGGAAAGTTACTGGCTAAGGACCAGCTGAGTACAATATTTATCCTCAAGGACCCATTAATTACAAGTGTGGTAAATTTAATTCAAGATTGGTTAATTGTTAATCACTCTTGAACAAAATTAACTGCACTTATGACCAATAGGTACTTGAAGATAAATATAATCCTCAACCCGTCCCCTCAGAAAATTTTCACAATAATTTATTGAACAATTTTTAGTTACAAGTTCATGATTCAATTCAGATTTTAGATTTATGAACCAAAGAAAAAAAATTGAATTTAGATTTTCTGTGGTGTATGGTCTGATTTCATGAAGTGGCATTAGGAAATTGACGCTTGTTTCTACCCGAATGTTGCTAGACTAGGATTTTCATTTTTTTATTATTCTCTAGCTAAGTTCGTATCCATTTAGTTAGACCTTCGGATAATGTTGTCTTGTGTGAGATGTCATACCACAAAGCTGCAAGTCACGTCTACTGCAACAAGGTTGCTTGCTTTGCCCAGGTGGAGCTTTATTCTCCTTATTCACATTCATAATTGACATGCTAACCTGCAATATAACTGGATATAAGTTCATATAGAGTATTGGCTTGACCTCCTTTTTTTTGTGAACTTTTCATTTTACTAGATTGCAGTAGCATGTTAGTTGTTCCTTTCAAATGAGAAGCAGGGATTAATTTATGGTATTCGTTTTTTCTTCCCATTGTTCTTTTTACTTGCTCCAAATCGAAAATAAATAAGTATTTACATACATTGAATAACTAAATTTTTTCTAAGCTTTAAACTGCACATATTTCCCTTGGTGGACATTTAGAAAATCTCTAGCTGAAATATTTTCATAAATTCTTTGATATTTATCCATTTTGTATCATATGCTAAAATATAACTCTTGACTCTAGAGCCCAATATAATAAAAAAGATTCAGAGAATTTATCTAGTGAACTGAATTTTACTTCATCTTCTTGCTTTCTGCCACTGATTTAGATATGCTATAGTTATTCTCAGTTTATGCCAGTGCCACAGAACTCGTTTTGCAGAAAATTGAATTTGATATTTCTATTTTTGCAGAGAATACAGTATGCAAAGACTAAATCAGATATAATAGCGAAAGGTGATGGTACTTTTGTTCCCAGGGAAAGACGCAAGAGGCATGATGACAAAGGTACATCATTCCCTCAGCTCTCTATTCTCTTTTTAAGTATATTACACTGTAAAGTTTACACCCAAATGAGAACAAAAAACAAATTAAACTCAAGCTTGTCTCCCCCTCTTAAATGGGAACCCAGAGCACTGAATGAACAAATATGGCAAGAAGACAATGACCAATAGATTTCGTGGCACTCTCTAGGTTTTTTTGGGGGATGGGGGGTTTCAGGGTTCAAATCCATTTTGATGCTTTTGCTACTGAGAATTTCGAAGTGTAGACAAGTGTTGTTATTGAATTTTATAAAATTATGTCAGCAAGGGAGAGGGTTATTGAAAAGTTTTGATACGACTCTCTTGCCGAGAAGTTTGTGTAATGCGTAACATATACTATGCATATTTTATTAAATGTAATTACTTTTATCTGGAAAAAAAAGGGCTAGGAAATTATATGGATGTGACCCTGTGATGTTATGTTGCAGGCAAAAAACGAAAGGACCAACATGATGCTAATTTAGCTGGAATGGGCCTCAATCCTGCTTATGCTGGCACCTATGGTGCAACTCCTGCTGTAAGTTTCTTCTGCAGTTTTAGTTTATTCTATTGACAGTAATGTTGTTAAATACCTAGTAATATGCTAGTAATTTGTCTTGTTTGAAGTTACCAACTTTAGAATTTTCTCCATGTTATAGTAATTAGAGTACATTTGGAATGCTGAATGGTGATTCCATTCCTGCCTCTATTCATGACGTAGCTTTTTAGATTAGATAAGTATACGTAGGGCATATCTTGTGAAAATTTTTCTCAAACAGGAAAGTTTTCTTTCAAGTTCATTGGTTTGCCTTCAGAAAATATTTTTAATTTATTTATTTTATAGAAGCTTTCAGAAAGAGAATAAAGCATTTTTTTTTTTAATGGTAAGGAAGAGAGGGAGAGAGATTATTGTCTTACTAGAAATTGAGACGACGCAGTATATCTTTTGAAGCAAGTGATTCAAATACACAGAAGCATGAACAGTTTTGTTTCATATTCATTTTTGTAACCATGTTTTGGTGGTTACTTCTACGTTTATTACCATGCTCTTTCTAATATTGCAGCTATCGCAGATACCTTATCCAGGTGGTGCAAAATCCATGGTGCCTGAGGCTCCTGCGCCACCAAATAATATTCTCTTTATTCAGAATCTTCCCAACGAGACAACTCCATGATGCTGCAAATGCTCTTTCTTCAATATCCTGGTTTCAAGGAAGTTAGAATGGTGGAAACAAAGCCTGGAATTGCCTTTGTGGAGTATGGAGATGAGATGCAATCCACGGTGGCAATGCAGACACTACAAGGTTTCAAGATAACCCCACAGAACCCTATGTTGATAACTTATGCCAAGAAATAGATAGTGGTTTCTTCAACTTATGGCATGAGAAGGGCCGTAGTCATGTATCTTCAACTTGGAGGTGGTAATCCATCTGATGCAATGGTGTATCCCCTAAGCAGCCTTTGTTCGTGTATGATTGTAGTCAGGGTGATAACTTTTACCATTTTTTAAATATGTTTTTTTGTATAACTTGACTAACTGGTATCAAGGTTATCCATTCACAAAGTTATCTTATTGTCTTGCACCTGTCTAATATGATGAAGATTTCCTCATAAATCATGATCATCTTCTGTATGAAGAATAAATGAATGCACGATGTCTTTCTTGCCCTAGCGCTCAACCATTTTGGTTATCCTCTCGTGACAAACTGTGTCTTGAACAAGATTTCTTTGCTTAAAATTGGGAAAACGTAGTGTATTTTTTTTTATGACATTGGCCAAAAATGGAAAAGAAAGTAATTTATATACATATTTTCTTATCAATGGTTATCTATTTACTTTTTACTATCTATAGTGCATTCTTCAAGGATCCAAATCCAAATTTTGATGGGTGATGATCTTTTTGGTCTAACTAGTCAATTTGGATTGTTTTTAAAACACTCTTAATAATGAAATTTTTTTTAACCCTCAGATTACTATTTTAATAATTTAGATTTATTTTTAAAATCTTATTATATAATATTATAAATTTGATCAAAATTTGACTAGTTGTTTGTTATGTCAGCGAATGTTGGCTGCACACAGGATACTTGCTCAGCGTGCTTCACAAGTCTACGACTGCACGCTTGATTCTTGAACGATGACAAGCAAGTTTGATTTTGATGATTTTATTTTAAATTTTTTTTAATTAAAAGTTCTCTTATTTTAATTATTTTTTAGAAGTGTAATCAATTAATTTAAACACCTATGTTGACAGAGCATGCATTTAAATTAATTTATTTTGCATCCAATAAATTAATAATTAAATTGTGTAAGAGAGAATTTGTGAATAAAAATTATTTTATATAAAATTTATACAAAATAAAATATACACTGAATTTACATGTCAACTGTCAATTGCAACATTAAAACTTGTTATTTATGTTTTTATCCAATGAACTCTAATACATTATTTATTCTGCTGATGAAAAAAAAGACAGCCAAGTAAACAAAACTTTTTTTACCAATGTTTTTAAAATTGGATTGATCATTAAATTGATAAAGGAGAAGCTTTAAGATTTTCAGATTGAACTCGAGTTGAAGATTTTGTATTTACGTATATATAATATATTATAATTACATGACAATATATAAAAAAATATAATCTATATATGCTAAATATATAAGATAAATCACGAAAAAAATATTGAAATATATTTTTAATATGATCAAATTAATTTTTGGTACACAAGAAGTATTAGACTAAAAATATTATATAATCACGTAATTATGAAAATCAATCTTTTTTATAAATAGACATATGATAAAGAAAATCGTGTCTGTTTATAAAAGAAGAAAGAGTTTCTCATCACACTCTCACTCCTATTAACCCCACGTAGAAGAGAGGATAGGTTTTGGCTATAAATTGGAAGCTAAAACAACTGAGCCCAACCATTAATGCATTTCTCACTCTTATTTTTAACTGATTAAAAGAAAAACATTAAAAAGAAATAAAATTAAAAATTAGAAAAACCAGCGGTGTCGTGCCGAACACACCTCAAGTACTGAGAAACGGCGTCGTATATAAAGGCAACTCGTTCCTTTTGAGAATGCAAGTTCGCTCCTTCAGTCCTACTTGTGGAGTCTGGGAGGTGGTTTCAGTTTCAAAGCGTTTCCCTCTCATTCTCAATCTGAAATGGCAAGTAAACTGAGGGTGGAGGAGCTGCGAACCGAGCTCACCCACCGTGGACTCATCACCACCGGAACCAAGCCCACTCTGGTATCATCGAACCACCGCCTTTCTTCTTCTCTCTCCAACCATTCCTTCTCTTCTCTTGTATCATACCTGGGTTCCTTCCTACAGGTCCTGAGGCTTGAGGCCGCTCTTCGCGAAGAAACTCAGCGCTCCACGGCTCACGGTGACACTTCATCTCGTAAAAAGAGAGCAAGGGACTCCCAAAATGAGGATCTCAACCACTCTCATCAAAATGTCGCCGACGATGAGCTCCGCGAAATGGGCATTCAGCAGCTCCGCGAACAAGCTTCCCGGCGCGGAATTTCCGCGTCTGGCTCCAAGAAACAGCTACTCGAGAGGATCTCTCAGGAATTGCAGAAGGGTTCCGAGAATGTTGACGAGGGTATGGTCCTTTTTTTCTTTTGCAAAAGTTGTCTTTTTTTTTTCTTTTTAAATGCTAAAATATAGTCGAAGGGGAGAATTCAGTCTTCGTTCAATTTTACCTCTGAGAAGAAAAATGAGAAATCTGGGAAAAACCAAAACAAAACTATAGCTTCGTAATTTGATAAACATCGTACTAGCGGAAACTTGTAGGAGTCACTTGGACGCACAGAATCTGTTCTGTTACTTTCCATGTAACTTTGGAGCATAGACATTGTAAATTGTGTCTTTCTTTTTCACATTTAAAGTGGCTATGGCGGCTGCAGAGGAGGCAGCAACTTGCGAAGAGAAGGAAAAGATAGTGACGGCAACCAAAAAGGGTGCAGCTGTCCTCGACCAATGGCTTCCAGATTACGTAAAAACGCAATATCATGTTCTGCAACTGGCAAGTCTAATAGCAATATTACCCTCGTCAAGTATTTGTATATTGTTGAAATTGATAGCTTTTGTTCGGTTGTTCAGATAGTGAATTCTTTTACGGGTTTCAGACTGACACGATATTTTTCACAATGCAGGGTGGTGAAATTTATGATGCCATGTTGAACCAAACAAATGTTGGGGACAACAATAACAAGTTCTATGTGATTCAAGTTCTTGGTTAATCTCTCAATTCCATCTACATAATGATGATGTTATTATACCTTTTTGATACATTGATTTATTTTGGTTAAGAAGTTATGGGAATAATGATTCTTGATTGCGGCAAAATTTTTTTGGATGATCTGACCTCTGGTCTATTTCCCAATTTTCTTTTTCCCATTTATTGTGTTATTACTTCTTCTCTTTTAGTTTTTGGAATATCAAATGATTATTGGACAACTGAGATATTAATAATTAGTCATCTCCAATCCAAAATGTGAGCAGTTACAAAAATTCATGTCGCTTGACTTTGAAAAGCATGCTCTATCTTGTGTTTCTCCACTAATTTTCGTATATTCCATTGGTTTTGCTCACTGCCTATATCATGATTTCTCGCAGAATCTGATGATGGTGGTAAATTCCTTGTTTACAATAGATGGGGAAGGGTAGGTGTAAAGGGTCAAGACAAGATACATGGCCCTTACACCTCATGTGAGAGTGCCATCCAGGAGTTTGAACAAAAGTTTTTTGCCAAGACCAAGAATAATTGGTTTGATAGGAATAATTTTGTTTGCTACCCAAAGAGTTATGCATGGTTAGAAATGGACTACAGTGGCAAGGAAAATGAATCTGCTGTGAGTTATATTGACTCTATTCCCCCTGTTGTGTTTTCTTTTTCTTCATGTAACTTGATGTACCTTTGTGCAATTAATTCTGCCCACTCTCCCTCAAGCATGAAATTAGTTCACTGTCTCTTTCACAAAAAGGCATTTGTGTTCTTATTTATAGAGTGGACTTCACTCATTTCTTACCAATGGCAATTGATGTTATCTTCACTTGGGTTGCTCTCGGGGAGGGGGAGGGTGAGGGAAAGAGGAAGAAGCCATTTCAGTTATTCATTCTGAAAACTTGGCAATTGCTTTTAGGTCACAGAGAATTCTGGCTGCGCTTTAGGAATGCAACCTCTGGAATCAAAACTTGAGCCACGTGTTGCGAAATTTATATCTCTTGTTTGCAATGTGAGCATGATGAATCAGCAAATGATGGAAATAGGTAAGTTAGTTATTGCTTCTTTCTATGGCATGACCCAGATCATATGAACCAAAAGCATGCTGTCTATTCAGTTGAGTCATTTAAATCAAAGAGATGGTTTACATAGATACAACAAAATCACAATCAATACTCACTGTCATGCATTAGAAATTCCTCTCTCTTGAATCTTGATATAGCCTCATTCTATATTCTTTGTCTAGTTTAATGTTGGGATCTTTCTTTTAGGATACAATGCAAACAAGTTGCCACTCGGAAAACTTAGCAAATCAACAATTTTGAAGGTAAGCCTTTAGGCATGTCAATTTTTTCTCCTTTGGCATTTGTTTGATTTTATTTAGTGTTCCTTTCAGAAGCCTATCACATATATTGATTTCTTCTTGTGCTGCTATCTATCATGTTGATGTAATCAACATTCTTGAATACCATTAAACTTCTGAATCTAAAGTAAAATTAAAAAATTATAGTTTTTCTGAAATCATTTTCTTTTTTTTTTTGGGGGGGGGGGGGGTATTTAAGAATATATCCTTGTATTTACAGGTAGAGAATAACAAAATTAACCCCTACTTTACTGCCATGAGCATAAGTTTTGATATTGTGATTCAGAAGCCTTTTGGTTTCAATCCAGTTCTCTCTTTTCTTTATTAATACTAAATAATAATATAAAAAATAAGTTAAAATTTTGAGCTCTTTACATCCTAAATCTTAATCATGGTGCACAGGTTTCCTTGTGTAATGATTTTCTTGTTTTCGTCTTATTGGGCACTGCAGCTTCAACTTGAGAAGTAAAACCATTTATATTTCTTAAATTATCTAGGGCTATGATGTTCTCAAAAGAATTGCTGATGTCATTGATAAATCTGATAGGAGAGCTCTGGAGCAATTAAGTGGGTAAGAAATTTCAAAGTCTTTTTATTCTCCTCTATTTTCTATGCTCTATTTTTTCCCCCTTGAAGTAATTGACAATTTTTATTTGTTTTTGAAAGAGCTGTGTGCTGCATTAGCTAAATTATAACTCATTTTCTGTCATTTTAGCTAAGGTCAAGAATTTTAGCTTTAAAGAAATTGGACTGCCATATTTTATAATTGATTTGTCAGCTTGTTGCAGAGAATTCTACACTGTAATTCCTCATGATTTTGGATTTAAAAAAATGCGTAAGCTCTCTCTCTTTCTCTCACACTCACACACATTTTATAACAGTTCTGACTTCTGAATCATAAACACAACATTCTCATGATGTTTGTGTGCATCTTTTCTGCGGAGTTCAACCAATTGACATGGAAATATAAATAATGGCAGGTGAGTTTGTAATTGACACCCCTCAGAAGTTAAAACGCAAGTTGGAAATGGTAATCCTTTTCTTTTCAGTTATATGTATTGATCTGGTTATTCTGGCTGCTCTTAGAATCAGCTTTTCCTTTTCTCTTCTTTTTGGTGGTGGATACTCTTCTTATGAGGCTTTTTATTTTATATATTTTCATTCATGGCTTCATTGGCTCTCCCATTAGCCTTGGTAGCTTCCTCTTATCCCCAGAGGACTTCCTCCAATTTTTTGCAATTTTTCCAGGAAAGAAAATTAGTTTTACCTGTGTTTATTTAATCGATAAAATTGTTTGACTCCGTCAACTTAATTAAAGGTTGAAGCTCTTGGTGAAATTGAGGTTGCAACAAAGCTATTGCAGGATGATGCAGAACTGCAGGTACTCATTGTTTAAATTTCTTTCTCATAGTTGATCAAAATTATCTGGCAAGTTTTTTGAGTCTTTTTTTCAAATTTTACTGTGATGCTTCCATGCGTGCTGAAAGATCATTATAAATTTTAACTGTTTAACATTAAACAAGTTATGATGAATTACTTATGGATACATTTGATTTCCTCGTGTCCTACATTTTGAATCAGTAGATGTTTTATGGTTTTATCTCTAGTTCTTTTAGTGAAATGAATGGACAGGTATGGGTTAGTTAGTATGTTAGACATCCCAAATTGATTTGTTTAATTTGAAAAGTAATTCTTTATACCAATTTAGTATTGGAATTTATACAAGTATGTTTTATTTACACAATTCTGTATAAACAAGAAGTGCCCTTTTGCCAATGATATCCACTTGTTTTTTTTTTGAATGAAATGCATTCCTATTTTGTTAGTGCTAATTATTTCCTTCCACTTGCAAAATCACACTTTCACTGGTTTACTGACTAATATTCAGGCAACTTGACTCTTAAAATATTAAAATAAGATGGCACCCGTATTACATTCTGTTTTCTATACCATTGAGTCACAATTTCCTACGGAAGTGCATGCTGCATTCCTTTCTGGTTAGGCTCATTTCTAATAAATGATTACGATTCTGGATTTGCTGTAGGGAGATCCCCTGTATGCTCATTATCAACGCCTTCATTGTGAACTGATACCAGTTGAAGTTGGTTGTGAAGAATTCTCTATGGTAATCAATTGAACTGTCTTTGCAGTTTGTAGTTTTGTTGAAAAAGTTAAAGCTAATTAAATACCATGAGAATAAAATTAAGAAAGGAAAAGTCATATCTAAATGGTGCTAATGTTTCTTGTCATTTGATTTGAAATATCCTTTTGTTCCTGAGCTTAAAAGATATTCTGCAAAATTGCATACTTGTGTCTTGTTACTGGAGCTTCAATTGTACATTCTGACACCCCTGCCCCCCAATCTTTACTTTTGTCCCTTTTGATGTCATCAGATTGCAAAGTATATGCGGAACACTCATGCAAAAACACATTCAAATTATGCTGTGGAAATTGTTCAAATATTCAAGGTATCAAGAGAAGGCGAGGCTGAACGCTTCAGAAAGGTGTGACTACTACATTATGTAATAAGTATCTTTCTCCCTTAATTTTTCTTCTACTGAGGATATAGTTTTGTAATTCCAAGTTTGTTTCAATTTGTTACATAATGTTGTTATGTGTAGACATTTTGACTTTAGTCAACCGCTTTCCACTTTGTATGACAGTTTTCTAGCACAAAAAATAGGATGCTTTTGTGGCATGGTTCTCGGCTCTCAAACTGGACTGGAATTTTATCTCAAGGTCATTCCTTCTCTCATCTGATCAGTAGCTTCATTGTTTGCATGTGTGTGCATATGGAATCTAGACATTATATTAGTTGATGCAATCATATCTGAGATGGATGCACTATCAGGTTTGCGCATAGCTCCTCCTGAGGCACCTGTAACTGGCTACATGTTTGGGAAGGGGGTGTACTTTGCTGACATGTTTTCCAAAAGTGCAAATTATTGCTACGCTACTCATACAGGCACAGATGGGGTGCTCCTTTTATGTGAGGTTGTTTCTTTTCTCATAGTTAACTTTGTTGCATTACTAGTAGATCTGCTATCAGGAATCATGATTGAAACTCTAATCATCAATTTCTTCACCAATTGGTGCAGCATGTCAATCATTATTAGATAGTTACAATTTACAACAGCCAAGTTGGTATTTTTTTTTTCTCATTTATTTGTTATCCTATGTTACTGAAGTATAATGTGAATATTGTCTGCAAGTATCAATTTAGCAGATTAAACTTGCAATATGTTCATTATTGACCCCACATCTAAAAGTTTGACTTTTAATACGTTACTTGCTTTACATTTTGTCATTATTGACCCATATCTTCAGGAAGTATGATTTTTAATAACATATTTTGCTGTACTTTTTAGGTTGCACTGGGTGAGATGGCTGAGCTTCTTCATGCTAAATATGATGCCGATAAGTTGCCAGAAGGAAAACTGAGGTTTGTTTCTGCAATTTCTTGTCATGATCTTGCCTCGTTAGTTAACCTACATTGGCACGTGGAATTGGCTAATTCAATGGCTAACATCTAAATTGACCAATTAATTGATATATCTTTAATCTTTACGTAATATGTCAGTCAATGTACCAAGTTTTAATGGAGCCTGGTTGTCTGTCTTGGTGCTCGCCTCCCCCTTTGACTCAAAATAAGTTTCAGTACTTGCTTTAAATCACCAAGTGAATGTTTCTATTGCTTTAAATATTGTGCATCACTGATTGAATTCTTTAGCAGTTGAGTTGATATGCTTGCATTCTCATACTGCAGCACAAAAGGTGTAGGAGAAAATGCACCGGATTTTTCAGAAGCTCAGGCAGTTGAGGATGGGCTCATAGTCCCCCTAGGAAAGCCAAAAATAAACTTAGGCCTAAAGGTATGAAGTAGAAGTTAATTTTCATCAGATTGCCATAACTTGAATACTTCACATGTATTCTCTTTCACTTTGTGTTGCAGGGCGATCTATTGTACAATGAGTATATTGTTTATAATGTGGAACAGATTAGGATGCGCTATGTTGTTCACGTAAATTTCAATTTTAAACGAAGAACTTAGCCAGACATGATTACTATAATGTATCTTTCATCATTTTCTAGTTGGCCATGCCAATCGAGAATGAGGATCAAAGGATAGTGTTTTTACTCAGAAAAGTGAAAAGGTATGCACCGGGTTCGATCCATTGTGATTATGTAAAGTGAAGTAAAGGCTTAGCGAGTGCTTTCCTATCTGTGATAATATTGTAAGCCAAAAGAAACAAATAATAACCACTTTTATGGAACGAAAGTAACAAATGTCAACAAATGACCTTTATTAGTAGGGACAAGTCGATAAAAGTAATTTTCCTTTTTTAGGACGGTGGGTTTTTTACATGGTTTGTCATAAACTGTATACCACAAGAAAAGGAATCCCTACTTTGTGCACACCAATTGGTGTGTAAAAATGACATATACAAGAGAAAAAATAGTTTGTGTTCCCGTAAAATTAAGGTGGGTTCATTTGAACTCACATGCACATGTTGGCATGTGTGTGCTGGTGCAAAAGTGATATACATAAAATGAGCAAATGGGACTCGAGGCTTCCCTCAAGTGACGCCAAGTCTTTTTGAGATTATTTGATTATGGGATCGAATTTCAGTGAGACTATTTTGCTTATTATTTGGTCTACCCTCCATTTTCTTACGCTAGGTTTTAGACATTTTGTAATTAATAAATAAGAGAGGATCGAATTTTCTTCACGTGACTGGGTTCGGGTTCGAGCAAATGAATTGAGATATTTTTATCAGTGCCCACATTTAATGGAAAGTAAAGGAAGTGCCCTATTGTTTTGTTGCTGTTCCTTTTTCTGAAGCATAGTCAAACACATACATCAAGTGCTGTAGAATTTTAGTTGCTTGGGAGCATGATTGAGTTTCAAAAGCCTTTGAATAGTGTGAGTGCCTGACCAAATAAAGCATTTACTATACCAAAAAAAAAAAAGCATTTACTACATACCAAGTGCAAGATGCACACGCCAATATTAAAGTCCTTAGATTTGATAATGACCTCATCCAGAATCTATGTTCTTCCTCCACAAGATAGAGCATGGCCATTTTCAAAGAGATAACAGTCCCAATCCATCTTTAACTGAGACTTAAAAATCACCCTTCCCTGCATGGACCTCACCGGCTATTTAATGCATTGGACATGAGTGCTTGTCAAAATTTAGGCCTCCATTGTGACGTGCAAGCACTGTTTCATTTAGCTTTTGAACCTTTGTGCATATTTTCAATTTATATGGTAGTGAACGATACAACAAATGGTAATGATGGGCTGTGTGTGTCCAACGTAGAAGCTGAACTAGGATTTGGACCTCTGTTGCACGGCACAGGTTTTCGCATGCTATTGACTCTGCAATGTTTCATTACTCCCCCTTCTGTCTCTTTTCTTCCCCTTCTACCCCAAGGGAAAAAAAAAAAATCTCAAAACAGGGCTTGTAGGGAAGACGCCTATGAAATTGAAATAGTTCAAGTGGTGAAGGTTAGAACTGTAGGAGAGACTACAAGTCCAAATCTGCTCTTAACAGTGGGTGATCGCCGATTAGTATGCATAAAAGGCGATTATACACGCATTGCAAAGAATGATGAGCTTTGAATTCGGTGCATTTGAATGTTCATTATAGTATTAGCCCAAAAAAAAAAAGAAATATATCATTACATGGAATAGGTTTATGTGGACAGTGCCATTGAATTTGAAGTAACTGCAGTTTATGCTTGCTGAATACCAACTTTGCCTGGTGTGGAAGTTTTGTGTCCTTCACGATGTTTACTGTTTACTTTCTCTGTTGTCGGGTATTAATGTTAGTCTTTGAAATTCTTGTGTTCTCCCCTCTGTTAAACCACCAAATACTTTGGGGAGAAAAGGTAAGGGCCTATTACATATAGGGAATCATATCTACCTAGGAAGCCTCCCAACTTTCTCTAAAACTCACACAGAAGCACACATGCCATACTCAAAATTTTGCCCAACACGCAAAGCCTACGTGCACTCATACATTATTCTTCTCCCCTTGCTTGCACCATCCAATTCTTCGCAAATGAAAATAGAAACTAGGGAAAAAGTCTTACGCAGTTTCAAAGTGTTACACTCAACTATCTAAATTTTATTATATAATATAATAAATTTAATATCTGAAGTAATATTTTTTTATAATTATATTTCATATAAATAGATGTAAGATAAGTATATAAAAATAATATTAAATTTAATATAATATACTTATTTATATAACATTCACGTAAGAAAAAACATTTACTTTAAGAATATATAAATTTTTTTCTCTTAATAGAACCCTATGTGCACGTGGGACCCAACATTCTTGATGCAAAGGCTGGCATTAGTACAGGGGCAAAGGACCTTTAGAGGCCTTGTGCTAGTCTCTCTGCTGCAGTGAACCTCAAATGAACAAAGGGGTTGGTGGCTTTTTTATGAAATTAAGGCAGACAAGTCTCAATTTGGGTTTCCTTCGATATCCCTTCTTTGAATTTCTGTGTGTACTGGCATGATGGCATGGCATGGCATGGTTTGCCAGAGTTCTTTTTTTTTCCTGCACACAAAGACCTTCAGTTCACTCATTGTTCCTGCCACGCTCCTTAGATAAATCTCGTCTGTCACACACTCTCTCTCTAATGTTGCCACCTATAAATACTGAGCCTTTTCCTCTGTCTAGTTCAACTTCCAGTTCCACTACCGCCCTCGTCAAGCTCAAGGTGTGCGGTCTTCACTGGGTGAGAAGCTCCCTGTTGGAGAAGCAGGGCACGTGCAAATCTCTTGGCTCTCAAATGCCACTGAACCCTTTGCACGTGCTCCCCTTCTCCAACACGGGTTCGTCACCTCTGCCTCTTATCTCTTACCAACGCGAGTCTCGCACTTCATGAGGTAATTGCTTTCCTTCCGTCTTTGTTCCTACGTAAAAGTTCCTAATCTGCAGCATGCCTCTCATTTGGGAAACAGTGTGAAGTGTATAAATGTACGCATAAAGAGAGAAAAGGGAAGAAAGAATTACCATTTGAATACCCAATAAACAGTAACTGCAGTTCGTGACTGAGATAGCGTGTACCATGCTGAAGCTGAGCATGGATGTTTATTTTATAAACACATTCACATTGAACTGCTGTTTTGTAGTTTGAAACTGGACCAAAGGACACTGTTCTCTGTGTATCAGCAGTTTCTGAACTTCGACACCCTTCGGTTCTTTCGACTTGCAAGTCTTCGACTGAAAGTTAACTGGGTAAATGTCAGCACCAGACACACAAAGGAAAGCTATGGAGGAGAAGGTTTCTTTGGAGTGTGAAACAAGAATATTTCAACGTGTCGAGCAACAAAGCAAGGCTTATAGTGTGATCGAAAATGATGGAACGTTTTGAAGGATTAAAAACGCAGTGACAACTGTTCAGCTGTCTAAATGCTTTCTATTAATTGTTTTACTAAATGAGATTCTGAAGAGACAAGAAGTCAGTTGGTTCTGAAAGCACAGTAATCTCCATGAAATTAAAAGATTTCTTAGTGTCGTTTTTTTTTATATTTTGAAATAAAAAAATACCGGAGAAGTACAAGCCGCTTGACACTGATTTCAGACTAGAAGAATTTTTTGCAATTGCCTTCATGTTTCTTGCGTAATTAAGCTCAGAGCGTACAGCAAACAGAATTGGAGAAGCGTCAAGTTATTATTATTATTATAAAAATAAATTCATATACTTTAAGGAAGTAGGCAAGGATCGTTCGCTAGAATGAGCTTGAATAGGGCTTCTTACCGAGCCCCGGGACGGACCCCAACCGAAAGAAAGGCGCTAGACGGACTAACGGCAAGGGAGATAAAAACATGAAGTAAAATTGATTTATGATTCAATAATATATCAAGAAGTATATAAAAAGTATGTGAAAAATATATGTTTGAGTAACATTTTTATTTATAACTTGTTTTGATGATGATTTAGTTCATCTTAAATATATTATAACTATTATATTTAAAAATATTAGTTACAATTACTTATAGTCATTAATTTATATTTTTATAATTTTCTATAAAAGTATCTTAAAATAAAATTTCAATTAAAATAGATTAAATATAAAATTATAATTGATTAACATCGTAATTATAATAATTAATTCATTTATATAATTATTCAATTTTTAAATAATAATAATTGGAAAAGAAACCCTTCAAGGCGGTTCCCTAAACCGAAAGAACTAAAGCAAGCACTTTTGCAGTCCTCTCCGAGCGGTTGGAGAAAATAGTGCTGCTGGATGCTCATGGTAACTTTTGCTTTGGACTCTCTTGGACTTTTGGATCCGCTAGCGAAATTCAAATCATTCGGTTTTTCTTTTTCTGATTCGAGATTTGTTTAGGCAGAATCAGAGGCCCCATTTTCCCGTTCCAATGATCATCCATTCTTCAACATTTCATATGCATCTTCAGTATCAGGACAAGCCATAGGTTGCACCAGCTTCTCTAGCGCCCTCGCGTGTACCAGAGACAAGGATGTTGCACGAGCTCCTGCTAGCGTTACTGGGCTACACCGGCGACTTAATTATCGACCGGCGGGAGCAGCTTTCCGCCGACACTCCCATTTCCGATGAATGCACTTTCAAGCTCGCTCCTGACATCTCTTTTATCGACCCAAGCGACAGGTTCTCACCCAAGTTTCAATTTTTGTCTTCTCCCCAAAAATTTTAACCACGATACAGTACAAATCGTTTGCTTCGTAGGGTTTTTTATGCATTTCTTTTTCTGGGCAAGTTGGAAATTGCAACTTGCTATGACATTGCTCTTTACCATTGGAATGAATTGTACCGATTGCAGGGAGCTTATTGAGAAGATTATTGCATTGGGATTTTATTATAGGGAGCTGGATCGATTTGCCGCCAAGTCTAGGAATTTAAGCTGGATTAGGTCTGCGAATGCAAACCCTTTAGGAAGCATTTCTGAGACGTCAAGGGGGAAAACGGAGAAGCCCAGTGTTTATCGCAGGGCCCTAGCCAATGGCATTGTTGAGATACTGTCAGTTTATAGGTCTACAGTTCTACATATTGAGCAGAAGTTGTTGTCTGAAACCATGCCCATCTTGGCAACAGTTACTCAAGGACTTAATAAGGTAAATTTTCTGTCCCCTTTTTGTGCAACCGTTTCTATTCATGTTGATATCAACTTTGTTTTTCATATGCTTTCCAGTTTTTTTCCCTTTTGCCACCTTTATATGAGCTCATCCTAGAGATTGAGCGTGATGATATTCGTGGGGGTCAACTTCTTAATCTTCTACATAAAAGATGCCACTGTGGAGTGCCTGAATTACAGACTTGCATCCAAAGGTATGTGTTCTTTTCACGCATAATATTCTTGGTATTATTAAGATTCGAGTTATGTCATTTCCAAACATTTACAGTTTGAGCTCGTGAATTTTTTACCCTACTAATTACTATAGAATATTTAATGTAGTCAAAAAATTATATGAGTGAAGAAAAATTATCAGAGAATATTATGTTGGGTTGCAGGTTAATGAAGGATTTCTTTTTGGGATCAGTATGTTTATTATGGTCTCTAAAATGCCTAGCTCTTTCTATCGACTATCAGATTAAACTCCCTGTTAATTATTATTCTCTCTTTTGGTTAATCTTGTCCAAAGCTTAGGCTTCTTTGGCACGGGCATCAGGTCATGTATAACCAGCTTGCATCATGGATGGTTTATGGGATTCTTCAAGACCAGCATGGGGAGTTTTTCATTAGGAGGTAACTCAATATTAATTTTGGGTATACTATTGATATGCATGTATGTGTGTCTCTATATTTATGCATATCTTTTATTTTGTGTCACAATTATAGGGGTATTCTGATGCAATGGTGTATACAGTTATGAGTCATCAAAACAAAGATAGCACCCGTTAAAGTTTAATAGTTTCTGTAAGATGCTAATGTCGCCACGATTTGTCATTGACTAAACAATGCTTATTTGTTTCATTCGTTGTATTGTACACCAAGAGAGAGCCTATGAGCAAAAAAGATAGAAAGGAAAAAGGTAGGTGCAGAAAACAAACAAAAAGCTTGAAATGATGCTAAGTAGTCTTTTATCACCCCCACCCACCCCTCAAACAGGAAAAATACTATGTTGGTAAAATATATGCATGTGTTTGGTACATGAAAACTAATTTATCTGGATATTTGTTTTTCCTCTTTACTTCTTTAAAACTTTGTGATTGATTGGGTAATGTTGATAATTTCTGATTTCTTAGGTTCTCAAGTTTCATATTTGCAGTTGCTTTGTAAATTATATACTTGACTTGATTCCTTTACTTTTCAGGCAAGAAGATAGAGATGTAGAGAATAGTCCATCTCATCCGGACATTTCTGAAAAGTTGGCTCGCTTGTCAACTGATGAAGCATCTTTAACTGATTGGCACTTGGGTTTTCATATTTCGTTGGTAAGTACTCTCAGTATTAGCTAATTCTTTACAAATGTCATGACATGGAGCTCATTTATTAACAGATGGAAATTGTCTTGGCTCTTATTGTTTGTAGTTGGTTCTTGGCATAGGTCATGACATGGAGTTCATTCTTTAATCGATGGGAATTGTTCCAGTCTAATATTTGGAGTTCTTATTGTCCTTTACTTTATATTGATGGGGATGCCAATGGTTTATACAAATAATTTTTGTTATTTCTCCCATGCATGAACTTTATTTAAGAGAAAAAAGAGTTCCTAAACTTTGGCAATTTGTTTCTGTTTGAATTATTTGCACATTTTGTTTTGCAGGATATGCTGCCAGAATACATGCCTATGCGTGTTGCAGAATCAATTCTTTTTGCGGGTAAAGCTGTCAGGGTTTTACGGAATCCAAGTCCTTCCTTCCAGTCTGGGGATGCTGCGTATCATCAAATGCCTAAAAGCTTTCAGAAAATACAGGGATTAGCAGGGCGTTACCATTTCCAGAGGGAGCCTGTGATTAATACGGGAGTGGGAGGAGACGATTTGCTTCCACAATCTGAGGCGGATAAGATTGAAGCTATGCTTCTGGACCTAAAGGTTTCTGCGTCCTACCACTTCCCTCTATCATATAGGTGTTGATTTTTCTTGGCCTTTTTTTTATAGGTGGTTGGGTTGTTGGTAAACTTTTTTTTTTCTTGACATATATAGTTCTAACTGACTAATGAATTTTGTGTTGTCTGATTCAGATTTTCTTTCCCCCCTAACACTAACTACTAGTCTTTTAAAGGCTAACTTATTGTTAACTTTCCACAGGAGTCATCTGAATTTCATAAAAGATCATTTGAATGTGCTGTGGACTCTATTCAGGCTATTGCAGCCAGTCATCTTTGGCAGGTGCTTAACATTAAGATTTTGGTTCACATGTTGATTAATTTTTGGTGTATTTATGTTCGGAGCCATTAATTTCTATTTCCTCCATGTGTACAGCTTGTGGTTG
Source organism: Castanospermum australe (assembly GCA_019955255.1). Lineage (NCBI taxonomy): Eukaryota > Viridiplantae > Streptophyta > Magnoliopsida > Fabales > Fabaceae > Castanospermum > Castanospermum australe. The sequence goes on along the minus strand of NSJW01000393.1, from coordinate 385,611 downwards.
TACGTGCTGATTTGAATGGCCACCTGAAGGCCCTGAAAGACTATTTTCTTTTGGCAAAAGGAGATTTCTTCCAGGTAAAGCATGAAATATTATCTGTACTAACATCTTGACCGGCATACAAGTGCCTGTCAATCTGCATTTTTGTTTAATATTCTGTGCCTTCGACATGCATCAATTACTCACTTAGATTCAAACTTGTTCATATCTTGTAATTTCAATGAATTTATATTGACATCTTTTCATTATTCGTGGTATTCTGTATAGTGCTTCCTTGAGGAAAGTCGTCAGTTAATGCGTTTACCACCTCGCCAGTCAACTGCTGAAGCTGATCTTATGGTCCCATTTCAGCTGGTTTGTTTAGCTTATGATTTTATGGTTTAATGCGTTCATGTATTAGTTACATAAGCTTGTTCATATTTTAGATGCATTAATTAACAAAGGTCAATTGCAATTTCTTTGCAATGCAGGCTGCATTAAAAACTATTGGTGAAGAAGACAAATATTTCTCTAAAGTGTCATTGCGGTTAGAATTCATATTCGTTATTTTTCCTTCCACTTGCAGTGCTTTGTATTGAGGTGTTATGAACTATATGCGCTGAACTGTCTTTTCCCTCTTCTAGGATGCCATCTTTTGGAATCACAGTTAAATCTTCCCAATTAGATTTACCAAAGGCAACATCTTCTGCAGATGGTAGCTCTGGAGCTTCACTTTCAAATGCTTCTTCAGAAATGCCACTTGATGGTTGGGATGGTATTGCTCTTGAGTATTCTGTTGATTGGCCTTTGCATTTGTTCTTTACTCAAGAAGTTCTCTCTAAGTAAGATTCTATTCCAATTATCCTGCTGCTAAATGTGGATTCTTTTCTCTTCCTATTTGTTTTAGATATGCTAGATTTAACTGGAAACCCTTTTGATGTGATAAAACTTTTCTTAGAAAGTGTCATGGCCTCACGGATGCAAACCAAGTGTACAGGATGTATAAAGGATGTCAGACTACCATGAGAGAGCATTGGTTTAGGAGATATGTATGTCTAGGGAGTGGATTTAATTTTATTATGAGTGAATTGAACGAATCCTCACCATTGGATCTTATCCGGCATAAATGGTTAAGATTAAAAGAGCTCTTAGAAAAGTCACATGATTTTGTGTTCTAGTCTTGATTATTCATTCAATATTCAATGGTCAGGATTTGCTACTCTCACTGTCATAATAAACCAATGCTTTGACTTGATAGGTTTTAATAAACTTGATATATTACTAGGTCAGTAGCTTTTCTGCTTAGTTAACACTTTTAACAGGTACCTTAGAGTCTTCCAATACTTATTGCGGCTCAAACGAACACAAATGGAGTTGGAGAAATTATGGGCATCTGTAATGCACCAATATCACAGTGATTTTGCCAAACACCTTAATGATAAAGACACATGCTCAATAACACAGCAGAAACGTCAACGGCTTCGACCAATGTGGCGTGTTAGAGAACATATGGCATTCTTGATTAGAAATCTCCAATTTTATATTCAGGTTGTCATTCATATCTTGTCATTTATGTTAAATTTGTTATATTCACGTTAAATTCCTGTCTTGATTAGAAGTAGTTGTTTGATCTATACTCATATACAAGGTGTGCTTCATATAAGTGAAAATGGAATGAGTGGTGAACATATTCAATTTACTTTTCTTCCTCCTCTGATAACATTTTCACTCATATGAAGCATATGAATAGCTACATGAGTTGATGTCATTTGACATTTCTATGGATTTTCTGTTGCTGTGATATAGTCTGAGTGATTTAAAGATAAATGTAGATTATTATTAGAAAAATACATTTGTGTTGAATGGAGCACAAGAAGCACACTGATGGTATCCTAATGATTTTAGTGTGTACTATGTATGTCTTTCCAGGAGATGTTTCACTGGTTTCATTCTCAGACTAATTCAGTGTATGAAGCATTTTTCAGAGTTTTCATCAATTAATAAAAACATTAATTGACAAGGATATGGTACACATTAAGGAAATGAATTGGGTATTGAGTAGCAACAAGAATTTAACATCTCCAGATTCACTGCCTGACATGCAGATTATATGATGCTTTTGATGAAATATGTTAATACATTAACTCTGTCTTTACAGTGGACCTTTTGCCACCAATAATAGCTTGGTAAGACAGCTGCAGCACCTTGTCTTGTTGAAGCAGCATTGTTGTCATAATATTCGATAACATTTTGGAAACTTTTACAGAAATTATATATTTTTTCATTTTCTGCTGTTTTATTCATCAATGTTGTGCTTTCACCAAAGATTACGAGGGTTGAGGTTGCCGAGAAAATTGATAAAGGTACTTATGATTATTGGCTCTTTCGATTTGTTTAATGAATCCTTCGAGGTAAGTTCAGAAGACGAAGTGTTCAACTTTATGTGGCCTTAGAGAGATAAATCTGGGTTAAGCCATATAATTTACTTTGACCCCTGGTCCAATGTGAGTTTTTCTTATTACAATTCATTTTCAGATGACATTCTCATAATCTTCTGCATTACTAATCTTGCTCTTATCTCTTCTTGTTGATTCTTCATCTGCTTGCTCACAATCTGTTATCCAGGGATTTCTCCGCCTTTTATTACGCAAAAAATGTCTATTTCAAATTCAAAAATTTGTGCTTTCCTTTGCAGGTGGATGTGATAGAGTCTCAATGGAATATTTTACAAACTCATATTCAAGATTCTCATGACTTTACAGAACTTGTGGGCTTTCATCAAGAGTAATAATTTCTCACTTACATCTTTTTAATTCATTACATTTTGTGGAGTGACATAAGATATTGTATTGTTTGCTAAACTATTTGACCTGCATAAAATTATTATCAACTTGATCATATTTATCCAAATTAAATATAACTTGTTGGTGACCATGAAATCAGTAGACCAACTTTTATCCTATTGCTTTCGGGAGTAAAGATCATCTACTTTTATGGTCAAATATAACTTAGTTTTTCAGTTGGTTCTATTTGAGCATAGATAGTTACGGTAGCTCAGAAAAACAACTCTCTTTACTGTGAACAAGCAGTTTAATGAGGAGAAATAGGAGCATATAGTTAGCATGCACTTTATTCTCTCTGGAAGCAATACTTAGGTGCCAGAGTGTCTAAATTGTTATGCTTGTATTAGCTTGTTAAGGTGGTTACTTTTACCTTGTGGTGGATGTTTTACTTAAACATAGCTTATTACAGCATCCTCACTATATGATTTTAATGTCGTCTATAGGTATCTGTCAGCCTTAATTTCACAAACTTTCTTGGACATTGGTTCTGTGTCAAGGATACTGGATAGTATCATGAAGCTTTGCCTGCAGTTCTGCTGGAATATTGAGAACCAAGATAGCTGTTCAAATACTTCTGAACTGGAACACATAGCCGAGGTAATGGTGCATCTCTGGTTTTGCCAAATAACCATGGCATACAAGAATTGGCATCTTGCATAGAGCCATTATTTTCCTCATACAGCTTGCTATATCAATTTCAGTAGGTTCAATTATCTGAATATTGAGGGAAAATTATATTAATTTTAAGTTCATCATAATCATTCCATTTATGCGTTATGTCAATGCAAAATGGTCTTATGTTCGATTCATGCTGGTGATTCCTTATTGGTAGGTAGGCATCACCCCACCTAGTGGGATTCCATTTCATGTATTAGTTTGTTGGCCTAGAAATTTTTGACTTCTATGTCCACTTGTCCAGTTATATACTGCATTAACCCAGTGGTGAACGTCCAATGCTCAAATTCAGCCAAATTTCCCAAATTTTGGTTAGATGTCGCTGAAGACCGTTAGGATTTCTGAATAAGTTAGACTAGTACAGAACTTCAAATCTGTTGTTACATCTCCCTTCCCTCTCCCTCTCCTTGTGTATGCCTGTGCTAGCACTTAAGGCTGTTGTAAAGGCTTACCCTTTTTAATGCAATAGTCATGTCACATGGTGAATGCATACCAAATTTTGAACCTTTTTAATGCATAATTACAATTGATATTTGAACAAAATAATTGTAACTTTTTATGCTCACCTTTGCCTTATGCATGCTGATATATTATGAATGGTTGAATACTGCTCATATTCTCTATCACAATTCATTATGACTTAATAATCAATGATGGGGGGTATGCTTACAAACTGATAATTCTGTAGCCCCTTCCAAATCTACCATAAGGCAGACTGAATTCCCTTTGAGGAACTGCTGAATTGACTAATAAACAAATGTAATGATCAACTCTTGATTCTGTAGGTGTTAGTAAGGAAAAGTAATATGCATTTGCTTCTTTCTGAAGCCACCTTTTTAAACAAAAAACAGACGGAAATTATTATGGATTCTACACACTTGGGCCCTTCTGTATCCCTACGAATATCTGAACTCTGAAGTTCTGCCTCACTTAACTGAATGAGCAAGAAAAGAAAATTACTATTTTTGTCATTCTATTATCAAATGTATATTTTCAGAAATAGAATTTTCTTCTTTTTGGATCTACTCCTTTATCATTTATTTTTTCTCTCTTTCATCAATGCCACAAATGCAAATTCAAGTCTCTTAATATGACTATTCCGCTCAAGACAAACCAGGGCTAAATTGCAGAAGTAGGTCTGTACTTAAACATGCAGTATATATCTTTTTTTTTTTGGGATAAAATCACATAGCCTTTTTTCCTTGTCCCATTTGATTGGACCTTCTTCAAATTACCAGTTACTTTTTAATATTTTAGAATTAGATCTAGACCTTAATTACATAAAATTATTCTTTTGACTATTTATTTATCATCTTTATTTTATGTTTTCTCTAACTTCTATAGGAATTCAATAAGAAATCAAATTCCTTGTACACTATACTGCGTAGCAGCAGGCTTGCTGGGAGTCAGCGGGCTCCATTTTTGAGACGTTTTCTCTTGCGATTAAATCTCAATTCCTTCTTCGAGGTAAATCAATCAGATAGATACTTATTGTTACTGTTTATTTCATTTCTTACTCTGGCTGTTTGTGTCCCTTAACAGGCAACTGCAAGGGGAGTGCTAAATGTTGTCAGGCCACGGCCAGCAGCTCCTGCTTTAAATCAACAATAATATCATTCCACAAGTTCAAAGTTGCTCACCCTTGCCGTTTTCTGGGGGTATTGGCATGTGACCTTCGGTTGAGCCAAATCCCCCCTTCACCATCTTGTTTGTTGGATGAGTTTCACTGTTGACAATCAAGTGGTTATCTACTAGCCATTGCCGTTTGACCATCCTGCAACAGTCCTTTGAAAGTCAGCTGCACATTCCGCTAGCTGTTTTTGAGAAATGTGGTTCTTGATCCTAGCTACTTAACTTTATTGTAAACACTGGTCAGTTTGGTGGTACTTCAGGTAAGTGGTTCATGCTTGTGCTTCTTAGGTGATTGGTGGATGGCATTTTCTCTGTCGTTCCCCACTTTGTTGTCTTTGTAGATGTGAGCAGTGATCAGTGTGTATAGCGTAATTGGTGTTTAATATTACGATGTTTAATGCAATTCTTCCAACGTGGTCGATTATTTATGGAAACTCCCTGACTCCCTCCCCACCCAAACCCACAAACATAAAATAATCTTATATTAATTTTATATTCATATTCTAGTTCTTCTGTGTCCTATATTTTTAGAATTTGCCTTATCTTAGTGTCTCTGCCGTATTATATCCTTCTTCCCAGATAGCTGATAACCTATGAACTATGCTACGCCACCCAACTTGTCTTCAACTCATTTAGTCATTGTCTGATAAATTAACTTGGAGTTGGAAGTAAGGAAGCTCAGACCATACATATTATTCACCACCATCCTTTAAATGCTCGATAAAATGTCTAACAGAGTTAATATTACTTAAAAGAGTTGGACAGATTGCATCAGAGAGGTAAAAGGGAGATATGGGTTTGCCTGGCAACTAATGGCAGCAAGGAGTAATGGGTAATTACTCTTTTTCTCTTTGTATTTAATTATCTATTAATGATTTTTTGAGAAATTAAAAATTTGAGTCAAAGAGAGCAATCTTTTATAACAGTAATAGTTGACTTCACTCATGTTAATTAAATTATAATAAATATTTTACACGACTTAATTATTTTATGTGATCTATATGCCTATAAATCACAATCTTCGATTAATAATAAGCCATTTAACCTCATTTTAGAATGAGTAACGTAACCTTATCCAAACAAAAAAAAAAGAAGAAGAATGAGTACGTATAATTAATATTTTTTTTATGTAACGCAATATAGGAAAAAAAAAAGGAGAAAATGATTATTGTTGTAGGACCTCGATTCATGTATTGAAGAGACAAAAATTTACATCACACAAAAACAAGTGCTTATTTGCAACAATTAAATAAATACTGGTTGAGCTTTTAATTTATCCAAAATTAGTCACACACATATTTAGAAACTAAATCCACTCAATATGTATAATTTAATTGTATGTTTACTGAAGAACAACATAAATCACATTGTAAAGTGACACAAAAAAGAAAAAAAGTGTCACTAAAGTCCTGTAAGTTACCCATCACAAGTTGCCCCAAAAAAACTTACTAACACAATTCATATAAATTTTTTTTTAGTCTTTGATCAAGTATCTTGTAGGCATTGCTTTGAAAAATTTAAAAGACAAATGTGATTTATGAGCTAATCAAACACTTCTAATATCTGCCAAATATTTTTTTAATTCTAATTTTTTGGTATCATAAGTTGTTTTGTTTGAACGGATCAACCCCTCTTCTCGTGTTTTGCACCAAAGATCTTACTATTTTCAAAGTAACTGGAGTTACATTTATTTTCCATTTCAATTCAAAAGTTCTTATGTGTTTTCATGCCCCTTTGAGATCCCAAAAAATAGACAAATTCCTTTTTAGAAACACACACAAGACTCTTCATCACAAAAAAGATAATGGTAACCTCCCTTTTAACTACTTCATTTATGAATTTCATAGTAATGGAGATACATGTCCTATCAAGATAGAATCTCTAACTAGCTATCATCTTATTTAGCAGGCAAAGATTTACCTTCATAAAAAGAATGATTCATTTAAATCGACATGAGAATCTTCAATTATCACTACATCTAACATTTATTGTTATATAAATTAATATTACTATGTGACTTTATTTTTAATTCAAAGATCTCGCCTCAATTCCATTATAATAGGGCTATTTATACATAATTATAGCCACACAAGATTTTTGTCTAAGTTTATATAAATATCACTAGACACAAGGTAGTACTCATGCACTCCTGATATCTCAAGACATGAGAGTCGTTTAAATTTCAACTATGATGTCATGTTTGGATGTTTTTGGGTAAGGGGGATGGGAAGGAGAAAAAAAGGAAACGAAGGGGATGGAAGGGAATTATTTTTTCTTATTTACATGTTTAAGTAACGAAGAGAGGGGAAAATAGGGGGAATAAAAATTATTTCTTGGTATTTAATTAAAATAAAACTTTTCTCTTCTTAACCCTTAATTTAAGAGAGAAGAATTTTGAAACTTTAAGGAAAAAAAAGTAATGCTATATATTGTACTGTTGTTACAATTGAATCAGACTAAACGGTCTGACCGATTTAACCGTGAATCGGACACTCAGTTAATTATAATTTAATTTTATAATTAAATTTATAATTAAATTAATTTAGACAGGTCAAAATCACTTGAATTTGGTCAGTTCAACTGGTTTAATCAATTAGTTATTACTTAAAAAAATTAATATTTTTTTTTCACATTTTATGGATGTTTTTATAAATTTTATATCATTATGTGTGAACTTTTTAATGACTTCATTCAATTTGACTAATTAGTTTAAACGATTAAATCTAAATCAAAAGTCTTATCAATTTATTATTTGATTCGGTTTTGCAATGTAAATATATTGGTAAATAATCTTATTAATAATTATCTTAATACTTAATAAAAAATATTAAAATAGTATAAATATTTGATATTTTAAATATATTTAATATTTTTTATTAATAATTAAGAGATTTATTAAAGTAATTATTTAAAAGAATATAAAATTGTTCCAAGAAAAAGGAAAAGTGGGTTGAAACATTATTTTCTTTCTTTTTTTTTTTGGGCAAATATCGAAGACTACAATTTTTATACTAATGTATTTGAGAACCACAAAGATAAAAATTTATATAAACCATTAAGGGCATGTTTAAAGATAATTATTTTTTAAAAAATTTTTATTAAAATTTTAATTATAAATTATTTTGAACATAATTAACATGTTTACCAGAAATTTTAGAGGATGCTAAACTGAATTTTAGAAACCCTAGAAAAGACGAAAGGATAAAGCAGCAAAAGAAAAGAAAAATTGGAGAATAAAAATGAGTTTGTGTGTGACAAATAAAAAATAGGCATGTGTATGTATTAGACCGAACGCCAAGAAAGTTGAAAGGCTAGCAGAAAAGGTTAGGTGCAGCCGTTCGTGGATGAAATTACAGAGCACAGTTAATCAGATTCAGATACAGACGCTTTTAAAAACCCCTCACCTGAGATTGCATTTGCAAATCGCAAGCCACAGAGGGAGAGAATATTACTTTACTGTCGCAACATCACATTCACAACCCGAACAAGAACCAGAGGTACAGATAACCCAAAAGAGCTTATCTTCATTCTTCAAACCCCATCTCCCAAAACCCGAAGCTCCGCGAAAATGGATTCCAATCACCAAATGCTGGACAACGAAGGCCTCGTGCCCGTGCAAGAGCAAAACCCACTTCCCGTAGTGCCCTCCGAGGAACCCAGCGCACCTCCGTTTGCAGCTGCTTCGCTCTCTCTTTCTCTCTCTACCATTCTCCCCGCTCACTTCTTTGTCCAACCCAAAATCCCTGCTTTGTTTTCCCCGCAGCCCAGCAAGGTCAAGGTCCCCACCCAGGCCTCCTCGCTTGCACATCTTTCTCTTTCTACTGCTTCCCCCTCTCCTTCCAAAATCTCCTTCAAGTCCACCATCTCCGCCAACCCTCTCCAAAATCCTCTCACTTTGGGTCCTCACCGCCCCTTGGACCCTTCCAGTGGGGCTGCAATTCGTCGTGCTTCCATCGTATGGTTCCGCAACGACTTGCGGGTCCACGACAACGAATGCCTCAACTCCGCCAACAACGAATCCATGTCCGTCTTGCCTGTTTATTGCTTCGATCCCGCGGATTATGGGAAATCTTCATCTGGGTTCGATAAGACCGGCCCGTACCGTGCCACATTCTTGATGGAATCGGTCTCAGACCTCCGCAAGAACATTCAGGCAAGAGGGTCGGATCTTGTGGTCAGAGTCGGGAAGCCCGAGACCGTGTTGGTTGAATTGGCGAAGGCGATTGGGGCTGACGCTGTGTACGCGCAGAGAGAGGTTTCCCACGATGAGGTGAAGGCGGAGGAGAGGATTGAGGCGGCAATGAAGGAAGAGAATGTGGAGATGAAGTACTTCTGGGGGAGTACTTTGTACCATGTTGATGACTTGCCTTTCAAATTGGAGGATATGCCATCCAACTATGGAGGATTTAGGGACAAAGTTCAGAAATTGGAGATAAGGAAGACAATTGAGGCATTGGATCAGCTGAAGGGGCTGCCATCTCGAGGAGACGTTGAACCTGGGGATATTCCCTCCTTAATGGACCTCGGCCTTAATCCTTCCGCCACAATGGCACAGGTTTGCTTCTTGGTTTATTCAGTTATGTAACATTTGTTGATTATCAATTAACTACTGTGATATTAACGCTGTTGTGGTTTTCTCTATTTTGTTCTGACTTGGCTACTATAGACACTGTTATGTAGTCCAAGTTTATGCTTATCTTGCTATTACATTGACACAATATTGTTGACGTTGAAAACTAGACGAGTGGTAGAAAGTTTGCTTCAGTCATTAGGTCTGGATGGTTGGAAACTTGGAACTGATTATCCAATTCATACGGAGTAGAGTGGATTAACTAATGTTGTGGTAGTTCCCCCGCCCCCAAATGCTCATAACTCATTGCTAACAAGATGTTGGCTCAGAAATGAATGAGTATTAGAATCCTGTTTAATTAAGGCATGAAGTAGTTTTGATTCTTCAAAAGGCTTTAGCTTTTAGGTGCTGTAAAAGGTTTTCATTCAAAAAGGCTGACACTAGGCTACCTGTTAGTCTGATTGAGAGATAATACTACTTTGTGGTTTGAACATGTCCAAATGAATCTGTTCATGAACGGAATAACAACTACTACACAATTGCCAACAATATATCTTCCTTGCTTTTGCATGATGCTGTTGCTATTAAAATTCTTAAGCCGTACTGGACATTTACATTTTTTTTTTTTGCAAAAACTATGATGCTATCCATCTTTGCTCAGCATTCGTATGTACCCTGGAGAAGGCACATAGGTTTTTAATGATAAAGTCATTGCAGTCATTATTTGAACTTGATTCTATCTTTCTTGAACACAGTGACTATATTGGTTGTCATCATCATGTAGGATGGGAAGCCAGCTGCTAATACTTCTTTGGTAGGAGGCGAGACTGAAGCACTACAGAGGCTCAAAAAATTTGCAGCGGAGTGTGAAGCTCAACCACACAAAGGTTTTAAGGATGGAACACAAGATAGTATATATGGTGCCAACTTCTCCTGCAAAATTTCTCCATGGTTGACAATGGGATGCCTCTCCCCCCGCACAATGTTTGATGAGCTAAAGAAGACTGCCAGCAGGTGTGCTCCCAGATGATCTCCCATTTAATGATATTGTCATTTTTGTCTTGAATAGGGTATATACTCACTGAGGAATTTATGTCACTGATAGAACCATTTCTGCTTCATCAAACCGAAACGATGGTGGCAGTGGCTCATCCAACACTGGAACAAATTGGTTGATGTTTGAGTTGTTATGGAGGGACTTCTTTAGGTAACCTTTTTTTTTTTTTTTTACAGATCTTTGGACCTGGAAACTTTAGTGTTGCAATTTATTTTAAAATGATAGATATATGGGAATGACTACAGTGCACCAGTGGGGGATTTTTTTTTCTAAATAAAAATTACAAATTTGTGATGGAAGTGGTAATTTTCTGAAACTCTCTTTCATGAAGTACGTAACTATTTTCCTTTCAAGTACAGTTTTTGAATTATTAACTTATCTTTCCAGTTGTAACTGAATAACAATTGTAATTAAGGATATCATTCCCCTTAAGTATAATTGTAGGGGGCTCTGAAAATAATTTTTCCTTTATGTTCTCAAAATCATGTGAAACACAAAAGAATAATAATGGAAACTGTTTATGAATGTTTCTTTCGTTGATTTGTCTAGGTTTATTACCAAAAAATACAGTTCTGCAAAGAAACAGCTGGAAGCTGCTCCAGCCACTGCTTGTACGGGTGCACTTGCTTGAGCTAGAAGTTCTAGTGGACATAAGAAAGTTTGTTTTCGGATTTGGATTGCTTCCCTGCGCAGATGTGCCAGTTGGGTGCTGGAGTGATCAAGATTTGGTTCCCCTTCTGAACTTCTGTTGTAACTGGCAAATAGATTATCTCAACTGTGGAAGCTTTACATTATTTTCTGGATGGCAAATGTTACTCTTCTTAAAATAGCATTTCGTCTACGCCCGGTATCTTTTATGAGTAGATCTTGAGTTCAAATTTCACGTCTCTTCCCCCAATGACAATATTTTGGGAGAAATTTGAAATTTTGATTTTATATTTTTACATACATTGCAAACGTTCCATTTTCATGCAAAAATTTCTCTAAAACCAATCGCAGCTTACCCAAGAGAGGTTGTATTGTAGTGTTTACAACTGCGCGTGGACTGTTAGCTGTTATGAAGAACAGAAACTGGGAAAATGCTTGGAATTTCGGCAACTCAAGTATCCGACTATCGTTTCTGTAACAATTATGAGTAAACAAGCAGCATTTGAATTTTCAAATAATACTGATATATTCTGCTACGGTATTTGATGTGGTTATCTTTCTCTGGCACAAATTTAACAGCATTGGTCTACCTCTATTGCTGCAATGTGTACCCGTTACTCATTCTAAAAATTTAAGCCGGTAAATAAAATTTAAGAATAATTTATATCTTTGAAAAAGAAAAAACGCTAACTTTCAAAGTTGCCCTTTTGTTGTTAGTGGCAACATGAACCCCAATGACACGAGATTTCTAATATTGCCACCTTATTTATACGTGTCAGACATATAATACAAGAGACAGGACCTGGATTTGTCCCAATTCAAGATCCTTAGAACCAAAACATGACAAAAGAATACAATCATAGGAAGTTGTCAAACTCGACTCAACCTACCTAACTCTTTCTAATCAATTTTTATTTCCTCTCATAGTAAACCGCTATTTTTTCTCCCTGAAATTCAGTTATTTGAATGGAAATTGTGAAAAAAACAAAATTTCCATAAGCCGTTGGCAGGTATGTAGCTAGGTTGGTCATATGTCATTTTCATTTTCCAAGTGTGATTATGACTCTCTAAATATGTAGTGTATACTTCGATCTCTCATAAGAAACCACTAATTTCTAATCCAGTTTTTGTGCTGACATGGTTAAATAACCTTCCAATCTCCATTGTTTGTTAGGTGTGTAACTAGCTGGCAATAACGAATATGGAAAAGATTGAAGCAATAGTGCAAATATGAGGTGCTCTTCTTTTTCTTTTTTTTTCCTCATGAGAACACTTATTTAGTTGATAGTCAGTGTGGCTCACACTTGGGAAGGGACTCAACCACTTATAGGACAAATCATATTTTAATTGTAATTGACTTTCTAATCATGTTCCCCATATTATGACTTTGATTATGAAAAAATAACGAGAGGAACCGATGAACTTTTGTCTTTGACAGTTAGCCAATGCTTTATATACCACTAGTTGAATGGAAACAGGGAAATATCTTTCATAATAGATGTTTTAAGGTCTGTAACGGGCGGGCAACAATGAATATTATAAAGACTGAAATCTACCGAAACCAGACATAGAACAATTTTTTTGGTAATGTTCTTCTCGAGGGAGAAGCTTCAAGGGTTCAATTCTTTGAATGAAGCACGATCAAGAGAACACAACATCATATAAGTGGATAAATCATAAAAAGGAAAAATTCCAACCTAAAATATGTGAGTATGTAATACATGAAAAGAAAGACAACTACACAAGAAAAATATAAGTAAAAAGCTAAGGGTGAGGTATGAGCCTATGAGGGAAGATGCACAAGGACTACTGGAGAGAGCACCAGGGAGGTATAATGCAGCAAAGGACATTGCTAAGGGTGTGTGTATACACTGAATTAACGTGAGAACAAATGTGTCATAAGTATAATCCTAAATGAATCCAGAAACCTTGAGCGAAGATAGTACCACAAAAATAATCCACAGCAACATGAAGTACACACAGGTAATCCAAGCCCAGAGCCTCGGCCCTCCTAGCTCTGCACCGAGAATTAGACGCCTAAAGACCAAAACTGTGATACACCCAGCAGAAGTAGAGAAGAAAACAAGCAACGAAAAGCTTAGTCCCCTTGCATTTTGGATCCGCAGAGGTTCTCTATATGCTATAAAGTTGTATGCAGTATCAATAAGCCATGGAACACCAATGCCAACATATATATTCACTGAATTACTGCCAAAAGACAAATAGAACTGAAAGTTAGCTTGAGTTTCAACCAACTTTACAAAGCTGCTTCATAATAACAATAATGGATAGGTTTGGAAAGCCATTAAAATACCCTAGAGTTTCATCCTTTCCTTACTTCATATATACAGGATTCAGGTGTGTGTAAGATGAAAGAGCAAAAGCATCTTCAATAATGAAATTTGATTCTGAAATCCTAGAAAACATTTTTTTAAATGTTATTTAGAAATTAGAAGGCGCCACTGGCATTTTTATATCAGAAAATAATATAAGATACCTTGAATGCCTTGCCAGGATCATGTTTGTGTGAATAAAGAATAACTGGGGGCCTAAGATCTCTGCATTATTGGGTATCCCATGTATATTTGAATTCTGAAGTTTGACACGATGGAAAGATGTATTCCTCTCACATTCACAAAATGTACTCACTGCTCAAATTACTTAAATATCAATTATAAAATTCAGGTCTAAGAAGTCCTTGTGGCCTTGCAATTAAATTTCCTTGACCTATGTTTATAATTTTCAAGAAGCAAAGGATACCTTCAAGACAAGTCTTTTATGTGCAATTAACATTTCAATCTTCATTTTGATGACATTACAACATAAAATGCTAGATAGTTTGCCAACAAACTTCAGCCAGCTCTATAGTCATTATGTTTAGGGCTATAAAATTTGATTTTATAGATAAATTTTTACGTTAAATCAGATGAGATGCTAGAAACCGTTAATCAGGCCAATAAGGGGTTGAAACACTTTGAGATTATAACTTCCTTTCAAAAGCTTCAGGGTAAACCACTAAAATACTAAACATCTAAAGCTGCATTACCAGAATATTACTAAGAACCTTCCCTCGAGAAAAGCCATCAGACAAACTATGATGTAATGATGATATGTGAACATGTCCTAGAGCTAGACTGAGATGCATATTGAGATAAAGACCTGCAAGTGATGTTTGCGATGGCAGAGTCTGCAGTTGTTTGACGTTCAGCAGCTATCTTGCTTGCCACTAAATCGGGCCATGAGGTTCCGCTGGCTAATGCTGTAAATGCTATGACATAAGCATTTATTCCTGTCAAAGAGGGGAGAGAAAGAAATTGAAAGATGAGGAACTGACGGTCATAGGCAACTTTGCTTCTATAATGAATTGTAAAGAAGTGGACTGGAATATCATGAGATGAGTGAGAAAGAAAACCTGTGACACAACTTATAAGATCTGTGAGCTTAGTCACAATGTAAGCTATCCCACTGATGAAAATTAGAGAGCAAATGAAAGAGATCCATCCATGAGCAATATGGCAAGGAGGAACAAAAGCAAACAGAAGTCTCCATGGTGAAAGCAGCAACTGCCAGAAAATTTTAGCCATGCGGAGATAGACATTGTTCAATTTTTTTGATTCTGTGCTCTCCAACTGTTGAAGGAATTACATACTGGTCACCAGAAATTGAGGATATATAGTTGGTCCTCTCATAACTCATTCTCATTAAGATGCAAAAATAAAATAAAATAAGTCTCTTCATAGTATTATCAAGAGTAAACACTCATTTTAGTTCTCTAAAAACATAAGCGTCATTAATTTAGTCCTCCAAAGAAAATTAAAATCAATTTAGTCCCTAAATAGTAGAAAGTGACATCAATTTGGTACCTCAAAGAAAGTTGACATTAATTTAGTTTCTCAATCATAGAAAGTTACATTAATTCAGTCCCTCAATTAAAGGTTCCATTAATGGTGTTGTCACGATTAGTAATATAAGGACTATTTTGATGTCATTTTCTATGATTGAGGAACTAAATTGATGTCAACTTTCTTTAGAGGACCAAATTAATGTCACCTATATATTTGGAGGACTAAAATGGACGTTTACTCTATTATTTATTAGTAAATTACTGTTCAAAATCTCAAACTAAGCTATCTCTTCATTATAAAGTGCCTAATTATGTCAAATTTCATTTTTACAAAATTCTAAGATTAAAAATGAAAAGAAAGATATAAGATTAATAAAATACACTACAATCAAAAACTGGCTCCAAAAACTTTGCAATCTTTGTTTAGAATTATTAACTCATAATTTTTGGAACTTAATCATGCAGCATTGTTCTATCCAAGTCCTAACTTCAACAAAAAGGGCAAGATTCAAATCAAAGTCTCTAATTCATGACTACATAAAGTAACTTTAGGGATTCGACTTAATAAATTTAGCTTGACTAGTGAGCAATATAACATATAAAACTGGTATCTATGCATTAAACTATACATTAGAAATGTACACAAATAGATATGTAAATACTTGTAATATAATCAGAGTTTTCAAATTCATAATTTCACATGAAACTGTTTGATTTTATGTTCTCTAGGATGCTTAAATCCAAATAAGAGGAGAATCAGTGTGGGATGACAGCCCAACTCAGTAAACCTGGAAAAATTGGAAACTATGAGCTAACTTTTAAGGAAATTTGGCAAATATGAAATTCAACTGGGAGGAAACAGAGATATTTGCTATCCTTTGTGAAAGTGAGAGACAAAATAAGTGGAGGATAAAAATAGAAAGAGGCAATGAGATCAAACTTAGAAAACCGAAATGGGCAAGAGAGGTGGACCCATAGTTACAGGAGTAACCAGATGGAAAAAGTCAACAACGAGGGAGATCAAGACAGGATGACAGCCACAGGGATGACCTTCAAGTTGCAGTGTTCCTTTAAAATCCATGAGGCTATTTCATCATCTTTTCTCCTGCTTATTGTTTTCTTTTGCTTCTTTTGATTTGCAATGATATTAAATTGGTTGTCAATGACATTTAAGTTTGTAAATATAAGAAGATCAACCGAACTATTGAGAGAGAATACATTTTTTTATCAGAAGTGGCCCATATTCAAGCCTTCATATCCATAAAACCACAGAAATTACATGATTAACTGAAATCATAGTAAACTTTTAATAACAATGTTCTTGAATCTATGATAAGACTTTGCTCTAAATGGTTTTATCTGAAAATTTAGTTTTTGATAGAGTTCAATGGGGTCAATTGATCCACGTAATCAACCCCACCTAGTGAGATAAGGCTTGATTGTTGTTGTTATTGTTATTGTTGTTTTTGAATCTATGATATCAGCCATTTAATCTTAAAGACAATGACATTTTTAACATAAAATGAAGTACCGTCAGTGCATCCACAAATTGCTGTTTCCAAAGTGTGAGCGAATGGGTATCCTCCAACATCATTTCTTTAGATTTGTTAGAATTTTCAGCAACATTATCTATTTCAGGTACTCTGACATACATTGGATCTGCAAATTAGACAAATTTTTAAGCAAGATGGTTTCGACATTTTAGAATGTTTCTAATGCTAAGCAAATTCTTATGGGAGAAGAAAACATTGTGCTAAATAAAGCCAATATTTAACTACATTAAGTCATGTCGGATACATACCTGTCTGATTTTCTGAATGAATGGAAAAAATATCAACAGTGTCCTCATTTTCTTCACTAGCATTAATTATCTCAGAGTACTCCACCTTCTCATGGATTTTTTGTTTGAAATAAGGAGTCTCTTCTGGCACCCAATCCTCTGGCCTCTCATCTCTTGCACTTTGAATATCAAATGAGGCATCAGATTAAAAAGATCAAGATATACGACCAGAATAAATTCATTGATTATAACCAAAAGATTCAAGAGGAACATGAAATCTTAATCTTTTTAGTGAATTCTAATAAAAGAGAAACAAAAAGAAGCACATACATAGGTAGAGAAATATAGGGCCAACGTTTGTCTTGAGCATAAGCATGAGTCAATAGTAATCCATACTGCAATACTGTCAACAAGGCCTCCCACAGAGTCACCACGTTTGGAGTCCATATCTACATTCAAGTTCTTGATGAATATTCCACAATAAAAAGATGCTCAAGAATTAAACAAGAAGCAAATGATGATACAATTAAACAATATCATCTCCTATACCTTGACTTTTAAATACATTTAATTGTTTTTGAACTTATTAAACCCCAAGTACGAGTTAAGATGTTCCTGACTTGCTGATTGAGGCACAAGCTAGTGTAGGATATTAAGTGCCAACTTAGGATATGCAAAAGCACTTATAGACATTGGCCATGAAACATAAGATCCACATCTACTGTTCTTGAAAGTGAGAGACAGTCTCAGAAGTTTTCTCTCACTCTATCTTTTCCTAAATTTCATAAGTCAAAGACAGTTTCTGTGGACAACAAGCTCTTTACAAAGAATGAAGGCTCAGATTAGATTTTTCACACATCCAGAAATGCTTCAACAAGAAGAAGAAGAAGAAAGCAAACAGTATAAATTTAAGATGGTTTTTAAACAGATGAATGTTGGCATATTACCTGCAAAATTATGTATAACCAAATGTAAGCCCAAAATGACCAAAACAGCTCCACCAGCCATACTCCTACATCAGCAATCTTTTTCAGCTCTCCAGCTTTTGGAACTACTACGCAAACAGCGTGGATGGGGAAAAGGTCAAATGCTGCAGAACCAATGAGTGTTCCAGGTCCCAAACCTGAATATTCAGCAAAGTTATAGATTGTTATAATTGTACTTAACAGTCTAAAGCCCTTCAGGAAATCCAGAAAGAATTGAAGATCAGAATAAAACAAATACTTATACTGCAGCATCCAATATTATCCAAAAAGGAAGAAAGTCACTGCACACACTCAATTCACTCATTATAATAACAACATTTTGCACTTTCCAGTATAAAGAAACCAATTTTGGAGAATCACATTAGTCAGCAACAACTATGTTGTAGTAAAATATGTTTTCACGCAAATCAGACATAGAAAAGCATAAGGAAAAAAATCGTAGACATTTGACTTTCTTTGCCTTATTATACAAGAGAAGACAAGATGAGAACTTATGTGTCTAGCGATAAGTAAGCTTGGGGCAATTTTTGCATGCACATAAATCATAGTGTTGAAAACATACTCATTTTTCAATGCATTTGAAATTTTTAAAAAAATGTCATTTTTATCAAAATCTTCCTTTATAAACCTTTCTACCTTTGATAACTCATTTTTATATTCCACTTGATAGATAGAGCACCCTCCTGTCCAATATTAGCTTGAAAAGATCATGTGATGTGAAGTCCATAGATGAATTTATGCATGCAAGTATTCTCTTCAAACTGTGATGTAGCAAGATTCAATAACTTAGACAGTTTAAGGCTGTTAGAAACTAAAGCAATTGAGAAATAGTCTAGGTACTGCTGGTACATAATAAACAGTAATCAGAGGTGGAGTCAGAAATTCTTTAAAGAGGTCATAATAACCGTAATTGAACGTGTAAAATAATGAGAAATCAATTGGTTAGAGGCTATTTACACTTGTTTAGCAATTTGAGGGAATATTACAAGGCAAAGAAGAGAATACTGAATCAGACTAGTTTGTTCCTATCATTATTCTATATGTAGCCTGCCCAAATTGACCATATAAATATAATTTTATTTTAGCAGTAAAGGGGAAGTGTCAAAGTAGAAATACAAAAGATTAAGTACATGAAAAATGTTGGCAAAATTTTACTACTTAGTGTATGTTTGGTATGGGGGTAAAAATTTTCACCCCTATTTTTACTCTGACTAAGAAAGTTGAGAAACAAATCAAACTTGATTCTAATATCCTATCATAAGCAAGGAAGAGGACAAAAGTTTTGAAACAAAACCTCCAGCATACAGTTTCCCTATGTTTTGCACAGCATCAATGGTAGCTAACGATATCTGAGGAAAGCTAGTTCCAAAGGCCAACAGGCTGATATCTGCAATTGTGTAATTCCAAACTTTTTCATGTCTAACAATTTCAGTTAGAGTAACAGGATCTATCTCCACTACTTCCTTTGTGTGCTTGACCACATTTTCCATTGATCGGAAGAAGCGAGCCGTTATAGCCGATAATCCAATGAAACAATAGGCAAGACCAAGAAAATACAAAAATGCTCGAAAGTTTTCCCCAAGAGCAGTTTCCCCGCTAAAAATTAAGTAGCTCTGACAGTTCTCATGCCTGAGTATGCTGGAAACCCCAACCATTCTTTGAGCCTTTTGGCCAAGTGCCAACACCGTCTCAATCAGTCCAAATTGCAGTTCAATTATGTAAGATTCATGCAAGAAAACATTCAGACGACCTGATAAAATAAATAAATTATTAGAATTGAAAAATACTATGTTTGGAACCATTAAATTATCAGAAAACACTGATTGGATTTGATTTAAGCTGATATTAAATCAATTCTTATTTTATAACTTTCCAAATAAAAATTTTCATTTATAAATCAAATCTAATTCTTAAAATCTGTGATCCAAACATTTTCAAAGAGAAAATTCATCGAAACAATCTATGATTATACACCACAAGATCCCTTTTTGAATTGGAGGAACAAGAAAAATATGAAAAGCAATGATTCAGTTGGCAGCTCGTCCCACAGGGGAATGGCATGTCACACAATTAAACACAGTAGAGACGGTCGTAGATTAAAAAAATCTCCTTTTTTTTTCTGAAGTAACTGCAACATTAATCACGCAATGATTGAGTACATAAACTGAAATAATTCTTCAAAACGCAAGCTTTGAATTCTGATCTGAGAATCAGTACTGCTACAAGTTGAGACAGAAAAGGGGCGGAAAGGAAATGCAGAGAGGGAAAAATAAGAGATGGACCGGCGGAGGCAGAAATTGCCGAAGCGGATTGCAGGGATTTTGCTGGCAATAATAGCAGTGTTTGTTTCTCCAAAAGAAATGGAAGACAATTTGGGACTTGGGACTGCCTCTTACATTTCAGATTACAGGACGTGGCGTTGCATGGTGCGCTGCTTCTCTTCTCTGCGTGTCTCTCATAATTTAAGAAAAAAAAAAAGAAATTAGGGTAATGCTATGGAGTGCTCGAGAGCAACAATTGATCCCCATCAAAATTTTTATGGGGTCCACTTATTCTCAAAAGGTCAAAACGCAAAGCAGCCAAAATGTGGAGGTTACTCATAGTTTCCCGCTTCGTCCTCTTCCTCCCCTTTCTGCAATTCTTATAGTGCTACACTCCCTCCCTTCTCTGAACCAACCGTGATCTCCACTCCATTACAGAGAAGGCAAGAGAATCGTATAACTGGAGAAAGAGGACGAAGGGGAAAACTAGAGGAAACCTCACATTTGGGCTTGGACTTTTTGAATATAAGGTGGTGGGGCCCAAACAATTTTTAGGATGACCAATCGAGCGCACAAACGCCTGACCTCTCCATAGCATACCCAAAAAAATTATTATACTGTTTAATTTAATCGAAATATAATGATTCAAGATTTGCCCAGTTTTCCATATTATTTACGTTGAACTCGCATTTTAAAGATATTTTCTAATAGTCACTAAAAAAAGGATATTTTTTAATAAAATATTTTTTACTTTTTAATATTATAATTAGGTATTATTTGGACTTTGGATACCACTTTTTTTTAAGCATAAAATATAAATTATCTCTCATAATTTTAGTAAAATTTACATTTTATATATAAAATTTATTTTGTAACATATAATTTCTCACATTTGATTGAAAGTACAAATATTATGTATGTTGTTAAAACTAATAATTTTACATTTTCAACTAATTATCAAGGTGTTAAGTATTATAAAATAAATATTATGTAAACATAAAAAATACTTTAAGTGAGGAGGCATGCATGATAACAGCTGTTAAAACAAACAATAAATTTAATTTTTATATTTTCAACCAAATATTAAAAAATTATGTATGAGAAAATAAATTTTTATGTATAAGACATAAAATTCACTGAAATTATAAGAAAGTAATATGCATTTTTATTCTTTTTTTATATAATAAATGTTATAGTTATTATTTTTTAGAATAAGTTTGGTATAAAAATAAAAATAAAAAATTTATAAATAAATTTTTTATATAACTTTTCACATAAAATTTATTTATAAAATTATTCACCCTTATTTTAATTTTTGTACCAAACATACATTTGGGAGTGTGTGATCACATGGGAGAAAGTTCTATGTGCATTGTGGTTTTAATCACTTAAAGCATGACACATAAGCAAAATTGTTGATTCAATATAATGTATATGTTACGTGTCATGAGCCTGGAATTGGGTGCATTGCATTTGTTTTCGCATTATATACATTGCTATAAATAAGGAAATGTTGAATTGCTCCGTCGTTAGATCAATTCTACACTCAACCTGAAAATTTTAAACAATCAAACACAAGGAATCATGGATCACGTGGTGTGGAATGGATCTCATTACACGTGAGAAGCGTGAATCAATTGACCAATAGATAGTACTAAGTAATTAGTTGAAGTTCAATTTTTTAACCTCCTTGGTTCATCACACAATACATATTTTGTCATGATATGATAAAGTTTATTTGATAAAAAAGAATAAATAATGTTAAATTCTGAAATTCAATTCTATGCTGTAAAATAAAACCTCTCTGAAATTTCCTTCTTGCAGTAATTTTGGCAAGTTCATATATTTACATACATTGTTGATTGCAATCATTTTTGTTAATTGAATTAAATATTAGTTTGGCAAGTTCGTGTTATTCTCATGCGTATGTAACCAAAGAGTTTTGCAATAAAATAATGTAATATTTTTTAGTCACAGTGCAAGATATTTTTATTTAAAAATTATTAATACAACGGGCAAACATCACATAAACGTCACATTCACATCAGTGCAACCCGAGATTTTTCTCGTGATTCATAATTGAGTAATACGGCCGACATCGATTGCCAATGCGATGCTTTTGACAATTTCAAACTTCTGCTATTGATGACACTCATTTTAGTATTTTAGAATATAGGTGATATTAATTCATTTTCAAAGGTAATAATTTATTTTTAAAAAAAATAATATTATTTTAATTTTTAATTATAAAAAGTAACATTAATTTAATATTTAAAAAATATATAATTATATTAATTTAATTATTTAATTAAAGGTTTATTAATAATATTTTAATAATTCATAATACAAAAATTATTTTAATATTATTTTATATAATTAAATAATTAAATTAATATTAATTTAAAAAATAAATTAATGTCACGTTTGTTTTTAAAAAATTAAAATAAATATTTATTTTAAAATTAATAACTAGTGTCCTAAAGTATTTAATATTTTTATTAAAAAATATTAAATATTTTAAAAACTCTCAAAATATTAAATATCTTTACTTTTTTATTAAGAGCACCAGTTAACAAATTTCTTTAATTAATGATTATAACATTGCACTTTCTTAATTTATTATCTAAAAGATTAAGTTAATAAATACTCCTTTCATTTCTTTTTATATATTTTAAAGAAAAAATTTGTTTCATTTTATTTGTTATTTATAAAATTAAAAAAATATTAATTATTTTTTTCAATTTTATTTTTGATATTAATAAAGTGAAATAGAATTAGTAAGTAAATATTTTGTGTATCTTAATAAAGAATAATTTAGTTAAGTATAGTTTATTTTTATTGTAAATGATGTTATTTAATTATTTTTTTAATATAAGTATAAGGATTTTAAATGATAGATAAAAAGAAATAAAAAGAATAATTAAATATAAAATAATTATTGACATAAATATTTATGTACTTATTTAATGTAAAATAATATGTTAATTGTTTATTAACTTAATCTACTGAACTTATGTAAATTAACGTGATGTTTGACATTTTATTCTATTCCACATTGTCACAATATTATTCATAAAACCCTTACCAAAAAATATATTATTCATAAAACACATTGTAATATCTCTCCTTTAGTCGCTTTAAACATTTATTTTTTAAAAAAAAGGCTGGAGAGAGCAAAATCTTCTTTTTTTCTTTTTTTCTCTCTCCCTTTTACTCAAAAGAAAAAAGTGTAAAGAGAGATTAATAAAAATGTGGTCTATGAATAACATTATTATTAATAATAATATTACTTCCATGAGTATCAACTCTAGGTTACTCCCGCAGGTACATTATATTTGTACGTAGCTTTCAACTGAAAATGTAACCCCTCCTTTTATTTTTGCATCTCTCCCAAGTCTCCTTCTGGTTTCAATGGTGTAAGCTACATGGTCATCCCGATTCACAGAACTTCATAAGTAGCTAAATCATCTCACCCTTTGATTTTGAGTGGTTTATCTCGCATCGTTGAAAAGAAGGGTGCTTGCAGAGCTCTCAATTTCCTCTAATACGATAACCCCTTTGAGGGAGGCACTTCGGCTGAGGCTCATTAGTCATTGATATTCTCTTCCAATCAATAAGAAAAGAAGAGACTTTTTTTTTTTGGGTACGAAAAGAGGAAACTGATAAAACGACAGTTTTTAAGCCAACAGTTAAATTCAAATTGCCAGTTCAAGGCTTGAATTTGGCAGTTCTACTGTCAGTCTAACTTTTACCCCCACCACATAGTAGAGATTTGAAGAGATAAAATCCCAAATTTCAACAAAATGTATAACAGAATTTTACATTCTATTTACCAGTAGTCTCTGCAAGAGCACAGCCCATTTTTAAAATGGTGAAACCGGTTGCAATCTCTAACAACAATCTCCCTATTAAATTCCATAGATATCATCTTGATTGCAACATGACAATCGCTACATATCCTCAAGTTCTTTACAATCCGAATTGTGGTACCTGGGCTTGTCTTGAGGAAGCAATATGCAATTGCCAGTTTTTCACTATGAAGAGATAATGCAAACTCCTTTCCTTCCTCATCCAAATCAAGCAATATCTCACTTGTGTTACCTATATAACCATGCTTTTTCAACCTCTTCATAATCTCATCAAGCATCCTATATATATCTTGGGTGTCTGGATGAGAATCATCTCCAACAAAAAACTCATGAAGAACGCCATCTATCTCAACCAAACTACAGCCGGGAACTTTCTTGATGCCCCTCACCTCCATAAGATCTCTCAAATGCCTCACTTCCCCCCACCGTCCCAGCTTTGCATACACATTAGAAAGAAGCACGTAAGCACCACTATTTGAGGGGTCCAACTCAAGAAGTTTCTTTATTGAGATCTCACAAGTTTCAATGTCCCCATGCACCCTAGCACCACTAAGCAGAGCTCCCCATATCAGCACATCAGGTTTCATAGGCATAGATTTCACTACATTCCAAGCATCCTCAATACGACCTGCTCTGCTGTATAGATCTACCATGCAACCGTAGTGTTGGATCAGAGGAATAATACCATACTCTTTCGTCATCCTCTTGAAATATTCATTTCCTTCACTAACCAAACCTCCATGTACACAAGCACAAAGAACACCCACAAATGTCACAGCGTTGGGGCTCACTCCATTATGTATCATCTTTGCAAATAGTTCAAGGCATTCCTCTGAACGTCCATGCATGGCCAGGGCAACGATCATGGCACTCCAAGCCATTACATCCTTTTCAGGACCCATATTATCAAATATGCATTTCGCCCTTCCAATGCTTCCACATTTCGCATACATGTCTATCAATGACGTCCCTAAAACAACATCGATTTTCATACCCGATTTGTCAATATAAGCATGAACCCATTTCCCATGCTGAAGCGCACCAAGCCGTGCGCAAGCTGAGAGTACAGCTGACATGGTGAACTCATTCGGTCTAAGTTTATGGCCTTCCAACACCTGAAAATTACGAAACAAAGAAAGTGCCGCTTTATACTCACCAGACTTTACATAACCATGAATCATACAGCTCCACGATATCACATTCCTATGAGGCATCTGATCAAACAGTTCCCTTGCAACACGAATCATACCCACCTTGGCATTTGCATGGATAATCGAATTCCAAGACGGCAAGTCAGGCTGAGCGATCTCATCGAACACTTGGCGGGCAAGCGTCACGCTGCCACAGGAGGAGTACATATTGATGAGCGCAGTTTGCACAAAGGGGTCATTGGCGAGGCCAAGGAGAAAGACTTGAGCATGGACTAGTCGTCCGCGAAGGAGATGAGGCGGGGCGTTGAATGATTGGAGAAGGAAAGGGAAGGTGTGAAGATCGGGAGGAACAGCATGGAAGCGCATGCGAAGGTAGACGGAGAGTGGGGAATGTGGTGGAAGCGCTGAACGTTGAAGTCTGGCTCGAATGAGGCTATTCCAGACAAAGGATTCAACGGTGGGATGGGAAAGACGAAGACTTGGGTGCGTAGAAGATATGAACTTCGAGGATGCTCGCATTGGTGGTGCCAAGCTAAAGCGCTGGAAGTTTAAACTACATAAATTTTCTAAAAATTTTTAACATTATGAGCTCATTAGAAAAATGTTTATTATAAAAAATTCATTGCAAAATTAATTAAAAATATATATTTTTTTATATCATCTCAAAAAAATATATAATTGCAGAGTAAATTTTTTTTTTATATATACTTCAAAATATTTTTAACATTTTTTTAGCATACATATGCAAAGTAATTATTATAACTCTCGCCTCCGTTTATTAGAGAGGAATAAAATTCCACCATCTTGTAAGAAAATAAAACATCCCTGCAGATATCATCACACCACCACAATTGCCCCATGCCACCTCCTCATCATCGTTTCCCCCACCGTTCCACCATTTTTTTTATTAAGTTACTAGCAACATTTCAGACAAAATGTAGAAAATTCTCAAGAATAATATCTCCCACCCAGACACATGGATAGACACATCGATATAAACATTATTTGAAATTCCAAAAAAAAAAAAACTCAAAAATATTTTTAACAAATCAAACACTTTCAACAACATTATCAACAATATTAAGTCTAGATTGGACTGTGGAGATTAACCATGTTTACAGATGCTGACAAGCTTGCTAACTTCTATTTTTGGGAGTCTCCTCCTAGCTTTGTAGAGATTCTAGTGCTAGCTGATGTAATGAGAGTGTCTTCTCCCAGACTGGTTCCTTGTTAGTTTTGTTTTCTTTGGGATTCGGCCCCGCTCCTTTTCCCACCAAAAAAAAAAAAAAGAATCTCATCCTTTTTAGAGAAAAAAAAAAACAACATTTCGCAAATTAAAAGATGTGTTGAAATATATTTTTTTGTGCTATCTTAACATTGTACTAATTCTGCGTGTATACACAGAAGGCTTATAGATAGAGAATTTACGGGAGTAAATCTGGAACTTTTGGGGGGGGGGGGGGGGGGGGGGGGGAGAAAACCGTGTTTCTAAATAAAGGTTAATCTGGCATTAAATCCTGCTTACTGTGATTATCATCCACATGAACAGCAATTTCATGCCAAGAACTGCTTATCATCCAGTTCTTACTTATAGGGATGTGATGCATGCATATTATCCTTGGATAAGTGGCAAAATTTTTGGCTAAAGTTTAGTATTCAAAAGAGAGATACTTGACAGCACATCTTTGCTAGGTGTTTCCCTATCCTCCCCAGTGGGGAGGGATCCGAAATGCCAGGAAGAAATAAACATAACAAGGAGAATGGCTTTGTGAAAATTTTGAATGACTTCCAACCATGACTCCAACCAACATAATGCCAAGCCAAGGAAACACTAAAGGACCAGCCATACTCTTTTTGGTGCGTACGCCCCCATTGGAAGGGGAAAAACTGATAAACAAATCTCCCATTGTAACATTAAATGATGACCAAATTCAACATCGCCACGCCAACATATAAGTTGCACGAATTGCATCTGAATTTTTATGATTATCTCTCCAATAATCACTATAAAACTTCTTAAGGACATAAAGTTGGTCCCTAGAGAAACACAAGAATATTGAAACAACCAGTAACAAGTTAATAAACAACACAGATAAAAGAGACTCCACAATAATTACGCCTAATGGATAATGCCTCATGAAAGAGAATTAGATCTTCAGTCTTCCTCTTCACCCTCGTTCTCAGCAATGTTGAAGTATCTTAACTCATAGACATTGCGGTCCTTGTTGGAGGCAATCACCCGAAGCCAATCCCTCACGTTGTGCTTTTTCAAGTACTTCTTGGTTAAGTATTTCAGATACCTGAGAAAGGTGATGCATGGGTTAAAAAAAATTTAAGGGAAGGAAATCAAAATACTAGAGGTGAGAAGACTTCTACCCCAAGAACACTGGGCTACCAAGTAACAAATGTCAAGGGAAAGCATAGGTTTTAAACAAATAAAAGTAACATTAAACCAGCCCAACGATCATCACGTAGGCAATGTGCTAAAATATGCAGGGAGCACCCTCCAGTTCAATAACTGTTTCCTGAATCACATTATTCTCTACTTTCATAAAGTTATACTAGATAACAGTGGGGAATGTTACAACATGAAGATTCATACAAGTCATAATTAAATGTTAAAAATGTTAATTACAAGGTATATAACATTTATATTCTAAAAAGAAATACACAGACACTAAGAGTATGTTTGGATGGAGGAGTTTTGAGGGAAAGAAAAGAGAGGGTTGATTTTTCATTTCTAAATTGAGAGAGTTCTAAAATGTCAATAAAAATAAAAAATGAAAGATAAAAAGGTTACCTAATAATTTCTCATTTTATTCTTTCATTTTAAAAAAACTCTCAAATAAAGAGAATTTTTAATCAAAATAAAGTTACCCTCCCTTCTCTTTCCCTAAATTCCTTCATCCAAACATACTATAAAAGTCTGCAATCTCAACGCACTGAAACATCCCAAGCCAAGACTAAGACTGGCTCCTGTTAGCTTTTTTTTCGGCTTCCCTGCCTCAACAATTGAAGCTTACAAGGACATAAGACAATTATTTTATTAACCCGAGGCCAGCTTTTCATGATAAAGGCATAGCAAACCCATACAGCAACAACTAGTCAAACAAGCCAATCTAAAAAGTCACAACATAAACGTAAACTATCACAGTTTCAATCAACCATAATAAAGCAATACAATTACATGAAGCATATTCCATTATGAACATCGCATTTTCAATCCTATACAGCTATACTCCTCACCCATTCGCATAGAACGAGATTACTTAAGAACGTGTCAGAGAAAGTAGTCTAAAGCCTTAATCCCAACGATTTGAAGCTGTAGTTGTCAAAAAAGAATACATCATCCTGATCTCACTGCAAAATTCCAGTATCAGGGTAATAGATCTAGTCTCTTTGAACATCGCAGCTAACAGAATGATAAGAATAATTAATGTTGAATAACCATTTGGGAAAGAGAACCAAGTGATTAATAGTAATGCTAAAACCTAAAAGGGGTTAAAAATCCACGATTCATGAAAAACATCAATACGACGAGCAGCATAAATCAATCATCTTGAACTAATTGCATTTGTCAAAGACGAAAAGGGTACCGTTTAGAGAAGTTGCTGTCGGAGGTGACGGTGATCTTGCTCTTGTCCCGGTTGACAGTGACGGAATCACCGAGAGCACCGGCCTTGCCGCCGACTTTAATCCTCTCCTGAAGGAACTTCTCAAGCGAAGCGATGTCCATGATCTTATCCTCCACCGGCTTCGCACAGTCGATGACGAAGGTCGCCCCCTTCTTCTTCCCCTTCGCTCCTGCTGCTGCCCCGCGGCTCATTTTTGCGTCTCTGTGTTCCTCAATCACTGTGCTGGCCGTGGCACTGGTAGCAGAGACACCCGAGAGAGCTCCCAATATAAACTATGGCTGGGGTTTCTCTCATCTAGGGTTTCCGGCTTCAAAACGCCAACAGTTGCTGCCGTTTTACCCGTTTATTCTAGTTCAAAGTCTTTTGGGCCATATATACTTTTGTTTGGGTCGAAATATCCTGGGCTGTTACAACCCAATGGACCAACACAGAGGCCCCGTTGTGTCCGTACTGATACGCCGAGGGGAAGAGACTCCTTCTGTTCGAGTGCATCGCGTTGCGCTGTATATGTCCCTACCCTACGCTGCGACACAGGAATGGGGAAGTAAACGATGGAAGAAGACCTGTACGGCGTCGTTCCATGCTCCTCCCTCGCCGTTGAGTCCACCATCCGCGTCGGAACGGTAACAGCGTCTATTCTAGCTTGCTTCTTCTTCTTCTTTCTTCTTCGTCTTCTTCTTTTGCAAAATCAGAGACTGGAAAGATGAAATAAAACCGTAAATTCTTCTTCAGGCCGGTGCAATCTGGGGCTTGTGTATTGGTCCATACGACGCTGGTAAACAGGGTAAATCTCTATTATACATCGAAGCTCGTAATAATGTATTAATGCGCATGTATAATTTCGATTCTGATTGCGAATTCATATTTCTTTTTGTATGCAGGTCTGACTGGCATCGCCCAAGCTTCTTTTGTGGTAATGAACTTCTTTTTTTTTTTCAAAAAAATTCCTTTTTTATAGTCAATCAAAAATGGTGCTCGGGTTTTCTGTAAGCTGATGATGATTTCATTTGGGGTGCCAATACCATGAACAGGCGAACTCAGTCCGCAAATTTGGGATTCGATGTGGTAATTAAACTGAAGATAAGGTGATGTTTGAGTTGGGCAATCATGTTTTTTTTAGCATTAACGTCACTTAATTTGGGGTTCCAGGACTTGTAGCCGGAGTTTTCAGCATTACACGATGCGGGATTCAGAGATACAGGAGGCGAAATGATTGGGTTAGTTAGTTCTCTCTCTTATTTATTTATCCTTTCCCTTAGATTTCAACTAGTCAAGAAAATAACACTGCGCAATTCGTTGAAATAGATTTCGTGATGCTCTCAGAACGTGTGCCGTTCAACCTTAACAATTCTAGACCTGTAATGAAGCTTAGACTTTGTGCTTTAAAGATAGTGTGTCGGAAAGTAGAAATTGTGCTTCTAGTAAGGCCAATAGATTTATGATTATTGCACCTTTCATTATTGATAAAATTCATCGGGTAAACTGCAGAGACCACTTTTATAAAGTATTCTCTTGTTGAGATGGACAAAGCAAAGCAGTCATGTCTAACAAAGGTTGCTAATGATCCTTCAGTCATGTTACATGTTTCAATATCTATTAGGCTATTGCGATATAGATGTCGGCGATTCTTCATATGCACCATTGCATCATTTGCATGCTCATTTTGTGCAAATATATCAATTTCTTATTTACAGACTGTCCGGCCATTTAGTGTATGTTTGAATTAGTTTATTTTATAGTTAAAATAATTTATAATTAAAATTTTACTGAGAAAATTTTTGAGAAAAAAGTAATTTTTTGTAAATAATCTTTACCTGAACATGCACTTACACCAGTAATTGGAGTGCTATGGATTGCTTCAATGCTTCCCCTGTAGCCAAAATATAAAATCCTTCTAATTATTTTTTTTTTTGGAGAGCCCCATCAATTGGGTTGAAGCACTTCCTTAAATTTTCAAAATACCAAGAATTATGGGATACTGTGGTGACTGGTGACGTCTTGCTTGATGAATACAATATAGAATCATTGAATTATTCTCCCCTCTGTGATCAGCGGTGGGTCATTAGCGACTCAGCTGTATATTTCTCTGAGGAATTTTGTGGCTAGATTCCTTTACTAGACAAGGTACTGCATGTGATCTGTGGTTTTGGCCCAAATGATTGTGGTTAATGTATGAGAATCTTGCATATTTGTATGACTGTGCTGGCACCTTATCTATATATCGTCGTTTGGTCAACTTTGAAGTTGGTTCAGAAACTGCCATTTTTATTTTTGACAGTAGCAAGCATGTTTGTTGGAAGAATAGTAGTTGTGGGCTAGACTTGTGTAGTTACA
This sequence comes from Castanospermum australe, assembly GCA_019955255.1. NCBI lineage: Eukaryota > Viridiplantae > Streptophyta > Magnoliopsida > Fabales > Fabaceae > Castanospermum > Castanospermum australe. The sequence goes on along the minus strand of NSJW01000393.1, from coordinate 354,350 downwards.
TGGTTGCATATGTTGGCACTTACGACCTATGAGTAACAATACAACATGAACATAGCTCGATTAGTTGCTGAAAAATACTTTTTAATTTACCAATTTTCTTTTCAAAAAACTCCCTGACAGGTCAATGGTTTGATTGCGGGTGGTGTAGCAGGTGCAGCTGTTGCTGCTAGGACAAGAAGTTGGACACAGGTGATTGGGATGGCTGGTTTGGTTTCTGCTTTCTGTGCTGCAGCTGACTATTCTAGAACATCTTGAAGTACATTAGTTGGACGCTGCGACAGAAGAAGATATTTGAGATTGTATGTGTTTGGATTAGTTTATTTTGTGATTAAAATAGTTTATAATTAAAATCTTTTTTAAAGAATTTTTGAAAAAAATGATTTTTTTAAAATTAAGTTATTTCTAAACATAAAGTATTTTCCCAGCGAACATCAACAAGTAAATTTGTCTATTAACTGGCAGTTTTCTATCTCGTGATATTTAGTTATTTGCAGCATATATCTGTCTTTAGAGGAATCATAGTTTTGGTTCTCTTTGTAGTTGTCCACAAAAAATTGCCTACTTGTACTCAAAATAGTGGAAGTTTCGCAGTTGGAACAACTTAATGAATTTGATGTTTTAATCTATGAGCTAGTCTGTGTTGCATTTGCAGTGTTAGCACTTGGCACCGTTGTCTTTTTCTTGGAAGAAGAAATAGTGAACATAACATTCAATTTTGTGACCATTTTATTGACGAACCTTTCTATGAGGCACCGTGTTGTATAGCCCAAGAGATTAGCTATCATGTCTAAAGAATGCAACTCGTACCCCAATTTCATCTTGTCGGTGAGTCTTTTTTTTTTTTTGGGTATAATTACATTCCAATTCCCAACTGCAGATACTTGGATAGTAGAATTGGAATTATTGTTCTAAATCTAATTTCGATTTTAATTCTTATAAAATTGAAATTCTATTTGAATAACTTATTATAATTTTATAAAGGTTAAAATAAATAAATAATTTTTATAATTTTATTTTATTTAAATTTTTATTTTTATAATTTTTTTAAATATAAATAAATAATTAATTTTTATAATGTCATCTTATTTAAATTTTTATTCTTATAATTTTTTTTAAATATCAATTTTTATAGTTTTATTTATTTAAATTTTAATTTTTCAAGATCAATATTTTAATAATTAAAAATTATAAATATTAATTTTTTATAAAAAAAATAAAAATTGATATTTTAATAAATAGAAATTATAAGATTAAAATTTAAATAAAAAAATATAAAAATTTGATATTTTAATAATAAAAATTAAAATATAAATAAATAAAATTATAAAAATTAATATTAAAATAAAAAATTATAAGAAATAAAATACAAATCAAATAAAATTAGGAAAATTAATTTTTTATTTTAACTATTTATAAAAATGTAATAAATAAATAATAAAATTTTATGGTTTCTCATTATGGTTGTCATAGCACGGCGGCAACAATAGTTGGATGAGTATATATTGGCGACTGACAATGGTTGTCGTCGGAGGATGTAAGTGGCGATGGTTGAAGGAGTATGCAAACGGCGGTGGTGGTTGGCAGAGTACATCGACGACTGTGATTGGAGCATGGCGACAGTGTCAATGGCTAGAGATGTTAAGCATGATAATGGTCGCCGGGGTTTGTCAACAATGACGATTGTCAAAGTATGCCGTAGAAGAATAGAGGCAGGGAATCAGAGTTACATGTCAAGTAACAAATGATCCCAATTCCCACCAGCCCATATGTTCAAAGTGAATAGCTTTCTTGTCTGATTGTGGTGTGGGGTTGCAAGTTGGAACTTGCACATATTAAGTCGCCCACTTAATTAGTTAGAGAAAAAATAACATGTCCGTGGCATTAATTGGCGTTGTCATATTTTTCAAAGTAAAATTTGATTTGTACTTTAAGAATCTCCCTGAACCCACGGCTCGCATTGGTGCCTTCACAGGACGGTTTCAGACAGCCGAGAGAGTGGACTTTAAAAGGTGAAAAAGGATACTGCATCTGGGCTTAGCTCATCTTTGAGAAAGTTTATATTTTAAGGAAAAAAATTATTTTTTAAAATTTTTTTAAGTAAAATTTTAATTATAAATTATTTTAATTATAAAAAAATTAATTTAAATACACACTTAAAATTAAATTATATTAGATAAAAAATATTTATTTTAATTTTTTTAAAATATATGTTATATTAATTTAATTTTTTAAAAAATAATATAAATTTAATTTTTAAATGATAAAAATTGTTATTAATTTCATCTTTTAAAAAAATTTAATATTAATGTAACTTTTTAATTATAAAAAATAACATTAATTTAATTATTTAATAATAATAAGTTGCATTAATATGATATTTCATTTAAAAGTTTCATTAACGGTATTTTCACAGTTCATAACATAATAATAATTTTGATGTTATTTTATATGAATAAGAGACTAAATTAATGTTAATTTTTTTAAAAAAATTAAATTGATGTCACTCGTATTTTTGAGCGATTAAAATAATTGTTTATTTTATATTTAATTCTCTTTAATTTCATAATGCATTCTGTTAATTTATCTTTAATTTTTCACATGTAAAGAAAGATGACTTAGGTTCATTGAATAAAATAAAAGATGGGATTAGTATAATTTACTCTTAGACTTCGTTCAATTATACTGTACTTTTTTTTCATCCCTTTTACCTCTATAGCATCAATTTCCATGAGTTTAAAATTGATCCAACAAGAAAACAAGACATTATTGTAATAAATAATAATTTTTTAATATTTTCAATTATTTTTTAACAAATAGCACTACATGCCCAATAGTGTAAAAAAATTTTATTATCAATGAATCAACTAAATCTCATCCATATTCAAGCTACTAAGAATAAGTTACGGATGAGAAATTTAGATAGTATGTACAAGATTATAAATTTAAATTTCTATTCCTCTAATGTAGCTTTAAAAAAAAATCTCATCCATATTCTATTAAAAGCATAAAATTTAACGAGTTTCTAGAAAATCTTAGACGCTGCAAGGGAGAGTACCTCTGAAGGGCCCATAAATTGAAGCTTCTTGTTCAATGTATGATTTACTTCTGAACACCATGTGTTCTGGAGACCAAGAAGTCGATTGTTTGGTGGAATGGAAGGTGATTGATGATTGGGACTAGAGAAGGGTTAATGTATGTTTGTACTTCCAAAAGAAAGGGAGGGGATAAATGTTTTAAATAAAATTTTGTTTAAGTGAACGAGATTTTAAATAATTTTTTTTCTATTCAAACATATCCTTAAATTATATTTAGATTGAGAAAAATAGAAAAAAAAAGGACTCATTTTAAATATAAAATAAACTTTTCTTTTTCCTCTTTTATCTTTCATTTCTTTACAATCCAAACATACGTTTAATGGTGCCTCTTTTCAGTACTTCATTACAGATCTTTTATATATTGAGATGGTGTCTTATGAGGAGAATGTAGATCGCCATCAACTCCCTAAGTTCCTTCTCCTAACATGTTAATGGTGCACCCTCATTGCCTTGGTGTATTTCTCTAAGTATTTGCTCAACTCTAAATGATTAAGGCTTAAATTATTCTTCTTTAACAATGAAGTTAATTCCTTGAATTTATTGGCTGTATATTTGAATATAGAATCAAATTATTAAAAATTTAAAAATCTCAAAAAATAGTGGTACCTAGCAAACTTTCTATTTGAAACTCAGGTAAAAAAAAAAGTACCCAAAAAAAAGGCAAAAAAAGAAAGGTGTAATGGTTATTTATTTATTCATTGAAAGTTAAAAGTTGAAACCATGTACCATAGTCGATGGATGAAGACAATTTAAATGGAGGAGGTGGAAAACGCGTTGGAACACTACTATTTATGCTAATTATATTGCAAGGTTGCATTGGAAGATCAATAGTTAATTCAACAGTTTGAATAAGAATTACATTTATCGAATTTTTTTTACTCAATTCAATGGTTCTTATATATTTTAAGAGTATTATATTAAATTCACTAAAATTATAACAAGTAGATAATATAACTATTCAAGTGATTGGATTGAATATAAAATATTATATAAAAAAATTAAATTAAATCTTAATCATTTGGTATAATATTTTGATAATACTTTAAAATTTTTCATATGAGAGGGTCTATTCTTTGAAATTTGTCCTATCTATTTTTTTTTCTTTCAGGCCTTGAGCCCGTTTATTTATTAAAAAAAATTAGCACATATTAATAAATAACATTTGAAAATGAGTTAATGAAAAATGAAATTCTTCTTATCTATGCTGACTAAAAAAAACGATGGATGCCCCTGCTATTGCTAAAAATTTAGACCAATATGATATATGCTGCATTATTTTATCAAAATTTAAATTTAATAATTTTTTAAGTATAATAGCATAAATTTTAAAAGATCATGATCCACGCAAAAGTGATTTATCATGGTAGAAGTTGATTACGACTCCAAACAAACCTGTAAATCTGCATAAAATTGTGTAAGAAATGTGTGGCACAATTTTTTGAAAAAAAAAAAACCGTTAATCAGACATGTTGGTCATTGTTTTGTACCACAGAAATTTTTATCACGTGGAATGATCTCATATCATTAAAATAGACCCGACAAATGGAGTGAGATCCATTCTATTTTTGTTTGCTTGTCCGATATGTGATCCGGGCTACACAGCTTGTACAGCAGCAATCCAACACAAATTTTTACCCTTAAATTTTATGATTGAAATAATTAATTCCTATGAAAATTTGTTCAAAGTTTGAAAACTTTGTAAAATTCACTTATCAAAGTTGAACAGTATTGGTGGTGGTCGTGTGCGTAATATCCACGGAACAATGTTGGCATTGGGATTCGGAATGTGACCATTTGATTTTGAGGATGTGGTGGGACTGAGGCAGCACGTAATCGGCATCGGCATCAGCATCAGCATCACAGAGCCTCCCCAAATGAAAATTATAAGGAATGGGAACTTCTCTGCGGATACGGAATGGCTCTTTCAATTACCACCCCTTTCATTTGTGGATAATTTAATAGATAAACCATCTTGTATAGTCCTAAATAAGAAACACCCTCGCCGTCTCTTTCTCTACAACTAGAGGCACAGGACTCACCCTCCTCTTCCTATCCCTCCCAATCAGAGCTATCTCTGTCCCCCTCCTCTTCTGCTATGCCATAAAGGAAAAAAGCCTCTGCCCCTGCAAGAAGCTCAAGTTTCTCGCTGCTTTTCGACTCAAACAACTTTCATCATTCTCAGTGAATGCAAAAACATTAACCAGTTGTATTTTATTGGTCCAACATTTTTTTTTCCCAGCAAACTCTCATCCGATTATTTGGCTCCCCTTTCATGGATTTGCACTTTGAATATCAAGAAGTAAATCCTATCTGGCTCTTTCTTTCACACGCTTTGAATTCTTCTTCTTCTTTGTGTTCTTATTGTAGTTAATGTGGAGATTTGTATTATACGTGACATCAGGAATACAGGAGGAACTCAAGGGGAGTGCAACTCTTCACCTGCAAATGGTTGCCGTTTTCTTCTCCTAAGGCCCTTGTTTTCCTTTGCCACGGTTCACTTCTGTTTTCCCTCTCTCTTTTGCTCTCTCTCTCTCTCTATATTATTATTAAAAGAAATAAAAAATTTTAAATAATATTTTACAATTCTCTCTTATTATAAAAAATTTAAAAATATTTAAAATATTTAAATAAAAAATAAAAAATTATTAATTAATATTTTATTTTCATTTTTTAATATTTTTTTAAATTATTTTTTTTTCTTATCCCCTCAAAACTCTCAAAGCCTTGGAGGGAGTGAGTAAATTTAACTTTGTATAATTATTTATTGCAGGTTATGGCATGGAATGCAGCCGTTTCATGAAAGGTAATAAATGTTGTTCAACGACCTGTTTTCATTCTTTTTCCATTCTTTTCCCTTCTTTCCGTTATTGTTAATTGTTGCTTTCCACTAATAATTACATGGTTCCAAAAATTTCCCTTAATGAATGATGGACTAAATCCAGCTTAAATGCCTGTAAGAAAGGAGGAAGTTGGTCTATGTATGTAGTGTTTCTCTGTCTAATAATAGAAATTCACAAATTCACAATATGCCCATACCATACCTAAAACGAATAGATCGGAGGGAAAGGCAACCCCATAAAAATGGCAACCTTGCACTTGCACCCACTCACTAGGAAAAAATACTAAAGTGCTCTTGGAATATTATCCTTAATTGTTGATATTTAAGTTAAATTTTATTATTTAATATTTTATATTTAATTTTATTATTTAAATAATTATATTTTTTAAGTATTATAATTTTAATGAATTAAGTGTAATAATATTAAAGCACATAAGAACTTCTCGTTAGGGGAGTATCCTGTTTTTCAACCAAAAATTGTATACATCAGACCGCTTGGTCAATTTTTCAAACATTGTATACGTCAGTCTGCTTTAGAATTTGATCCTTGTTACTCTACGATGCATAAGTTAAATTTGAACACGAGATAAAATAGGCAGATTAAATTATGCGTGGTAGCTAGTTATCTTTTTCATTTGAGTAGCCATGTAGTGCACTGGAGGCTTATTTAGATGAGTTTTTAAAAGAAGTTTTTTTTTATTAGTTTTTTTTAAAAAAAAAATTAAAATAATAAAAATAATTTTATATTTAGATATAATATTTAAAAAAAATTAAGTTTGAATAATTTTTTTATGTTATAATTTTTTTAAAAAGAAAATTTAGCTTCTAAAAAAACACATTTTATACTTTTTTTTTAATACTTCAACTTTTTTTCCAAAAAATTATTTAAATATATTAAAAAATAAAAAAATACTTTTAAAAAAAAATTATGAAAAGAAACATATCCAAGAGTTCTAGGCTGGGGTGATGGGGGCAGATGACCGGAATTTTGGGGTGCGATTTTAAAGAGAAGCAGACAACGCCACGGAAGATAAGGCTAAACATAGTACAAGCTTGGTGGGTATGCTCTGCGGTTGCTCTGCCCATGTCTTATCTGCTGCTCTTGCATGTCAGCAAAAGGTGACCTTATTGAAAAGCTTATTTTATCGCTGGTGGCAGCGGTGGCGGGCGGTGGCAACACTATTCTTTGCCTCTTCGCTAATGCTCTCTGCTATAGCCAGCTCTTCCTTCTTGATTACATTACATCACATATTATGATTTGCTGTTGGCTTTTCTTTATCCGTTCATATAAGGATAAGGATAACGCTCATGATCAATAGATCGATCCATTCTGAAATCATCGATTTCTATCACTTGCCCATTCTTCTTCTCTCTTTCTGGGTGTGAATGCAGTACCCCAATTTTCTCTCTACTTCCTGTTCCCAACACCAAGAAAAACAAAAATGAAGATTGCGACCAAAACGGTGTCTAATTATATATTTATCTGGCAACAAGTATATCTTATTAAGACCGTAACAAAGTGCAATGAAGCGATACTATCATCTTAGTCGTAACTAGGTGCCTGTTTCTTCATTTATATTTATATGATCTTACATTCGCACTCATGTATGAGAAATTCATCCTTGAATTTTTTATCCCATCTTGTAAGGGACAGCCTTAGAGTATTTTTTTTTTTCGGCCGGGGTGCAAGTGTAAGGGAAATGGGCTAAAGTCAGGTCTCGAATCCCAACCTCTGCTACGCTGACTGTTGAGGGAGGCATGATTTAAAGTTATTAATATAAAATTTATAAAATTTTTTAAAATCAATTATGAATGTACATTTTTTAAAAGATACATTTATTATATTTTAAGAACAAGTATAATTTCTGATTAGGCCTCTATGCAGTTTTATTGGGCGCAATCGTTTTGTGTTTTCACACTTGGACTGGACAAATTTTGAGGCCCATCTTACTGTGGCAGCTCCAAAACATTAGAGCTTCAGAGCCGATCTGAGGGGGAAAAAAAATAATAAAACCTCAATTTAAGACCATTGCCAAAAACAAAGCCCCCTTGCCCATATCAAAAAGCCACATAACCCTCAAATAATAATAATAATAATAACAATAATTTGGAGAATGTTAGGTGAATATATAGAAAAAAAATAAATAGGACTAATGTGTAGAGTCATTTTAACTAATGTAATCTAATTATGCATAAAGAGATGTGAATGTTTGCATTATACTCATAATTACTATCTTAATAGACTAAAATTCAAGCTAAACGACCTAGGTAAAAATTTAGCACCACTTGAATTATGACTCTTGGGCACTACCTCTCATTTTAAATCTAATAATTTTATCTCAAAATTGGGACTTAAAACAATAGGGTTTAATTCCATTACAAGGTTTAATGGGAGTATGGAGGAGTCAAAGAAAGAAAATTTACGAGGTATGCAGACACAAAGTATATCTCAATATATGGCTCGCACTCACTCGTAACGATCACATTCTTAGCGATTTTAGTACTTGTTTATGCAGCTACTAGTGAATTAAGTAGTGTCAAAATTGAATATATTGGAGCCTAGGTATGATTTGTTGCTTGCATGATGCCTCTAGAATGTGGAGTAAGGCTAGCGTGTGCCAGATATGCTGTGTTCGGCGTCGATTATGAAGGACATGGACGCTCTGCAGGTGCCCGTTGTTACATTAAGAAGTTTGACGACATTGTTAACGACTGCTACGATTTTTTCAAGTCAGTTAGCGGTAGGGATTCATTATCTTGCCACTGTTATTAGCATTGCTGAGTGTTGAAAACATTTCGGCACTTCTTCATACATGTTGATTCATTTGGGTAGTTCAGTGCTCCCAGAGTACAAGGGAAAGGCCAGGTTCTTGTATGGAGAGTCAATGGGAGGGGCTGTGGCCCTACTATTGCATAAAAAGGTCCCTTCATTCTGGAACGGTGCCGTTCTTGTTGCACCCATGTGTAAGGTATGAATGCCTTTTGCTTGGACATTCACTCAAAGCTTGTCTAACATGGTTCACTCTAGCCCCAGAAAATTAAAGGTGTATTGTGTAACATGGTTTAAGTAAATGTTCAAATATATGCCAGATATCAGAGAAGGTGAAGCCACATCCCGTGGTTGTAAACATGTTGACTAGAGTGGAAGATATCATACCAAAGTGGAAAATAGTTCCCTCAAAGGATGTCATCGATTCAGCCTTCAAAGACCATGCCAAACGAGAAAGGGTGAGGTTTAGTTTCCTTCTTTTTCTTCATTAGTAAAATTTCCAAACTTTATACTGTAATTGAGGCTAAATTCTTAATGACCTAAAACCTTTTTTGTACATATAGTGCCAGAGTTGATAGATGTGTCTCTTCCTTTGCAGATAAGGAAAAACAAGTTGATATACCAGGATAAGCCCAGGTTGAAAACAGCATTAGAAATGCTGAGAACCAGCGTGAGTCTTGAAGAAAACTTACATGAGGTGACCTGCACGTTCGCTTTTGGGTCTCATTTAATCGAATCTATTTTATAATCAAATTACCCCCTTTTGGGTCTGATTGGCTGAGTTTTGAGTAGGTGACTCTGCCATTCTTTGTGTTGCATGGAGAGGCAGATACAGTGACAGACCCAGAAGTAAGCAGGGCATTATACGAGCGAGCCAGCAGCATAGACAAGACTATAAAATTGTACCCTGGAATGTGGCATGGCTTAACATCTGGGGAGACAGATGAAAACATCGAAACTGTCTTTGCTGATATCATAACTTGGCTGGACAAGCATGCTAGTAATGCCGGATTTGAGTCTTTTCAACCAAATCAAACTTATAACTGTGGCATTGAGAAATTGACAACAGCTGCATCACCAGCAAAGGTTAAAAAACAGGACGTACAACAAACACAAACGCAAGGAAACCATGTTTGTGGGTTGAAAGGACGCCGCTTGCTACACCACTCGGCAATGTAGAATTATAACCCCACTCTAGTGGGGAGTGTGGCCGTGTAGCTATTTAATTGTTTTCCGAATTGGGCTTTGCTGTGGCCATCTTCATCTTCCCCTTGGTGTCTGGTGCATAATGATAGTGGTCCAAATCGTTTCCAAAAGTAAAGCAAAATGTTAGGTAGGTAAGGCTTCAAATAGTGTTTTTCCACAAATTATTTTGCCAATTCCCAACAAGATGACTAAATATTTCGAATCGGGTGTGGGTGCCTCGAGTTAGGCGTCATAAAAGGTTGATTTAACGTTGGTTGTTTTGTGGCCATTTGGTAGGGTTCATTGTAGTTCGACTCTTAAGTTGTTGCTTTTGATGATTTACCTTTGACTTGTCAAACATGCAAGAATCTTGCAAATGGTTCATGAATCCTCTGTTCTCACAAATCATATTAGACTAATGCGTTGCGAAAGAAATATTAAACCATGACAAATAGTAGAATCCGGAAGAGATAGATAGGAAGATTTACTGATCCTACGAAATTCAGGTTTTGAGAGCTAGAGTTGCAGGAAAATTTTATTATTATTATTATCGTCAAATATAAGGGTGGCGAACGCTACCAGATCAAAGATCGAATTGCTAAGGGGGAGAGGGTGAAGTCCAAATAACAGAACAAGTGAAGGTAAAATGTTGAAATAACTATAACTGTAGCCTGTTTGTTGCACATACCGTTTACATCCAAAAAAAAAACAAAATAGAGAAAAAGAATATAGAGAGCAGGAATTTGGAGAAATGTAATCATGGATGGCTACCAATCCTGAAGAGGGTAATAACCCAAATATAAAGATTGAGGGAGAACAAACGAAAGAAGGGACATTTGAGTGGAGCTCATATGCTGCTGTGACTAATGGACCTTGGGGAGATGGGAATCATCCACTCTAACTGTTCATCTGCAAACTACTATCTTTTCCCTTTCTCACTCTAAGGTACACAGTGACATACTCCGAGCAAGAATTAGGCGGTGGTTGCGCCTTCCTTGTGGTCACCAAAAATGCGTTGTCTGAAGTCAGAAACCATTAAAGGGAGGCCCTTGCGCAGGTCCACCTTGGGTTCCCAGCCAAGGAGCTCCTTAGCCCTACTAATATCAGGCTTTCTCTTGTGCGGGTCATCCTCTGTGTTTGGCCTGTACTCTATCTTAGCATCTGGGTCGATTGTGTCTTGGACCACCTACATCATCATCACCATCTTAGCGTACACATATTCATGCATTCAATTAATGGGGGTATCATCTGTGTCCACCGACAAAAGAGAAAAACAAACAACCGTTTCTTCTAAACTGGCATTCTTCATTTGCATTTAACCAAAACTATTATCACTCCCTAATTCTTTAGGGATGAGTAGACTAGAGTCATTCATCCACATAAAAAAACAAAAAAAAATCTGTTCGAAACAATCATGCAACAAGACAAATTGCACCAGCTACCACCTTCATGGACTTGAGAATAGAAGAAGCGAAGAATCTGGTGTTCCATGCTGAGAATGACGTCTATGTGTTTCCCTATGGGTTAAACTTCAATTTAGCTTATTAGTGTAATTTGCTTGATTATGAGTAATTTTCTTTTCCTTCCTAATCATTGCACTTGCCTATGGCCAGGTTCTCTCTGGTATAATATTAGCCTAGTTTAAAAATAAGAAAGTTTCAACCTTTTCCCTCTTAACGAGTTATAATTGCACAAAAACCCAAATTTACCTTGGCAAGTTCAAGCATGGTGAATTCACCCGGATTTCCAAGATTGAAAGGTCCCACATGTTCTCCTTCCATAAGGCGAATTAGACCCTCCACCTGTACCAACATAAACATGGCATTAATGCAGCAAACAGCAGCATCTAGGGGTAGATTTCAAAGGTACTACCAGCAACCTCACTGCGTACTGACAACGGATAAATTTTGTGAATAGAGAACTAGTTTATATATATAAATTGCATAGATTAAATCAATAAGCATTTAAAATATCATTATTTTATATTAAATAATTACATAAAATTCTCTGCTAGACAATTATTTTATATTGATAATGTGTCACCTGTTTGTTAACTTTGTGTCATCACTTACACACAAGAATTTCTCCTAATGTGGGTCATAATCTAAGATTCACCATTATATTTGATTATTTACGATACACGTGTTATTTATCAACTTCATGCATTCATTTTACACACGATTATTTTCAGAATGGAGTTTTTAACTTTTTATTGTGCAAACAGCAACTATATAAGAAATGGCCCACCTGGGCCTTCCTTCAAAATCGCATCTAGTCACGTACCAATGCTTCAGTAAAATGAGCAACCAAGAACATCCCACACGATTATAGGCAATCGATTAAAGACATGGCAGAACCTTTTTTACAAAGAGCCATTTTACTAAAAGAAAAGACCCTCAGCAGAAGCAGGAACTGCTTCTGTTAAAATATGCAGTATGCACATGGGGGAAAAGTGACATGTTTTGGCTTTAAACGAGAAGAACCAAGCTACTTGTAATCCAAATCCAACCTTCCTAAACAAGTACTATCTACGAAATTAGAAGTTATACCGATTGAAGGAAAAAGATATCAAGCATTTTCAGCTAAGAACAAAGATATCTTAGTTTTATTACAAAGTGCAAGCCAGTGGCACATTGAAAAATGGATGACAAAAGTATATTCACTTACCAGATCAGAGACATACTGGAAACTCCTTGTCTGCTTCCCATCCCCATATATACTGTCAGAGGCTCCTTTCTTAGCGCCTGCATGAACGCCACCAATTAGAGACAATTACCAAATAATTAAAGCCAACAGCCCATTCCTTAAACTATCAAAACTACGATTTTTTTAAATTAAAAAAGAGGGTCCCACCTGAGCAACGAAGTTACTGACAACACGGCCATCATCTAAGCACATACGGGGCCCGTAGGTGTTAAAGATTCTAGCAATTCTAACCTGAAAAAAAATAATACAGAAGAGGCATTTTTGAATTGCCATTAAGTCCATCAAGAAAGGCTCAAAACAACGAATTAATAGGATAGACAACACTGGAAAGGGGGTATGGTAGATTTTCTTATGGTTGAAATAAAATTACCTCGACACCGGCTCCTCTGTGGTAGTCCATAGTCAACGTCTCCGCCGTACGCTTCCCCTCGTCGTAGCAGCTTCGGACACCTGTCACGCATCCACACACACACACAGACAATCATAAAACGATACCTCAACACTCAGAACCCACGAACACTCTCTCCCAAGTATCAAGTCTCAAGTCTCAACCCACACTGACATGATGCCACCACCCCCTTCTGCCCCTCCTTCAACTTTTGACCTTTTTTAACTTTTAACTGCTGGCTGGGTTGTAACTTTTAACTGCTCTGCAATCAACAACAAAGATCTCAACCCTTCATCTAGTGGACCCGAAAATCACGGGTGGTCCTCCTACTATGTATTGCCCACGTGTCTTTAAGGTAACAAAGAAATCCTAGAAAAAAAAAAAGAGGCTGTTTTCTGAAAAAGAAAACACTGTCACACTCACACATCCCGCTGGCTGCAGCCTGTGATGCAGGGCTGCCTTCAGAAGTCTAATTTAAACTACGCTAGTTTGTGCGTGCGCACATGTTAGTTGAACACCGAAAGACATGCTAACGTACGCCGTTTCACACTCGCGAAACGCCACCGGCCAAAAAGAAAAGGCCAGCCGTTCCGGATGTTTTCTATTTGTTGGCTTCCCGAACAAAACAGAATGAAATCAATTCCGGTCACCGGAGGAAACTAGTATAGCAGAGAAGTAGCTGAAACATTGAAACAGAGAGAGAGAGAGAGAGAGAGAGAATATGGAACCAACCAATGGGATTGACGTTGCCCCAGTAGGTCTCCTTCTGAGGGTGTTGCAGAGGATCTCCATAAACCTCACTGGTACTGGTTAGCAAGAACCTTGCGCCCACTCTTTTAGCCAATCCCAGCATGTTCAACGTTCCCACCACATTAGTCTTGTGAACAAAATCACTATTAAGGACTCCAAACACAGAAAAACAACCGCGAAAATCATAAACATTGAATTGAATTAATGCAGACACAGAAACACTTGTAACAAAGAATAAAACTTGGAAGGAAGAGAAAAAGGATATGATAGTCTTGACTGGGTTGAACTTGTAATGAACAGGGGATGCAGGGCAAGCAAGATGGTAGATCTGGTCGACCTCCAGCAACAGAGGCTCAACGACGTCGTGGCGAATGAGCTCGAATCTGGGGTTCCCGAAATGGTGCACCACGTTCTCCTTCCTTCCCGTGAAGAAATTATCCACCACTATCACGCTGTCCCCTCTAGCAATCAGCCGATCCACCAGGTGCGACCCGACGAACCCGGCCCCGCCCGTCACCACGATCCGGAGCCCCTTCCGCTTAACCCCCAGCGGCACCTTCCCAACCGAATGCACCGCCATCCGGTACGCGGCTGAGCGGTCGTTCCTGGGCTTGTGGAGCCACTGGGTGGACTCGCGCTCGAAGTAAGAGATCCGAAGCTGGTCCTGCCCGTTTGCGAACGAAGTGCGTGAGGACGAGGAGGGCACGAGGGTGAAGAACAAGGAGGCGACGGCGACGCCGACCAGGACGAAAACGAGTCTCTGCTCTCGGAGCATGTAGCGAATCGGGCGGGTCACAGAGAGCCACGGTTTGTGCGGCTTCGGGGAGTAGGCGTCGTTGACTGGTTGGGCCTCGTGCCCCCTGAAAATCAATTCCGAACCCATTTCTTTGTTTGAATTGTTTAGTCAATTTTCAATCTTTGTCACTTTTCCTCCAATCTGCACTGTGAAGGGAAGAGAAGAGAAGAGAGATTATCAGATCAGAGTAACAGAGAGAAACTGATTATTGTGATGTGAAAGGAGAAGGAGAAAATGAAACTGAGGGAGGGAGTGAGTAAGTTCCGAGTGGGAAGAGCCGGGAACTCGGTCTCCGGCTCGGTGGTTATGGTGATGAGATGCGGATGCGGGTCTAGATCCCAGGTTGCGTTTTCTTATTTAAAGGCAAGGGAATTAACTGCAATTACGGAAGTACCCCCACTTAAAATTGAAAAGTGAACGGCTGTCATTGGTGCAAGGTGGATTCAAAACTTTTTTTCTATATTCCTACAACTTAATTAAATTCTCATAATTAGACAAATAAATATTCCAATTCAAAAAATAAATGTTCATCAATTAAAAAAAATTATGAGTTATCAACATTTAATTAAAAAATAAAATAAAAAATAAAATATTTAAATATGAGTAAAATGATATTTGAATTTGGGTCTGGGTATTTTTTAAAAAATTGGGGTATTAGCTGTTTTAACTTGGGATGGTAAGTTATTTTAAAAATCTCATGAAGGGTGGCTTTATTTTATTTTTTTATTTTTTTTTGCCAGTGGATTTGCTTTTTTAAGAGGTGGCTGCTTTGACTTGGTATGAGAATTGGAGTGGCACTAGCAATTTGCAATGCGAACTCGGCACTCGCGTCAAATCGGGAACGAATGGTCTTTTTGGTGTTTTGGACATACATGAATTGAATGGTCTGGCGCTACGGTCGACGTGACAACAAATAGACCGCACCGGCCCAAAACCAATCTTCTCCGACTATTATTTCTTCACCGTTTTACCTACTCAGCCCAAAATATCTTCATTTATTTATGTAGGTAACTAATATAAATAAATTATCAAATTTTTTTAATATCCAACTGATTTCACTTTTTTTTTAACGATTCAAACTGATTTCACATAAAATTAAAATCTATGATAGATAGAGATAACAAGAATATGGATAGGACCATGTATAATTTTTTTTTTATAAATTATGAGTATTTTTTATAAAATTTAGTTAACTGTTTTATAAAATAAATTTTTTTAAATCGAAAATAATAATAATAATATAATTTTTTTTATAAAATATAATTTTTAAAAAAAAATTAAATCATAATTTTTATATTTAAAAATATAATTTATTTTCGTTATGCTAATATTTTATGAGTGGTCCATGCATAAATTTAATTAAGAGCAAATGTAATAATAGAACAATATATGTGATATTTTGTGGGTTATATATCGTAATCATTTTAGTTGGAGTTATTATCATATCATATAAAATACAACTTCTAGTACTGGTTTGGTGAAGGTACTACCCTCGAGTGTTATGTAAATATTTTGATTTTTTTTGTTTTTCCTTTTGAGAAATAGATTTTCAACCTAGTGGAAGCATTGCGTGATATATATTTTAATTCTGGTATCATAATTTTATATGGACACATATAATTGGAAACAAGGCAGAAGGTTGCTGGTGTATCCCCCCATTTTTTAAGGAAAGGCCCATTGGAATGTGTCAGGTACTACATTTATAATTTTCAACTACTTGTTGGGCAAAGCCCTCATCGATGGCTTTCTATTTTTACGGTTTAAACTTTAAATTCACGAAAATGAACTCTACTGGTTCCTGCGGTCATTGCATGAATATAATGAAAACTAAATAAATATATAATTTTCAATTATAAAATGTGTCTTTTATTTTATATATATATATCATTGCAATGATTACAACTAAATTAATACCAACTCTACCTTTACACACACAGTTTGATTTCAAACTAAACAAAATTTGTGAAATAATTAATGACGCCCCCTATGATTTAATGAATTTCTTAATGGATTGAAACATTATATAAAACAAATTTGACATATTGTAATCAAGTTTCCTCTAAATTTAAACCTTGGTAGTGGTTTTGCCAAACTGGATCCCATTCAAAGGTTTATGACAAGCATAAGCACAATTGAAGATTAATAATTGACCTAATACGTTAAGCATCAATGACATGAACTATAGTAATTAAATTTTAATCAGTATATATAGAAAGGATCAAATTAATAAAAACTATATATGTGTGTGTGTGTGTACGCGTGTGCATATCTTGCGGGCCATTCATGTATTTTTATGTTAAAAATATCCACAACTAAGCCACTCGACTAAGTTTAAAGCTGTTAAAATGGATGTTGACATTTGGTGTAATTTGACTTTTAATCTATTAAAATGAGTGAATTAAATTGCTTAATATGCAGTTAACAAAAAAAATAAGTCATTTTAAATTGACTCACTTAATCTATGAGTTTAAACTGGATCGGTTTATAGATTAAGTAAGTTGTTAAAAATTTAAATTTTCTATAATTTTATCTTGTTGAATATAGAATTTACAAATTTTTACTTATATAAGTTATTGATATGATTTATGAATTATGATATAATTTAACTTTGATGATTATTACTTTATTTTAAATATTTTATATCAAAGTTTGATAATTATTTTATAATTTTAAGTTTATTTAAATGTTTTTTTATATTTTTTACTTTTTTTAATTTTTTAATAAATTAACCTGTTTAATTCACTAACTTTGGTGAGTCAAGTTAATTATTTCTCAATTCACTTAGTTAATAGTGAGTAAACCCAAGAGAATTAAGTTGGCTCGTTTTAAAAGTTTTAATATGTACAAACTTTCGTATTATTACTATACCAAAAGTATCCAGTACCATGCATACAGCATTTTATTTCCTTTTTTTCCTTACTAAATTAATTCTATAAGATGACAAAATAGAAAATGCATTCTGTTGAGTGATTCGTTGTCAATTTCTTATAATATTATTAGTTCTGTTTTTTCAAAAAGTTGGAACGTACGCACACAAATCCTTTTTTTTTTTTTTATACATGACTAGGGTTAACAGTAACATTTTCTCCCAACTTCAGCATTTTTTCTTTTCGATAAAGACAAAATGCAATCACGACAAGAAGATGATGAGTTGATAAGAAATGACATTAGAAAAAATGGACAAGAACTTGAGATGCAAAATTCGAAGTTGGGTTTATGACTTATCAAAGCTTTGGGAAACTAATTTAGCTTAAATTCAAGAAAAGGTTTCGCGTAATACTTTCATATGCTTCACAAGAAGGGAAGGCACGTCCACTTTTTTTTTTTTAACTATAAATTTTATTTATTGTAAAACACCTAACACCCACACTTTATACCAATGGATTTTTCAAAGACAGTGTTGTTGTTTGTTGGCAGTCATGTGCCTATTTCCACTTCAAGTAAAGTGACGGGCATTGAAATTGATACAAGGACCATTTGGATAATTGGG
The DNA here is from genome assembly GCA_019955255.1 of Castanospermum australe. Lineage (NCBI taxonomy): Eukaryota > Viridiplantae > Streptophyta > Magnoliopsida > Fabales > Fabaceae > Castanospermum > Castanospermum australe. The sequence goes on along the minus strand of NSJW01000393.1, from coordinate 336,331 downwards.
AATTGTCCATTTCATGTGACTAATTAAGTTCTGTGATAACTTGCTTTCCCATTTTGGTTTATCGACTGAGCCTATTCAAATGTTACCAGGCATTAGCTAAAACGTAATTCAAGTTTGGCATCATGAGGTCCACAAGGTGCCTCTCATAAACCAACTTTCCAACTAAATTAAACCTTTCCATACTTTGCCCGGAGTTTCTCATTTTGATAGATTGAAGCAACATTTTGTATTATTACCCCACATCAATCGCATGTTGGAAGCAAAAAAATTATTTAGTCTTTGACTGTAGTATTTTTACAAGTATTATTATGAACTCAATTTTTTAAATACAATCATCATTGATTTTTCTTTAGACACGATCATTATTTGGTTTTTAATAAAAAAATTCTCTTAACAAATATTTATTTTAAAATTTGAAACTACCGTACCTAATTCTTATTGCTTGTTTAAAAGAAAATTGAATAAATAAACTTATTTGTATTTTCTTCTTGTTTTGGTAATATAAATGAAATTTTTAATTAATACTAAATAAATATATTTATTTATTATTCCACTAATAGCCGATTGGTAGATGTGGGCCACCTAATATAAAACTCCTTTGGTTGGCCCATAAATTAAATTTAAAAGGAGAGCCAAAGAGCAATTTGGTGGCGGAAAATTGGAGTGATTTCGAAGGCTCTCCACTTGTGAAATTAAAATTTATTTATATGGGCAAATATTTTTTTCTTTTAATTTTTATTCTCATTCTTGTTCCTCCTCTGCCGAGTGCCCTGCAAAAGGATTTATTCTCTTCACGAAAAAGTCCTCTTTACGTGATAAACTAACTTTGTCATTACCTCCAATGAACGTGGACACGTCCTTGGTGCCCTTTTCCACCATTTCTTCACAGGCACAATATACTTGTATATACAAGCAAGGAAAGGTACATCACAGCAGCAACATAATAAAAAAAAGTAAGTGAAGGTACAAGAATAGCCATGTTATATGCTTGGATGAAAGATATGTGCACGTCCAGAGATACGGAGGATGCACATGTTTCTTATTAACGTGATTAATTAAATAGATCGTCATTTATTATTATTACTAAAAATAATAAATGATGATCTCTAATGACTCAAGTGAGGACCATTTCTAATTGCACGCCAATTAAAAAAATGTATCGTAAAAATTATTGTAAAATTTATGTAAGTATTCATAATAACAAAGACAAATATCAAATACTGCAAAATTGTGATGGTAAATATTTGTCCGTAAAATAAAGAAAATATTTAAACTAAGAAAGAATCCTCAACCAAAAAAAAAAAAGAATAAAGTTAGAATTTAAGATAAGATAAGGCGTGTTTAGCAAACTAAAAAAAAGTTTTGAGTTGTTCAATTAACTTATTTTTAAAAATCTTTTATTATAAATTCTTTATATAAAAATTATAAATTCTTTATATAAAAATTATAAATTTCTTGTTAAAAAAGATCATCGCCTCAAATACTTGATTATATACAAGAAAAATACTCAACAGTAAAGTTTTTTTGTTTTTGATTTTAATAACAACGGGTAATTAAATATCACAAAAAAATAAATAAAGTTATAGACTTATCCTTTGTTTGGACGAGAAGAAATAAGAGAGAAAATAAAATTTTGAATTTTGGAATGAAGAGAAATTCAGAGGAGAAAATTTTGATTTTTTTAGTTTCTATTATTTTTTTTTCTTTATATTTTCTCTTGAACCAAACAAGAGAAAATTTCAAATTTTAAAATTTTTTTTTCTTCTCTATTTTCTTTCTCTCCATCCATCCAAACACAGGGTTAGTATTAAAGGAATAAAGGCATAGCGAGAAGGGTAGAGAAATCCTTATGTGTTTTTAGACTTATACATTTATCGAATAATTATATGATTTATAATTCTTTATAATCATTGAATGTTAAATTAAATATATAATTTTAAATAATAAAATTAAATTTAAATTTAAATTTTCAATTTTTTTTTAGTATTACCTTAACTTGATGTTTGCACAAATAGAATATAGTAATTAGTAATAGAATAGAATGATAAAAAAGTTTTAACCTATTGTTTAAAATTTTTTTAAATAAAAGATTAGAATGGTTAAAAAGAAAACTTAAATTATTTCATATCACTTAAACTTTCAAATTTTCAATTTGAGAGTTTGAGATGAAATAGTTTCTTTTTTCTTTTAAATAGTTATTTACATTTGTAATCGTCATAATTATAATAATGAAGACAATAATAAAAAAATTAAAAAATATTATTATAAATTAAATTTATAATTTATTTTATTTCATTAATAACTATTATAATTTTTAAATAATAAAAAAATTCCCTTTCATTCTATCATTAAAACTTTTATACAATAAAATAATTTTTTTATCTTTTTCCTATATTCTATTTTAAACCACTCTATTATAAGCTTATTAATTTAATCTTTTTTAAAACTCTGAAACATAGTTAATTAAGATTAATTAAAAATTTATTTATAATATATAATTTCTTAAATAAAACCTGTAGTACTGCCATTTTAACATTTTGAGTTCCTAATTAATTGCGAGATCAGCTTCTTCCCTACTTTCATCTTAAGCCACATCAGCATAATTTTTGGATTCTTTGCTTCTCCTTGACAGACTTTTCAACTTTCTTTTTCTCTAGCCGCCTTAATGCTCCTTTCTCTCTCTCACTCTCAGCCGTCAAACCGTTACAATGTCTTCTCAGTACCTCAACTAAATCAACACCAATCGATATTCTATTATTTGCACCTTTCCCTCCCACTCTTCCCATACAATCATTCATATTCCTCACACCATTCCAACTATGATTTCACCTAATTTCGGAGATGCCACTCACCAGCGACCCGGGATTCGCACCCTCCTGAAGAAGCTGGTAACAAGATCTTAACTTTTGACCTACTTTATTTTCTTCCTTCCATTGCGAACGATGGTTTTGGGATGATTCAAGCTTTGATTGTCACGACAATGCATAAATGAATGAAAAGCAGTCAGTTTCGACGAAGGTCGCAGTGGATAACTCAGAAGGATCAGATTCAGATCAGTTGTTGGTATAAGAAGTTGTTCAAACAAAGCGTATATAGACCCTTTTCCTTCATTCCTTCCGAGGAAAAGGTACACTCAATATTATCTCCTCACATATTACATAACATAACAGGTGAAATTAAAAAAAAATATTAATAAAGTAAAAAAAGATAAATTAATCATTTTAAATTATATTTTTTTATAATTAAAAATTTAATAATTTTATTAATTTTTATATAAAAATTTTAAATGATAAATAAAAATAAATAGAAAGAATAAATAATACGATAAATATATATGATCAATTAAATTAAGTTTATATAGTAACAAATTAAACGCAGTGTTATACCCACTTGGTCCTATTTTTAAAAGAGAAAAAAAATCTTTTTTTTTTCCCTATCCTAAAGGGGCTGCTTGGAAATGAAGAGGAATAACAGACGTACCTGAGAAAGGCATTATCTGGGAATAGTAGTTGCATGGACCCATGTTTGCACAACATGAGTATTATATATTTATATGACTCGAAAGTCTAAAGTCCTTTGAAAAACTTTTCAAAACTGACGGCATTGGCAAGGAATGGTTAGGACTTGCCCCAAGTAAATATTCAGTTTCAGGTACTTGGCCACCCATCAAATTTTCAGGCATCGTATGTGGCGCAAGGTGATCCGTGATGGTAGGAAGGAATTATACATCAATTTCAAACTTTGACAAACCTCAAACCTTAAGAACCATCCAAAATAGAAATTTTTATCTCTCACAGATGGAAAAAAAAAAGGTTAAATGTACCAGATTTTCTTTCACCTTGAGGAACAAGTAATTGTGTTTATTAGTTTTATTTGTGTCTACGATGTTATCTTTCTGTGTCAAATGTTAATCATGATGAACTGGGGATTGTCTAAATTGCTATGATAGATTCTACGATTGTTTGAATTTTGATACTATCTAGACTAACATAGTCACATAGTTTTCCCCTTTTCCACACACACAAATCTTAATCGTGACTTCTTATGTTCTTCACTTTATTGTCAAACATGAATTCTTTTTCTATGTCAAAGTAATTTTACACCTTAAATCTAATTGTTAATTTATTTTTATACATGCCATATATTTAAGTTAAAAGTTAATCTATGAATTTTATTCTAGCATAGATTTGTAAGATTCAACCAGGATAACGTCTGTATGTTTTAATGGTGGGTTTTTTAGCAAGGACCCACTGGTACAACGAAAAACAACTTGAATTTGTTTTAGTTGCCACCAAACCAATAAACAAGGCAAGTCATAGCAAGAGCAATGACATATTATAAATTGAAAAACAATTTGCATATTTTAAAAGTAGCAATTAAAATCAAAATTCGATCAAATAATTTTAATGATTAAAATTTTATTTAAGCTGCAAATATGTAAGAAACTTCCTAAATTAGTGGCATGCAAGTGCACATGGCGTAGGCCTATTGCTCTATCACTCTTCAGGGCGATCCTGGTTACTGGAATTGTAACTACAGCGTCAATTATTAAGGATCAAGCCCAGCCCAAGAAATCACCAAGGCCATAGATTACCATTGATTAAATTTTTTAAAAAAATAATATTTTATTTCAGACAAAAGAAAAATTATTTACCAAAAAAATAATATTTAAATTTTTGTAAAATTCAAGCAATATGATAACAACGTATAGATCTGTGATGAAGTTTTTCTCTTTAAATTTCTTCATTAACCATTATCTATTTATACTTGTTTGGAATATTAAAAATAAAATTTCATTTTATTTACAAAAGAAATTCAAAAACAAAACCATGTTTAGAATGACATCAACTTAAGAATTTAATTTATTTATAAATTATTTTGTATTTTATACGTGAGGATTTGTAGATCTAACAGGATTTGTAAATCATTTTAATTGAAATGAATTCTTTTTTTTCAATTCTATAGTAAGAGTGTTTTAAACAGAAAATAAAGTACATCTACACTTTTAGAAGAGCCGAAAATCATGCCTTGTGATTTAACTTCAACAGTTACTATTGCATGTTTTGATTCTAATAGCACAGTTTTACCAAACACATATATGTCTAATTGTACTATTATAGTGTCGTGCCAATCAGACTTCATGAGTAAAACCTCAGCATCTATCTGACGAGCCAAATCCATCGTTAGCATATGAAATATATATAATCTCATGCTTTCACGAGTAGCACGTTGAAAAATGGATATAAAAAATAAATAATATAATATAATTAATATTATCTATTTTTATATATTATTTAAATAAAATATTAGATAATATTTAATCAAAATAATTTTATTTAATTTTAATTATATAATAAATTAAAATTAAATTATTTTATTTTATATAATAAAAAATAAATAAAATTATTTTAATAAAATAAGTTGTTATATAATATTTTATTCTAACATTATATAAAAATATATAATATTAATTATATTATATTATTTATTATTTATATGATATACCAAATGGCAGATATCATAATTGTTACAAATACCGCACTCAAATCTGTTAGATAACTTCATTTCTTGGGTCAGTCACAAGTCAGAACTAACGAAGTGAAAGAACTCTACTTAGAAGACAGCTTTTGGGATTGCGTATTCATAATTACAAAAGGCAAGCACTAAGCAGCATCCGTAGTGCCAGTTGATCCAAGCTAAATATTCAGACATATCCAAGTCTGACTAGGCCAGGGCTTTCTTTATTTCTTCGCATGGTACGATTAAAAAGAACCAAGTATATATATTCAAAAATAAAATCACCATGCTAGCTATTCTTGTTCACAGCTTGTTCTAGTTCCTTAAGAGAATGTTTCTGTTACCCTCTTCAGAACTTCTATGGATCAGATATGCTTCCTGGACTCGTGGTGGCAAGTTTGTTGACAAGAGCAAGAGCGTTACTGGTTATATAATAGGCGTTCAGAACCCGATTCTGCAGCAACTTGATGTGCCTCTGCTTTTGGCCTTGAAACTCGTCAAGGCAAGTGTCCTCATCAGTGAGTGCCGCACTCATCCATGTATTGAGGTCCTCCATTTGGGTACCAAACGTGCTTCTGCTCAACCTTCTGAGCACACGCAGTGATCTGTGAAGCTCATCAAGGGCATCTGCAAAAGACTCAACACAGTCTGAAAGTGCAACCATGTTTCTTCCTCTCATACGCTCATATCTCTTCAATCTTGCCAGATATCCCTGAACATTCTTAACCTCGCTTATTGTCACTGACACTCCTGCGCGTGCTCACTTGCTGGGGCTTCTTCCAGCAGTGCCAGAGAATGGTGCTAGCGAGTGGATACAAAGGTCTGGATACCTAGTTACTCTGCAAGCAACCCTAACATTCTGGTTTCCTTTTGCAAATACCCAGTGATCAATGTTTGCGAGGAATGAAAAGAACATAAATGGAAGCAGTAACGTAAGGCGTGCTATTCTGATCATTTTACAGAAACACCAATGAAGAAGTTGAAAGAAGATGAAACTAGGTAATTATGCTGGTAGTTTGGTACTAACAATACAAGAACAGAATGGAAGAGGTAGGAATATAACTATATATGGTTCTTCTAGTGGAATTATAGAACTGCGAGACTAGCTTTGAAAAAGGTCGGTTCTTTAAAAATATCATGTTATGTCTCGCTTTATTGGGCCTTTTCTAGGGAGTTTGTTGAGTAGGCAAGAGGTTCGTGAGTGCAATTAAAAAAGGTATACGGGGGGTAAGCTGAAATTAATGGAAAAAGTGAATAACATGTTAATGGATGGTGAGTTTCTCATTGACCATGGATAAGAATAAGATCCTTCATTTTTTTTTTTTAAATTGTGAGAGTTTCAAGACTGATTATTCTCATGAATATAAGGACTGGTTTGGATGTGATTTTATTTTTTAAAAAAAGTCTTTTTTATATGATTTTTTTTTAAAAGATGTTTTGTAAAAAGTAAAAATTATGTACTCAAGAAATACTTTTTTAAATTGTATTGTATCGTTTGCATGTAAAAATATAGAAGTACCTTTCTAATGATCAAATTACTTAAAAAGACATAAAAGTATTATCCATGAATTAAAAAGAGACCGCTGTGGGAGAAACGATCATCAAAACAAAAAAAGCTGGGTTTGTGCGCAGGCGCTGCAATAGAGAAGGAGAGAGGGAGTAAGAGGAACAGGCAGTGGGATGGTTTAACAACATGAAAAATAAGGGCCGTTATTATCCAAATTAGTCAGGGTATTTTTATCTGAAAATTAATTCTGAATAGCTTCTCCATGTTATGAAAAAGACGTTGAAAAATATCTTTTTCAAAAGCACAAAAACCTAACTTCGAAAAAAACCTACAATATTAACTTTTTTAAGTGCTTTGACTAACTAAAATAACAACTCCCTTAAAAGTTACACAATTGATAACATGTAGTTAAATAATAGTGAAAATTTTTTTACACTTATAGTAGATTAAAATTAAATTTTTTTTTAAAAAAATTCATCTAAACAAACTAAAATATAAAACAAAGATTTTTTTTTATAAGAAAAGTGCATCCAAATGAGCATCAAGTGAAAAGAATCAAATATAATTAATATCCATAATAATCAGTTTCACTAAACTGCCAACAAAAAAGCCAAATAAAGGGAAATAAAAAAATTCAACCTCCATTTATCCATCATTTATTTGCAGAACTGTATTTTTAATAAGTCCTTGCCACATTTAAAAAACTAAAAACCCTTGTGTGCCTGACTGAAAAGCCGAAAACCAGACTCTATGATTAGGCCATAGAGATATTATACAAGGTTTTTTTTTTTGGGGTGATTTGTTGTAACGTGGTTTAATTTAAATGTTATTAAAAATAGGGCTGCTTTTTCAGCTCATCAATAATTAACATTAGCTTGGCACTCCCATGTCTAAGTGGCAGCCTGTGAAATTGTTCAGGCTCGTGCGAGATCCGAGTCCATCCTATTCTAAGTTAATTCTTCAACGAATCAATGAGCAGGACATCATTACACCGTTTTCAGAACCGGTCAGACCATCCGTGAATTAAGCAATGAATCGATTATAATTTAATTATATAACTGAATTTATTATCAAACTAATAGTTAAATAGTTCATGAATTAATTATTCAATTAATTATAATTTAATTTTATAACTGAATTTATAATTAAATTACTTTAAACTAATTAAAATCACACCAAACTTATTAAAATTACATGAATAGATCAGTTGAACTAATTTAACCAATCTTTTTTTAAAAAAATTTAATATTTTTTAATATTTTATAAATATTTTTATAAATCTCATATTATTATATTATTCATTTTGACCAACTAATTTAAATAGTTAAATCTGATCCAAAAACCTTACTAGTTTACTGTTCAGTTTAATTTTAACAACATTGCATCCTTATCCGTTGACCATGAATTACAAACTCTTAACCTATCTAAGGCGGCAAAATAATTTCTTTTGTGCAAATTATTGGCAGCCTTGTATACCAGTACAAATGGATGGTCAGATTATGGTATATTTTAAGGAGCCACATATACCTTGATACTATTTGGAGCATAGCATTGTTCTGATTCTTGCAGTTCCTCGTGAGAAAGAGGGCCTTCGGTTCACAAACCCAAATTGGGAACCATAATTATATAGCTAAGTAGTGCTAGTGCGTATAAATCTCAAAATTGAAATTTTACCACTCAGCAATCCTCGAAATTATCCAGCCACATAAAACCTATGCCCCTACGTCTATTAATTTTGTCAGTTGGAAGCCTGTTATACTTATCACTCCACATGGTTATCAGGAGCATTGTCAATTGAAATTCTGCTGCAGTCGAATCAAACAATTCTGAAAAATAGGTCAGCAACAACAACGTACACAACGACCAACTAAAGATAACTCTTTTCTATGCAATCATACAACAAACAAAGGGCAGAATAACTCTTACCCATCAGATTTATATCGTGTCCATTCCGCTACATAAATTTCAAGGGCAACAAAGGCATTGAAAAGAAAGAACTATTACCATAAAAAGGAATCTACGCCGAAAATTTCAAGTCACTCCCGTAAAAGCACTATCAACACTACTTTTTGCTCCTAAACAATTAAATAAACAATCTAGAAGAAGAAAAAATGTCAGAACACTTTGTGTTACCTCTTCCCTCCTGTCTTTATCCAGATTTCCGAATAATTTCTTCTGACGGAAGTTCAAGCGTTGCTCCTGCATGCTCTTTACCCGGCTTCACTACTGCGGCAATAAGTTTGTATATAGATGTAAAAGACTTAGTCTAATCAAATACAACTTTTATTGAATAAAGATCCTTGCCACTCCAAACAAAAAAGAAATAGAAGAAAGGAGAATTCAAAAAGATTAGCATGTAAAGTTGTAAGGAATAAGGATGCGTTTGCATAGATGCATCTAAGATATTTATACATCTTTAATGCCTACAAAAGATGTCCATGTTTGGTAAATGGATGTTGGATGACCTTAAACATCTCAAATATCCTCAATTCAGCTAAGATGCTCATTTTGGAAGGGCATGTGATGCACTTTCAAAAATTCAAAGTTAGATATCTAAGATTGCTAAGTGCAACCTAACAAGAATATCACACATCTATAGGCATCTAAGATGCCACACCAAACAGAGAAATACTACATATATACAATCTCTAAACACCTCCAAAATAATGGGAGAAAAGCTATTCTTTAACATTTTATTCTTCTCAAGAGCTCTAGTTAGTTTATACAGTTACTATGACTTTTTGTCATCAATACAATAGCAGCCAAAATATCAACTAAAATCCACAACTAAATAGTCCATTAACAAATTGCGAAATGTTAAAAAAAAAAAAGATCACCATACCAGTGAATGGGGTTTCTTTTACAAGTAAAAAGGATTACTTTTTATTCATGGAAAATGATAAAATTTTTGTAAATTTTTAAAAACTAAATATGCATATGGAATGACAGCCAAAAGTAATTTCTCAAGGTGGTGGACAATTCAAAAGTAGCATTCTCCCCCACCAAATGGAAACCAGAAATACATCTCCCTCTTAATGATCAACAGAAAACCAAATGTGCTGTGGCATTCTTTATAAAAAGCTCTTTGAAATGTCAGCTTATAGAACATATTCATGTTATAAGGTTCTAACACACGCTCCATGGAATTTTTCCTCACAATTATAAAAAGTGTGAGTCTTTCTACTCCTTAAAGATATATATCTATGATGGATACAGAATAATTCATGCAATTGCAAAGTGCTAATGCTGATATGTGGGCAAAAAAGCATTTTTGCTTAAGAAAAGCCGAAAGAAAAGTAGAACGAAACCCACAACCCCATCGGCAAAATGGAAAGGTAAGACCAGAATGATCACCAGCCGATAAAAAGGCCCAACAGAAACAAACTAACAAACAGGTGGGGTGCATAAAGAAAGAAGCAAAACAGTGGGATTTTAATAGGGGCGGGCAAAGATGAAAAAAACAGAAGGGAGGAACACATACCGAAACTGCCGGCACCGGAATTAAGCTTTGCCTGGACAATCATGTTGGTGATGAAATGGGAGGCCTCGCCGGCCTCTTCGAGAAGGAGCTGGATCTCGGTCTCGGAGGTCACGTTCCTGTTCTCGTCGAACTTCTTCCGCACCTCCACCGCGGATTCCTTCAGCATCAGAGCGTCGCCGGCGAATGTTTTCCGAGTGGCTTTCAGAAGCGATCGGTACGCGCTCAGCACTTCCCCTCTCGCCATCTCTGATACTCTGATCTCCTACCCCTTTTCTTTTTCTCCTCCGTCTTTCTTCAGCTTCGTGTCGTTTGTTTCTCGATCCAATTACCAGTACCTTAACTATAAATATTGGTACGACGTCGTGTTTTAACGGATTAAAGTGTGCTTAAATTAAGTTTTATAAATTTGATTTTAGATGGATTTTAATTTTTTAAATTTAATTTTAATTAAAAGTGTATTCAAATAAAACGATTTATGTGTGAAGAAATTACATTTAACACAAAAATAAGAAATAAATACGTACAAAAATAAAAAAATGCTAAATAATAAACAAAATCTCGCCTGAGTCTCAACTTCTTGTTCGGGTGATTCAAACATCCACCCAAACTCCACCTAGCAGAACATTAGATTTTCTTTTTTTTTTTTTAATTTTTGGATAGAAGTTAAGGGAAGATAAAACTATTACATTAGAAGGTCATGCACTTATTTGCTCACCCACCGAAAAGAACTAAATCTAAGCCTTGCAAGTGAAGTGTTTCAACCTTTGCTAGCAGAAAACTTGGCTGCTAAGAAATTTTTGCTATATTTTTCTTTCTGTTATATTCATTCTCTCTGGTTGATCTTGAAGAAGATCCTGATTGCTGCAATCCCATGAAGGTGAGGTGCTCTTTTGCCAAATGATGGAGTTACAACTTGCAAGCATGCGCGAAAAACAGAAATGGGCAAACAACCAGAATATGAAACAAAGTTGTTAACAGGCATCAAACAGGAATTAACTCATAACTAATAACGGTTTGTAATCATATCATTAAGACTGTTACATCCCTTCTTTGAACATATTTTCATTATCACAGGTCACTAAGAAGATCGTTTCCATATTTGAATCAAAATTTACGGAAGCTGCATGATATATCATATTTTCATACTTGCTGAAATACTTGGGATATTGATTTGGTAAATGGGTAAGAACGAGGGTATGCCACACCACATGGATGCTCTAAAACCTGTAAATTAGTGGAAACCAGGGACTCATAAGAAGCCAGTCCCTTCTTGTTGGAAAGATAAGAGTTTTGTCATGTTCATAGTCAGAGACTTCTGCGATCGTCACCTCAATGCATCAACCATTCTACAATCATGCTTCCTGCGTCGGCATCTATGATGGGATTTTTGATCTAACAAGGTGTTCTCCCCAACCATCTCCATTTTAGAATCTACAGCTGGTGCAATGAAGGTCAAGTTAGTCTCTGAAACAAATCCAAAAATAATAATATAAGAACAGAATAAATACAGAACCTTTCAAGTTGTCGGCTTTCATGCAATACATATGGTTTGTGTGTGTGTGTGTGTGCACCCGCACGTGCAACAGAGGATCACCAATGTTTTTCAGGGAAACATAGTTTCTAATCCTAATGACAACAAATCATATAAAAATAAAGTTCCATTTAAACTTTCAAGGTATGCTATAGAACAATGACATTCAAAATCTTTAAGAAAGGTAGTTTGCAAACTAGAGCAAACTGTCACCAGGCATCAATAGAGAGAGCAAAAACTCAAATAATTTACCCTTAATTATAATTACCCTTAAGAATATATTTACCCTTAAATCTACCAGTGTCTCAGTGATTAAATCATAATCTTCAGAATATTCCATTTGCTTCCCTACAAAGTTACTATCAGAACAGTAATGCCATTTCAAAACGGCCTCCCATTTTCCAAAAGTCAAATAATTGAGTTTTCAACACAAATATAACATGTAATTTCAGATTAGCACTTATAGAATCTCAACAATGTTTTACTTTCAGTCTCTCACCACATGATCACCTATTCTCAACTCCAGCAAATCACAAAACTACCAAGACAATTGCATTGTTCCATCCATCAAATTGTCTTCACTGAGACCTCAAGCCCCAAATAACAAACCTAGATTTTGCTATCCATGTCAGATTTTTGACAGAATGCATAATTTCAAACTTACATCCTGCAAAGAAGACTTGAGAAATTTGCAAACAGTTTTGTTGGCGCACTCAGCAAACATCTTGCTGAACATCTAGAATTTGGGAATCAACATCGTCTAAATATTTAGAAAAATTGAAGGCTTTTTTTTTTTTTATAGGGAAAACTGATTAACCAAAATATCTTTTAGGTTTGCCCACTCAGACACCCCACAGTTGAAAAGGGAAGGAGGATTGAGGCAGTAGATTGTCATCATTGTCTTCCCCCAGCAAGTTGTAACTTCAAAACAGAAAGGCCCTTTAGTTAGTTGGGAGGCAGATCATATGATTCTTTTTTATCCACCCATCAGAACTCAGAAGCTTAACCAACTCCAAAACACATGGCATGATGAAACCAAAGTATTACCATCCCAAGTCCCAACATCAGGTATATTATTACTAAGTAATAATGATTAAACTTGCAAGTATTGATGGTTTATAGTTATCCCACAAATGAACTTAGCTTAAAAGGAGGCTGCATGACAGCATTAGCAACAACCCAGACAATACAGTATACCTGCAGGTAACAAATACATTTTATTTTCATTACTTTCTTCAAATAAGTCGAAGCATATCCAAATATGGAGAAACAAACTCACTTATCCAATGTTTGGAACGCTTGAACTTTAGAATTGAAAAGTATTCATTTGAAATAAAATGATATACAAATCCTATCAAAAGAGGTAGGATTTAAAAATCATGAAATATCACACCAAAATGATTTTTGAATGAATTGAATTCTTAAACTAATAGTCCAAACAAGTTTTATAAAAGAAAGAATTCGTTTATAAATGAAATCAACTCTTTCATTTTAAAAGATTCCAAACACAAACTCTTTCAAACCACCTACTACAAAAAAATACCACACAAGCAAAGCAACAAGTTCGTGATCACACCAAATATCATCAAAAAGAATCTCCCAGGAGAAACAACCCCAGCAGACTAGTTTGGTCTTAGAAAGGAACTAAAGATAAGCAGAAAGTTTCAACTTTTGGCTTTTGGGATACCAACATAGGCTAAAATAGATACAGGTTATATCACAACAAAGTAAACAAGTTCAAAGCCAATAGAAGTACTAGGCAAGTGGTAAGGGGTTTGTGTATTCTAAGTTAAAACCTCCATGTCCATGTTTTGGTTGTAACAAAAGAGCAAATAAACTCAAGGAACTATATCTAATAAAAAAAATACCTCCAAGTTGCTCGCCCCAAAACAACAATCGCGCATCGTCCTCTTCCTCATCAAACTCGTCGCCATATCCAAATTCTGCATCTCCGCGATAGCCCGGTTCGCTCCCATAGCCCGACTCATTTCCGTTAGCATCAGAACACCCAGTTACCCCAAATCCAACACCCAGATTCTCCTTCTCTCCACTCCCGCCATCCCTGTCCCTCTCCCTCCTCGAATTCTTCGCTTCGCTCACATCCGACGACCAATTCGCATCCCCGTTTCCGAACAACTCCCCGCTCGAGTCCGTACCCATTGCCACCGGAAAATCAGAGCAAGTCCCATAAGCTGCGGAAGCCCCAACCGAGCAGCACCTCCGCGTGCCGCTCCGATCACTGCTCCGACCCGACACGGATCTCGACCCTCGGCGGCGCCTCTTCCGAGCGATCAGGCGGTAATTACCACTCCGGTAGTGGCCAGCTGCGACGGGCTTATCGTCGTCGACGAGGCTGAGTTTGGACAAGTCGATAGCATCGAGGGAGAACGGCGCAGTGGCGCGGTCAGAGAGGCAAGGACGCTTGTTGTGGACGGCATTGGAGGAGCAGTAATAGGGCCTTGGGTTAGGATTGAGGTGGGAATCAGAGTCTATGATTTTGGTGGGAGTGGTTTGGAGCTGAAAGGGCCTCCAACTTCGGAGCTGCAACATGCACGAGTCTATGGAGTGCCGTGAATCGAGAGGCTTCTGCGACATGGATGTAATCATCAGAATAAAGAAAGGATTTGAGGTTCGCTTCTGAACTCTGAATCTGAATTCTGATGCAACGCAAAATCAAGAAGGAGATCGAGTCGCTACGGCGATGGAGCTCTTTCCCTTCAGAAGAATCTCTAATTTTCGAGCATTCTTTGATTGGGAATTGAGACACTGCGAACTGCGGAAGCAGAATTTTGAGCTCACGGGAAGTGATACTTGATATTTCACAAGATTCTGGAGACGAACAATGGGGCCCACTGCCACAGCCTCGAGTATAATTAAAGTTTGGTTTATAAGAAAAACTTTTTTTTAGTTCTTAAAAAAAGTATTACTACTTTCATTTTTTAAAAAATTTAATATTAATTTAATTTTTAAATAATAAAAATAATATTTAAAAAAATTTTATTTATAAAAATTAAATTAATATAATTTTATTATTAAAAAATTAAATTAATGTTAATTTTATATAATTAAAAAAATTAAATTAATGATATTTTTTAATATTTTTAAAAATTAATTGATATTATTTTTTTTATTAAAATAATATTAAATTAAATTGATATTAAAATTATTTAAAAAATTAAAATAATAATACTTTTATTTTTTGAAAATTAAAAAAAAAGTCTATACTAATGATTATTTTTCAAGTTAGATAGATGTCAAATTCTAAGAAAATAAATCTTTTGAACTGTAAAAAAAGAGCACACATTTTTTATCAGTAAGATTATTTTCAAGTTAAATGGTTGCCTAATTTTCAGGTTTCAAAAAATAAATTTTTTGAACTATAAAAAAAGAGCACGCATTTTTTTTCTTGTAAGATATTCTCATACTTTTTTAGTATAAAATTACTTCTCACTCAAGATAAAATTCATCTAATTTACTTATCACTTAACCACATCATAAGTTAAAACATACATTTTTAATCATTAAGTTAGACTTTTGTATTGATACTTGATATAAATAACATTGAGTTTAATTTTAATTCATCGACAGTATAAAATATTTTATATTATTATTATATATATATTATCAAATTATTAAAAAAATTAATTAAAATATTAATTATTTAAAAAATTATTTTTAATTATTTAAAAATATATAATTAAATAATAATATAAAAAAATTTTACAATTTGATGAATCTTAACTCTCTTTATAGTATTTTAGATTTTGAGGTAATATTCTTATAAATAAAAAAAAATTGTGCATGATAATAAAAAATTATATAAGCAAATCATAAGAAAAAATAAAAATATTCTGTTTAAACATAAATAAATGTCAACTAATAAATTAAATATTTATAAATATTTTATTAATCTTAAATTTAATATGTATGATAATTACAATCATGTAAGTTTTACTATAGAATTTCAAAAAAGTATTTGGAAATAAAAACAATAATATGATAAAATAATCAAGAAAGCATTCTATAAGCGCATTAAGTAATTTCAAAGCGAATTTACAAATAGATATCTATCCTTGAACTGCTAAGCCTCCAGATAAGCTCAAACCTATACAGCCCATTACCAATTTTTCTGAATTTTAAGCAGATGCTTCTTCAGAGTAGCCGCGTAGTCACCCAAAAGATTTTCAGTCGGAGGGTGGAGGCCGAAAACATAGGAGATGGGTCTTGATACCAACACTGGCCTAGTGGTAACTCTGTCGTATATTTCCCCAAAGCTTGTTTCGTCAAAAGTAAACGAATCTGAAAGGATAAAGAAGCAGTCTCTGCCCAACTTTTCTACCTGAAACAACATAGTAATCAGTGAGATAACCTGTCACCATTGCAACCATCATAATGATAGGTTGCATGAGGAGCTCCGCATATATTCATTGACATCTACTTTCTAAGCAATGTATCAACTTATCAAGGTATGTATATATGGGAGTTGTCATAGTATCTAGGTTTTTTTTTTTTCTTTTTTTGAGTATTAGTACCCTTGATAAATTGTCAAATATTTATTAATTGTTAGTTCTCACAGTACATATTCGAAGTCCACCCACTATAACTATCAATAATAAATGTTTGTCAACTAATCAAGGTATATGAAGTGATCCCTATATA
Organism: Castanospermum australe; assembly: GCA_019955255.1. NCBI lineage: Eukaryota > Viridiplantae > Streptophyta > Magnoliopsida > Fabales > Fabaceae > Castanospermum > Castanospermum australe. Next base: position 319,636 of record NSJW01000393.1, on the reverse strand, counting down.
TAATAGTTTTCAAAATAATCATCAGAGAGCTTTAGTACTTCTAAATGTGCAACATAGCTCTACATACAGACCAACTAGGGACTTCATCAATTAAGTGGCTACCAAAGTCTTCAAAGTGATAAATAACACTATTATTTTATAACCATTAGGTAGTAACAGCATAAGCGCACCTGAAGTTGTGAAAATCTGATATTATTCATGGTTATGATAACTTGCACCTCGTACAATTCATCAGCCAAAATTCGGATGGCTAGATACTCAAAAAAGTTCTGCAAAAGATGCTTTTGTCCATCCAAATCTTCACCATAGCTATCAAAACAAGGAAACCACAGTATGCATTGAACTTCATCCCAAGGAATAGGGGCCTGTCCTACTTTGGCAATAATTGTCTGGTATGGGTGATATAGACCCCATAAAATTCTGACACCTGTCAGTGATGGTTCAGATATGGTTGTTTCTGACAAACATGTAGTTGAAATTATTTTGGATGGACCATAGTAGCGAGCCAGATGCGAGGAGAAATGCAAATCAGTGTCATCCAATATAAGAATGCATCTGTCAGAAGATTTGGGAAACAAATTTAGAAGGGATGCAGCATTCACATCATTATCTTCTGGCAGGCAGACGTTTGCCCTGAATGACAATGCTGATCGACTCATATCATGTGAAAAGAAACAAGACTCTCCATTCCGGCACCCCTGTTACAAAGAATAATAATCATAATCATAAAAATGGTAGCGTCATATTGAAGTCAGACTCAAACAAACCAATTACCTGCAATGAAAAAAAGAATTTGCATTGGGGTCTCTTAGCTTGAAATGAGTGAGAAAATAAACATTCACTGCATTTATTGCAGGATCCATTAATGAAAAATATACAAAGAGGAGCCTCCCCGTCGACATGAGAATTATCAACACTTCCTGCTTGATGGCCAGAAGCACCCTCCGTGCATTGAGCTCTTATCTGTTTGATACAAGAAAGGAAAATCCATATTTTTTATAGAAAAGGAAAAATATTATTATAATAGATATTGTATGTACAAGTCCAAAGGATATTACCTCTTTTATAATTTCAGAAAACATTTTTGCCACATCATTACTGTGAAAGTGATTAGAAGCAACATATGGTACAGCAACACATTTTATTGTTTCACTTGATGGCTCAACGTCTTCCTCATCGGCAGCAACTACATCCGTATGTCCATTTGGCTGACATTTGAACAGGCATGTGTGTTTGTATTCATAAGGATCATGAAAGGATGGTAGGCCATGAAAAGAGCTCAAAAATTTTGGCCGGAATCGATGTACTGAATTTAGTATATCATGATCTATAAAGATTAGAATTAAGGGGTATTAAAACATTAAAATTTTAACAAGAAATGGTGAAACAAACTCCACTTATAATAAATGTTATACACTTCCATTAAAAAAACTCGAGTAAAGATTCGGACATGATTATAACATAGATACATACATATTTCTGACACCTGATGCAGAGATGACTGTGAAAGATAATGGAAAGAACACCAATCTTCCTCAAGCTTAGGCATCAGTTGTGTGGCAGAATTTACATTATCAGTCTCTAGAACCTGCTTCAAATGTTCAAGACAGTACTTATCCTGCATATGAAAGAAAAATTTCACTATCAAATTCATAAGGCCTTTAAAGCTTCAGTATTATCACACAAACATGAAAAGCAAATCCTATTTCCAGGAAAGCAGTGGCTGCTTGCAGCCACTCTCTTGTGGGCATTCCTCGTGCAAGTCTCACAGGACAGCCATGTGGAAGCAGCCCTCTAATTAAGTATAGTTACTCCCCACAACAAGAAGCAGACTGTTTGGCGAGAAATAAATAGAATTCTTTAAATGAAAAAGCATCATTTCACAAATGTTTTATCTTCCACCTTTCAGTAAGAAGTCCTCATGCAGATGCTGAATAATGCCGATGTATTTGGAAGTATATACAAGGGCATACAACTTTACCCTGAAATTATGCTGCCAAAACTCAAATGCACGGAAATTACCCATGAATTCCACCTCCTTTCGACCAGTTAAGATTGTTTTGTCACCATAGTAGCAACCAATGTACTTTGCAAACTGATGAAAATAAAAAAATTCAATTAGAAGATGAGTTGTGGCTCAGACATTACCAAAGAATCGGGTGCAGGTAGAAATAGTAAAGCAGATTCAGCTCATAGACATACCAATTCTTCCTCTCCAAAAGGATGAAGAATGGGTAACGGCTGCATATCCATCATTATACCAAGCAGGATTCCCTCACGTAGCATCCCATTTTGTCCAAACTTGAGGACTAGAACAGAAGAATCAAAAGACAAAGAAAAACTAGCAAGTAATCGTCCATAAAATGTAGGCTCGTAACGGCCCCTAGGTGTCTTATCCAGTGCACGCATCTGAACAAGCATGTTCAATGCATCTTCAACAACTTGAGGATCTGGTGCATCCAGAGCTTTTTGCAACAAAACTAGCATCAAACCCATCAGTCAGGGCAACATACTCAGAATTGGTATGCATTGGACGACCAGATATTTTGGCCAGAGTATAGCACAGTGTGGTTAACTTGCTAGAGCCAAAGCACATAAAAGTTCACTTTACTAACTTTAATTATATTACACTTTATAATAATCCTAAAAGCTAATCTGACTTTGAATACAAACTAATTACCTTTGCTTTCTCTTTTTTAAAAAATAAAACAAATTGCCTCCCATTGACCTCTAATAAAATAGTATATCCATATTCATTAACAGTCAAAGTCAATGTGACACTGAGATTATCCCCATCCAACAAGTTACAAGGATTGCATCCATAACATGAGCCAGAGTATTTGGCGTATAGACGAGATGTGCAAAAACAGAAGAGAGGAATAACCTAATAACTGGTTGTAATCCAAAAAGTACAATATGCAACCCAAGTTTACTGGCTACTCTTATGAAGAAATCCTTTTAAGACACAACTGAACAAGTGCAGCCCACTTTCTTCTAATGGTTGTAATAGTAGTATAAAATATTAACAAAATTTTCACATGTTAAATCTCTAAATTTACTCTACTGTACATTGCATATTGTTCCACAAAGATTGATGTAAGTGAAAATGACACCTAGAATCCATATCATTTAAAGAGAAAATATCAAAATATCCTCATGAAGACTTGGTAGCTGCAACATCCAAAAGAAGGTAGTTTATTAACAGTTATAACCCACTCTAACATGTAAACACAATTGAATAAAACTCAAAACATTACTTATAGAAGTTATATCTTACATATTCTGACTCGTTGCAAAAGAACTCTAAGTAGTGGGGTTCTTAGATGACAAAAATTCAAGCAGGAAATATAAGCTTAAAAACTGACAAATATTCAAGTCAAATTGACAGCCTCTTCACTATTGTTTATAAATGTCCATAATTATCAAGAGAGAAAATAGTTACATTTAGTATGTATAATTGTATGCAAATATTCAAAATGTTATTGGACATAAATTTTTCCTCAAGTAAGCATTATAGTAACATAATTTTCTGCCAAGAAATCAGGATCATATTAGCTTACCTTTGGGATCATTGATAGCTTTAGATTGAGCACAGCACATCAAAAGAACTTGAAGCCTCAAGGATAATTTCAGAATAGCCGGATTCTCATGATCCTCAAGATTGTTGTAAAATGATCCAGTAACCAACCTGTAAACTTGGCCATCACAAGTTCGACCAGTTCTTCCTTTGCGCTGTTCAGCCTACAAGATCATATGAAACTAAGAAAAATGTAAAAACAAATCAACATCTAGGAATAAGATCATTTGTACCTGAGACTTAGAAACCCAAACAAGCTCTGAAGATTCCTTTTTCCGGAACTTATCCCAATAGACTTGTAATGATCGGCATGAATCAATGACAAAAGCCACTTTAGGTATTGTTACAGATGATTCAGCAATATTGGTAGCCAATATTACCTGACAGAGAGAAGCCACAATCATAGATTATGAATAATTATAGTAGAAATTCTATCTTAAAAACATCCACAGGAAGTAAAATATTTCTACCCCGCTGGTCACTACAAGAACCATCAAGGAACAAATATGATAGCAAAGACATTTTATACATATGTACAAGTTAAATAACATAATACAACTAAATATTGGATGCTTTAGAAAGTGAAAACAATTATTGTGGCATATAATTTCCAATATACAAATACAATAAATTTCTGCAGCATATATAAATGTTCAACAAGCTATTACCCAACTCGCAAATCATGTTTTACCATTAACATACAGAATTTTTTTATTTTCAGTTAAAATCAATTTATGATTAGTAAATTAATTATGTATAACTGTAGCAACAAAAGTTAATAGCACTAAGCTAAAAAATGTTCCTCCATAGTCTAAAAAACCTTCTATTATTAACTGCACAATTGGCCGAATTAAGTAATAAATACCTTTCGATGTGACTTCCAAATGTTCATAGCCATGAGAGCTTGTTCAGTATCAATGCTACGATGTAAGATATGAACTTTAAAAGTTGATTCGAGGGGCTTCAGAAGGCGCCATTGCTGCTCCAATGAATAGTAGGTTGGAAGGAATACCAGAATGCTTTTCTCAATATCTGGCTCATTCTCATGGATATGCAACACCAGATCATGAATAAGCTTGTGTAATTCAGACTTAATGGAAGCATTGGATGTGAAAGGATCTAGACCAGGAGAATATATTGAATGCACTAATTCAGAACTTATCCCAAGAGATTCAGCTACCTGTGCAAAGAACATTAGCACTATCATCACTGTTATCAATTATCACATTCAAGAAATGTGTTTCAGAAATATAATGACATGATGTGCATATCGAACAGCATCCACATCATATTTTTATTATACATAATAATCTATGACAGAAAAAGGTATCTACTCCTTCATAAATACTCCATCACTCTTAAATGTTTTCTGTATTTTCACTTTTGTCTGAACACATCAATCTGCATGTGATCTAGAGCCTCTTATTTGAACAAACCATGAGAAATGTTTTTATTTTGTTTATCTTCCAAAACCAAAACCCCCATTAGAATTTACTCTAATCAACACTTGTTAACAACAAGACACAATCAGCCAACTTATAAATGTACATTAACTAAAGCTGCTATTCACCAATCATAAGTTTAGTACCACCCCAAACAACATAGAGATGCTAAGAGCTTTTAGTGCTTTAGCTTTGCGTCTGTAGAGGATATTGTTGATGAAATGCTAAGGTGTAATACAATCCTATATAGATCCATCAATGGTGCAGTAACTCGCAGAGAAACTCAATCCTCTGAGTCAGTGAGTAATGTTTGGCAAGACCAGCTGGCTTTTATACGCAGGGTATAAGGTCGCATATGGATTATGAATGTTTCAAATGCCCACTGGTTTTGTGCCAAAAATAATTTTGAAGGTGAAGTCATGACACATAAACTTAATACCATTAAATGTAAGTAACATAGATAAGGTAAACAAAACTAGTACTAGTTAAGTGGGGATGCAATTAAACAGAAGAAAATTCTAGTAGGGTATATATGGATGCCTGCTCAAGATATGAAACTCTTCGCTGAAAAACAATTTTCTGATTGTCACTAGGAATTGCAAGCACTTCAACTCGTTCGCCTCTACCAAGATCCCTAAAGTAATCCCTGTATCTTGAAATATCAGCAGTTGCAGACATCAAAACCACCCTGCAAAATCATAAAAATATTATATCCACGGACCAACTACTTGCCTCAGGCATTCAAATGAGAAGCAGAGTTCCCAACTAAGTACAGCCTAGCAATCAGGAATCAGGGTTATCAGGTGCTATTCTAGGCCAGACTGATCCCGAGAACTATGTGTTTTGATGGTGAAAATTTTATTTTGTTCAATTCTCATGCACTTTGAGGCATATATTCACCTATTAACATTAGCAAAACTATAAAGCTTCTCTATATCAAAAAAGGAAGCACTAGCACACAATTAAAAATATTGTAATGCAAACATAGCCTCAGTACTTTCTACATATATATTTGAAAATTATAAATCCATGTTTACCATCAAAACATCAAACAATATTGAGGGGAGATAGAGAGCAACAAACAATAGTGAACCTTAATCCTAAAGATTTGGGGTTTAAGGAAATAAATTATCAATCAGGAATAAATTTAATCCTCCACTTGATCCTCTTGAGATTCAGATAATTGGAAAGATGTAGTAGAGTCTTCTAAAACTAAAGGAACGGATGCTAGCAGTGCAGGTAAAAAACAACTATATATCCCACTCCTGATCTTGAAATATGTAATTATTTCTTCCAAACCTCCACATTGAACACCGTTTGATTCACTCTTCCTAGCTTGAAGAGAATGTCAAACAGGATAAAATGAACCGTATGGAAATTAATCTAGAAAATAATAGGTTTGGCACATATCAGAACATAAGAAATGCGGCTGAACACATTCATGAAACCAAGATGCTAACCTCAGGTCATTATTCTTTAACAAAAACTGCTTCACACAAACAAGGACAAGATCGGACTCCACAGATCTTTCATGTACTTCATCAAGAATAATAACCTTGTACTTCAGCGCATTCAATCCCTTCTCTCGCAATTCATCCAACAACACTCCAGCAGTTTTAAAAACAATCTTTGACCTGCAGTGTGGCATTATAAGTGCACAGATAAAAAATTTAAGCATGGGGTTTCAACACAATCTAAACAAGATAATGATAAGAATAATACAAAGAAAAGAAGAGTGTCACATCCCTTCCTTAAAATGGGTTCTCTATGACAATGCAGTACTTTGTTATATCATGTAAGTGTTAATAATTAATATAATATTGTCATAACATGAAACATACATGTTAGTATGATATATGGGTAATATCATCCTTGCATCTTTGTCAAACAAATATTGCTTTTATTCTAAAAAAGAAGTCCTCTATTGTGATGACTGACAGAGCCCCTCTTATAATTTCAACTTTCAAATTATTTTTGGCACAAAACCAGGATAATATTGCTAAGGATATAAATATGAGCCAGTTTAAGCGAATACCCTGCTGATATGTGCCTTGAATGTCCAATATGATATCCAACTTCTCCTCCCAATTCACAATTACGAGCTTTTGCAACCATTTTGGCTACAGCAACAACAGCAAATCTCCTAGGCTGTGTACACAGAATGGGTGCCATGTTTTCTTCCAGAAGAAACTGTGGAACTTGCGAACTTTTCCCTTGAGAGGAAAGGAACCATACACATCAGCAACACGAAAAAAATAATCGACAACTATAAAGTATAGTCAGTAGACCATATTCCTTATAAATGGTATTTCTAACAAACCAGAAACGCTAACCATGTTTACGGAATGCTAACAGCACAAATTTTGTGCCATCCACACAGTATTTGAAGAATAGGTAACAAATTTATCTAGAACCTACTTAGTTAGGATATTTAAAGACCAAATTACTAAAATTCAGCATAATGATCGTTTACAAATACAATGTTAAATTACGGAATGAAAATCCAATAATTGGCACCTCTGTTTATAACATAATTTTTTTAAATAGGTATAGTTGAATTGAATTTAATAAATAGAATACAAGAACGGTAGGACTTCTAGTTGACTTCTCATGCAAATACATACACTAACAAAAGTGATGTCAGTTCCAAAGTGATTTTCCAAGTCTGTTGGAAGCACGGATACTCCGAAATAGGTGGCGTATTTGTATCATATGCATATCTGTATAGGATACGCATATGATAGGGCAGCTGCAGTATTTTTAGCATATACATTGATATTTTTTTGGCGGACACACACAAGTTCAGTTATTGGGGATTTCAGGCGAGTGGTATTTCACGGAAGATGGGGAAGGAAGTGGGGAGAATAGAAACGATCTGAGTGGGTTTTGAGCAACCAGTGGAGGGTGGATTTTGGATAGGGGGGGAATTTTTAGGGAGGGAAAATGATGAATAACAATACTTAGCTAATTTTGAATTGTGACATTAAGAATGATTATGAATTATGCAGTATATTTAAATATAATCCTAGATATTTTATTTAATATACATTGTCATATCCGTATCTTAAATTTTTAAACAACTGTCATATAGATATGTCATATGATACTCGAACCCATATTCCATATCCGTGTAACATACTTGCTAACTTAAGCTGAATTTTTATTTCATTAATATATGTCTAGGATGCTCTCCCCAGCACACGCATTTGGCTCAGCTCTAATTTCTTCATTCTTTATAAAATCCAAAAAGCAACTAACGTTGGAAACTACAACTTTTTCCTCCGGTTTATTGGCTATGAAAAATAGATGATCGCGCAGGTGAAATTATCTAAACTAATTTAACACCAAAAAGGATGTGAGACATTAACCTTTTAAACAAAGGAAAAAATGCATGAGAAACGCTACTACTAAATTGTCAGGTAATATTTTTCGCCGATGAGCAGAGAAGACAAACAGAGAGAATTTGATTTCTCCTTTCAAGGTTGGCTAGACAACCGAACAGAACCAAAAATGAAAAAGTACCAAATTAGCATACGTACGAAGCTAAAAGTTTCAGCAATCTACTCAATGCAGGTAACGCGGAAGATCAAATGCAGTCATGCAATGGAATTGAGTTCAAACTTCAAACAGAAAAAATAAAAATGAAGCAGCAGAAGACCATGCACAGTTAAGAAAAGGTATACCGCAGCCGGTATCGCCGAGGATGAGCGTGACGCGGTTTTCTTTAATCTTCTCGACGATCTTCTTTCTGAGACGCATCACAGGTAGGGAGGAGAAATTGAAGGGCGATAACGGGGAAGAGTAGTAGGCTCTAGGCGATGGAGATGGAGACGGAGACGACAACGACGACGAAGAAGACGCCATTCTCAGAATTCAGAAACCCTCACTCTCCCGGAGAACGCTTCCTCCTCTCTCTCTGCTTCTGGTTTTGCTTTGGAGCGAGGCCGGTGAACACGAAGGAGCGAGGAGAAGTGAGCCCGTGTCACAAGCCCGTCATTTTATAGAGAGCCATGATCGGAGAAGGTCTGGTGTAGGTGAGCTCGAAAGGGCTAGATCGACGGGTTGACTGCAAGTCAATGGCTTTTCTTTTTATTTTGACCGACATCCTTTGTTCTAACCAATCATGGCGCTGTTTCGTGAGTGGAGTCGCCGTGTGCGGAGTACGTGGGAGCTCTCCATAATCCTTCTCTCGTAAGTTTGTTTGGAAACTTGAAGGAAAAGATTCTTGCTTGGTAAGGTAACTGCGGAAATGCGCAGTTGACTCCAGATCATACCACATTTGACGTGAGTATGCATTATTTCGTTTATGAATTGCGTTAGCACGTTTGGGATTAGTCATTTTTTAAAATATTTTTTTTTTAAATATTTTTTTTAAAAAAATTAATTATAAAATATTTTTATTATAAAATAAATTAATTCAAATAATTTATTTTATAATTAAAATAATTTATAATTAAAATTATTTTAAAAGAATTTTTGAAAAATAAGTAAATTTTTTTTTTGAAAAAAGTTCTCAGGTGTTTATTAATTTATATTTTTTATTTTTATATAATTATTTTTAAATTTAATTAATTATAATTTTATTTAATTATAAATTAATTAGTTAAATTAATATAATTTTTTAGAAAATTATATAATATTTAAAGCATGTTATAATAATATATATAAAAAGATAATAATTCTTAATATTTAAAAATAATTGTAACTATAGAACGAAATTATTAAAATAATGTTTAAGTTTATGATTTTATCTCTTTTTTATATGTATTTAATTAATTATTAATAATCCTTTAAAAAATTTAAAATTTCAGATTAAAAAAGAGAATTTCACCCATGTCACGATGAATTTCTAATGAAAAATAAATATAAATTTTATTAATTAATAATAATTGATAATGCTTATTTATAATATTATAATATTTAAAAGTTAATATTCTTTAAAATATTTATTAACTCATTTTAAAATAATTTTATCTAAAAAAATTAATTCATTAACGTTTGATTGGTAATCAATCAAGTAATAATTTGTAAAATATTAATAATAATTTAAATCTAAAAAAAATTAATAAGGCAATATGTAAAAAGAATATTAATGAAATTTAAATTTGAATTACTAATTCAATCAATATGGTAATATTAAAAAAAAACTAATATTATATTTATTGATAAAATATAATTTTTTTTTTTTACAGAATACCAATTTTTTGTGATAAAATTTGATTTTTTTTTGTACATAATAAAATATGAATTTGAATTCTTATTATAAAAAACTTGAGATTTTTTTATTTTAAAAAATGTCATGACATTAAAAAAAATCTGTAATCAATATATAAATTATTAATGCTTTCAAAAGATGTAGGAACATTATAAGAATCCAAAACAAAATAATATTAAAAGAAAAATAAAATTTAGTAATAAAAAATCAAAATATTAAAAATAAAGGCAAAAAACGAAATTCATCAACTAACTCGAAATAACTTTGTAATTGGTTAAGATAGCAGTGAATGATAAAACTACAAAAAGGATAAAAAATTTACAGATAAAATTTATATATAAAATTATATGCAAAATTTATCCGTGAATTTTTCACTCAACTTTTATCTCATACTAAACTGATCACAAGTTGAAGAAAGAGACCGTAAAAGTATGTGCACATTTGGAGGGGGTTTCGGTGATAGGCATACTATACGTGATATGAATTGAAGTTTTTCACACACATGCTGATAATCATGTTGCTGGTGTTGTTTTGCTAGATTAATATCTGGACACACCTTAAATATCACGTTCACCTACTTCAGCCTTGAAGTTTTTGCTAAGTTGGGTGTTCTTCAAAATTACAAGCATGTTGATAACTTTTATTTAAAGTGAGTAAAACACCGTTGTCTTTTTGGATGAATTTTTGTTTTGGTGACATCAAGTTTAAGGGGAGGAGATGCTACTACATTCTTAAGTTAAGACATGTCACAAGTGTTAACGAGAACTTATAATAATATTTATAAATTATTTATCAATAAGAAAATTCAACGTAAATTAAACTCTAAACCTTTAAAAATACACAACCTAATCTTATTGAGCAACCCTCACAACTTTCAAGGTAATATCATCAATAGTTAGTTTAAGAAATTGTCCAAGTCCATTAGAGATATGTTTATTAAGGTTACTTTTAGCATATCATGAAATAATTTATAAAACAGTATTAAAGGACAAACACGTGATATCTACATGTTTAAGCCTTCTAATACAAAATAAATAAGCATATTTTAACATATCAAATTTTTTACTTAGTAGTGTTTGGGGGCAGCAATAAACAATGTTTGCTACCTCAAAAGCTCATTTGAGGTTAAAAATCTTCTTTCAAAAGTTGTGTCATCTTATTTGATAATCATAAGATAAAATTATTTCTTACTTAAAAATAAAGATTTTGGTTAAAATAATATTTTATTATTTATGCGTTAGAACAAAAGCTAATTAAAATTTTTTTGACATTATTAATCTTGATATATCTTTTTTACAGTTTATTTTATCTTTTTTCACTATATCTTAATTTATATCCTTTTTATAATTATATATTTAGAAATAATTTTGATCAATATTATTCAAAAAATATTTATTTTATCAAAATTAATTTTTAAATAAATTTTTTTTAACATATATCACTTCACTCTAAACTTACTTCTGGCCAAAGTCAAGTTTGTAAAATCAAATTTATAAAATCTAATTCTAACACATACTTATTCTATCTCAATCATCCTTTTTATTTATTATTCTTGGTTAAAGACCAAAAATTCAAAAATCTTTCTCGTTAAATTTTTAGCTCTCGTGCCTATTTTCGTTGGTTCGTCCATTTAGTTACCTTCTCACCACATTTCACTATTGTTGTTGCTTGAGGATACACTAGAGAAAGCTAGAGACAATTCATTAAGGTTGCAACTTTCAAGTGGAATGGAGATTATTGTTTCGTACCCTTGAAAATTTATTATTGATTAATTTTTCGAGAAGAATAATTTTATCTTTATTTTAAAGTATGTAAACTATACTTTTTTGATTTTTTTTTTTACAAGTTTAACATATGATCTATCAATATCTTGACACTGTATACGAGACCATTCAGAGCATGGTAGAAGTCCTCTACGTCGATAGCTAGCAAATTTTCCTTTTCAAAGGTCCAAATATGTTTAATCGTAAAGCCTGTTCCCGCAATCCCGTGTTATAGTAGCAAATCTGCTAATCAATCCATTGGTCACAAGTTCCAAACAAATTAAGACAAAAACCTTGTGTTAAATTGTCCCTTGTCTTTAGTTATTTAATGGCAGTAAACCTTTTTTTTTGAACAAAAAAAAAGATAATTCTAAGAAATTTTTTGGTAAATTAAATACCTTATTTGCTAGTCACCAAGAAATTTTTTGGGGTTTTTCTTTTTTGGGCTAAAACTAAAAGCTCTATAAGGAAACACTGCGGGGTAAAAGAGACCCCTGCTGCATCGTTAAGCAAAATATGATCATTTAGCAAAATGGGCAAATAATGATAGGTTTGTGTTTGGGCTTAGGCTCCATTGTTCACTCAAAAATAATAAATTTAAATAATTTGTATGAAGTTATATGTTCATATTTTTGTGCTAGCATAACATAGGTAATTTATTTACTAAATAATAACGACGTTTTAATTTTTTAATTTTAGAATAGTTTCTTTTGAAGTAGAGAGTAAAAAGGAAAAAAAGTTCCGCATTTTGGCAAATTCAGACCTGGCGGTGGCACTAGCCGATTCGAACCACGAATCGCCGTGAGTGCGATCAGATCCGTTCGGCCACAAGCTGCAGTGCGAAGCCAATACTCAGAACTCAGCGAGAGAGAGAGAGAGATGGCGTCGGGGTGGGGAATTACGGGGAACAAAGGTCGGTGCTACGATTTCTGGATCGACTTCAGCGAGTGTATGTCTCGCTGCCGAGAGCCCAAGGACTGTACTCTCCTCCGTGAAGACTACCTCGAGTGTCTCCACCATGCCAAAGAGGTCAAGCCGCTCTTCCATCTGTTCCCTCTTCGCATCAGCATACACATTTTCTTGTTAGACTCATTAAATGCACCAAATAACATCCCTAAATATCACCACTTTGCTCTGATTTATGAAAACCCTAATTATTGTATTGAATCGTTTATAAACCCTATCAATTTCCATGGATTTTTGTGGTCTTTATGGTATATGAGCTGCAAATGTTCTCTATATTACAATTTAATTAAACAACCTATTGATTTTGTGGTTCAAAAGTGCGTGTCGAATCTGTTATCACCTGCTTGTAGACATTTTTGAGCTTGATTGCTCCATATATATGTATTGTGTGTTTAACGCATTAGTCCGGTGCAAAGTTCATGCTATGTTTGGACCTTGAATTGTTGACATGTAGATAGAAAGGAAGAGAGAACTGTGGAAGTGCATAAGATAGGAATATCAGTGCTTAAATTAGATTTGCTTGCATTTACTCAAAGAAGCATGATATTTTCGACAAAGGTTAGTTCATTGTCTTTACCCTGAAAACTCGCAATAGCTACATAATTTCTAAAATGAATTAGCAACTTTCCCCTCCTTGTTGGTATCCACAACAGAAAATGAAGACAAATGTAGTGTTATGGAACTATGGCTGAAACATACAAGAAAGGTGTTGTTATGGGGAATTTTGAATGCTAACTAAACCCTTTTATTGTGTAATAAATGATATATGATTGCATTGAACCACTGTTATCTAAATACCTTTCATTCTCTGTCGTGGAATGTCATTCTACTACGGCCACATTCTTTTGCATCCTTTAGTGCTACACGGGGGATTGAGCCAAAAATAATCATATCTGAACTTTTTTTTCTTCTCATTCATACCCATTTTAATGCACTCATGAAGTTGCACAGAAAATTCAACAGGATATAGCAAGTCAAGTCCATCTAGTGATACGGATACCTCTATATTCCATGTCACCCTTGTGCCATGGCCCAAATTTTGGATTTTTCCCATCGCCGTACTCATGTTGTGTTATTATGGTGGTTTTTGTATCAGACTTTAGAAACTTCAATTTTTTTTTCCAGTAAATCTTAAAATTATTTGTCTTTCCCCTGTAGCAATCATATTTTAATCTACAATTCATTTCAGTCTTTTTGGGTTGACTTTGATAACAATTCAGGGATTTTTGCTGATTTCTTGGGTAAGTGCTTCTTTTTGTTGCCGTCTATCCGCTGATTTGGCCAGGGACCAAAAATGTACTACTTAACAGAATTTGGACATTGAAAAATGTAGTGAACTTTGAATTACAACTGGACTATATATGTTTGCAACCTTTTTCTTTATATCTTCTTGTAGCTTCATACATATACAATGGTTATACTCAAATAACAGAGTATAATGAGATATCAATTTCGAACTCCTAGTAGCTCTAGTCTAGTGCATGAATTCCCAACTTCTGGTGAAAAATTAAATATGCTATCATCGTTCTCAGTAGTTACACACACAACACAACACATGTATGAAGACCTATAATGGCTATATCATTGACAATAATCTTATAGTTATAGAAACTGACAAGTGTGATTTCAAAGTTGTTCTTCTCTTGATATTGTCATCTGGTTAAAGATTTTACCTTATTTATTCAAGATTATCATTTTGTATGGTTTAATCATGCACTTAGGACTAGAGCCATCTTGTGTTCACTCTTTTCCAAGATTGTTCAGCTTATAGTGGCGCTCCATTCTTGTCAATTCCACCTTTCTGATGGAAGCTTAAACTTATGAATTATGATCATCATAGTCTGTTTTCCTTGTCTAATCAAGTAGTCAACTAGTATTGCTCTGGCAATAAGATGCATATAGTTCTTTACACTTTCTTCAGGACCAATGAAGGTGGAAGGAATGCTTTTGCGAGGAACCAGAATAAAGGATAAAAATTATAGCTTGTTTGCGAGGAAACTAGGGAGAATATGGGAGGAATGAAAATGAAGAGAGTATTTGGCTTTAAGCATATAAAATTCTAGATTACATAGTTATCCTTCTTAAAATATTATTTCAATAAAAAATACTTCTGGATGAAAATGTATATGAGAACAGAAACATTATTTTTATTTCCTCATTTGCATTTTGCCTATTGTCATCCCTCCCTTGGTCATTCCATCATTTTGTGCCCAAACAAAGAGTTGACAATACTTATTTCAAATTTACATAGCTAGAAAATGTTACTTTTGTAACAAAGGGATATACTGGGACTTTCACTCAGACTGAACAGCAGTTGAGAATGCCATGTTATAAAAATCTTGTATATTAAGGGTGTTATGCTAGTTATGAAAAATATATGGCATATTGTTTAACACTGCTTACGTAAATTTTATGATATGGTGATGATTTGTCTGGCAAATATAATCCTTTATTATTTTCATAAATTATTGATATTGATTTTATTGTTTATCTGGATCTTAATGCAGTTCCAACGAAGAAATCGAATTTACAAGGAGGAGCAGCGCAAACTAAGAGCTGCTGCTCGGAAAGGCCAGGAAGATGGAGTTGTGAATGAACATCATTAGCTCTCGTAATTGTCAGTTTAAGCTTCTGAATAAGTATTTCGATAAAACGTTGTAATTTTGCTTGGACTGGCATTCATGCATGTTTTATTCAAGGTTCTGAAAATCAAACCGGTCATTGAATCGGTCGAGGTACTGATTCAAGGTTCAATAGTTCAATGATTTAACCGTGGTCGAACTGAAATATAATTAAATATATATTTTATATTTATATATAAATATAAATATATTTATATATATATATATATAATTATTTATATATTAATAAAATAAATAAAAATTATAAAAATATAATATAAATTAATAATAAAATTATTTAAAACATAAAAAAATATTATCATAAAATAAAAAAATATTACATTCATATAATAAAGCAATAAGCAACACAACAAAATAATATCATAAATGTTTCTTTTTCATTTCTCTTCTTGAAAACGAGGTCGGGGAAGTCAATGAAAAACTTTACTTTCATGTTCCACGAGAGAGAGAGAGAGACTGGGTGTGTTAATGCCTGTTTCGTTACCTGTTGAGAAGTTCTCACTTTTCTTTTTCTTTGAAGAATCATTTACATTTGGTTATGTGCTAAACCCAGGTTAGAAAGAACAGAAACAATGTCTCCACACCAAAACCAAAATGCATTTCCACTCCAATTATAATTAAGTTTCAGTACATCAGAACCAAAAAGGAAAAAGAATATTTATTCTATAATCTATGCACACCCAAAACAACAAATAGGAATCCAATTTGCCACTGGTTAATCCTTTGAACACGCTTGACGAATTAAGAAACCCACATTCATAAGTGGGGTAGAGAGAGAAAGGGGGTGATGAGAGAGATAGGATACCCGATCAAGTTTTGCTTTTTCTGACTCATCGTTGGAGGAAGCGAAAGTTGAAGAAGAAACTTGGGAAGAAGCTCTTGCAGAGAAAAGAAGCTTCCTTTGGTCGACCACCAATCAAAGCATCGAAAGAGGAAGACGAAGGGGTCAGGGACTGAAAATGTTTGAAAGTGGGGGGAGAGAGTGAGGGCAAGGAATTTAGTTGGTGAATTGGTCAGGGTAGAGGACGAAACGGTTTTTTGACCGGACCAAAATGACGTGTTTTGCTTACCGAAATTAAAAAAAAAAAAAAGATTAGAACCGGTAATCGTATGGACCGGTGTCGGTTTGATCGGTTCAACCGGTTTGGAACTGGTTCACCGATTTTTGACCTCACCGGTTCTAAAAAATAGCCCGAATCGATGAGGAGACTGATTTCCGATCCGATCGGTTCCTAGTCTGACTGGTTGAACCGGCAGGTCCGTTCTGATTTTCAAAACATTAGTTTTATTTGCTCCACTTTTATAATTATACCTCCAACGTTATGGGCTTCTTCTATTTGCGCAATAACAAAGGTCAGCTTTCCTTGGGACTGCGAATTGGGTAATGCTTTTGGAGTAGTAAATGGGCTTTTTGAGTTGCAAACTTGCTGGGTCTATTACGTGACTATTACCCAGCATGGTACTGAAAAACCTTTGTGTTCTTTGGGAATTGAGAAGTTGGTTCAGATATTTTCATTTTTTAAGCGGAAAAAATTGTAAGTTGTGACTATTTGAAACCATGCAACATGTTAAGGAAATCAGTTTCGTTGCTAACGTGCATATTTTCACCCAATTATAGGTAAGAAGTTATTAAGCAAAATACAATTTCATTTCAAAATCTCAAATAAAAAAAATAATTTCAGTTCAAAGTCTTTGGTCATTGCTTGATTTCGAGATTGAATTTTACTTGGACTGCCTTACTTGAATTTTATTGCCTTACTTGAATTTTAATTTACATTTCCTCTTTCGTGCTATGTGGTATACATCTTTTGTAATTGAAAGAAAAAAAAACTTATTTCCTCTCTAGCACCAATAGATTAGATCCTAATGTAAATATCACGTCATGTGTTTAACGTAGTTAAAAAGCATTTAATTATTATAATAATTATTTAAAAGATTAAACTCTTTTGATAATTTAGAGATAAATAATTATGTGATAGTGTAAAAATATTTACACAAACAGATCAAAAATTAAATTCATTTGTTGTCCTATAAATTCTTTCAGTGGAAAGTTACTTGCATATTTTTTCATAGGATAATTATTAACTTTATAAGAGTTCTTTTCGAAATCTATTTTGTTTTAAAATACAATAGTATTTTGTGGAGATACAATCAAATATCAATTATGCTCCAAGCTCATAATCAAATTTTCAATTCACGGCCTTAATATTTTTTCGGTTGTTAATTTTTTATAGTTCCAATCTTAAATAAAAGTAAATTAAATTAATTATCTGAAGAGGTTACTTTAAGTGAAAACAATTAGTATTTTTTAAAAAATAATTGAAAAGGAAAAATTTTAAAAAACTTGTGTCAAATTTCGGGACTGAGAGAGTAGGTTATAAAATGAAAGAAAGCGGAATTAATAGATTCAGTATTTATCCGAAACCCCTTTAGCTAAGATTTGAGGGGTCCCTGGCAAAACATGCCTCCTTGTTAAAGTGTTCACTTTCACTTTCCTTTTGTTTTTGTGGAAACCCCTTTGTTTTTTCTTAGATATGGATACTTGCAGCAAACTGGGAATTGGAAATTAGAAACTCTGGGATTTGGTTCAATTGCTTGGGACTCAATTTGTTGTTGAGGTATGATTTATTTAGATGGGCAACTTTGGATACCTTCGCAGTACATTTATTCTATTAGCATGTAAATGTCCATGGCTGCTAGATTTCCAATTGGAAGATCATGGATGGGTATTTCAGAGCTGTATGTCATGTGTGTAAAGGCAATTGGGATTTGGAAATCACCAGTTCACCACTAATGAGCGATAGAGACAATTTCATTTACAATAGTTGGCTTCAATATTTGCCAAGCTAACAGGGTGCACTATCTGTATTCTCTGAATTTTGTGGTGCAGTAGGGCAGATTTCTTCTCTCCAGTCCACTGGTGTCTTAATATATTGCCTTGTGATGCTCTATTTTATTCGCTTTTCATTATATATTAGGCATAGAATGTCTATAAATTACAAGTATATATTGGTCCACTGGGTTGTCATTGCATGAGATTTGGGCGAGTTCTTATGTCTGCACTGTTTTCCTTGATTATTACAATTTCTCTCTCACCTAGAGCCATGAGTTTGCATGACTCTTCGCAATCTTCAATTAAAATTTAAAAGGAATTAACACGTATTTTCGAGTGGAGGAGTGTTTGATATATTAAATCGTATTTGGACTTGACGTTTTTATTGGATCATAATCTTATTCATTATTGAAGCCATGTATGATACAACATTAATAGTGCAGCTCTTATTCTAAACGAATTACTCCAGTAGATTATTACATATAGCACCTAATACGGTTATAGGGTTTGCAATTTGTAAAACGTCAATCGTTACATGGATTGTTCCAATATTTTTGCACTTGTGCTGATTCAGTCTTAGTATTAATATTTTGTCAATCAAATGCATGTATACGGACACAAGCGGAAGACAAGGAAAAGGTCCAAAGGAGAGGATCTATTTTCATTATAATTCGTTGGACAAAATGACCTTCACGCTATGGTATTTTCTCCCTCTCATTCCATATAAATTGTCGCTACAACGTTTAAATGATATGTTATTCTCTTAAGGCCCTATTTAGACGAGTAATATAATATAATTTATATTTAAATAAAATATTGTATAATAATTTATTTAATTAAAATAATTTTATTTAAATATAATTATATAAAATTATATAAAATACAATAATTTAATTATTATTTATTTTAATATTAAAATTAAATAAAATTATTTTAATTAAATAATTATGTTATTAAGTATCTTATTTAAATATTATATAAAAATAACTTAAATTAATTATATTATATTATATTATATCATACATCGTTTATAAAATATACCAAATGAAAAGGACTAAACCCAAGGTTTTGCAGCTTGTTTTAAAAAGAAAATCGGGTAAGGCACATGAGTTTTATGTAGCCTGAATAAGGAATTCATAGCCTTCACTCAAGTGGATAAACTAGGGGCTGCTAAGTGCCCTTCCCATATAGGGACAAGTTGATTGTCTAGTCGCATCGACAGAGATGGAGCGGTGATACGAAACGAGCCACAGAAAGGGAAGGAAGCCTGCCAGTCCTTCGTCAATCACGGTCACTGCCGTGTTTTAGCTTCTCTCTGCTTCTTCTTCTTTTCTTTATTGAACCACCTGAGTTATCTCACTTGTTTTCTTCCTCTGTTGTGACACCTACTCCACACAAAAAACAAATAAATTGACAAGTGAGTGGCTTCTCTTGCGTTTTCAGCCTACCAACCTTACACCAATGATGGTTCCTGACGCCGCCCACTTGCAGTGTTTCGTTTTCATCTTCCTCATTCTTCCTTCTTTTTCTTAATTTTTTTTTTAGATATTTTCATATCAATTTTATAATTTTTTTAATTATTAAATATATATTAAATATTAATAGCCGCACTTAGTAGCTCAGACTTTTAGGTTAAGTTTTTTTCTTTGTTCTCCTCCAAACCATGGGCAGCAAATTCTTTCGTGCTTTATTTTTCAACCGTGGACTCAGCTCGGCTTCGATGAACCAACCTTCAATTTCTACCCACTTTAACCGTGGGCTCCCTTCAATTACATGGGGCTGCACTTTTTTGTTTTAATAATTACTGCACCCCACAACACTTAGCTTTTCTACCTGTCCAACCTTTACTTCTTTGCACGTGGGCAGCTTATAAGATATTAAAAAAATCAAAACTAGCATCCTTTGAAAAAAAATTAATTAATAATATCACAAAGTTATGGAACTTACTTTTATCAAAACATAAGAAAGTTTATTTTTTTTTATGAAAAATATATAATATTATACTATTATCAGTATAAATATCTTTAAAAAAATGTCAAAATTAATAATAAAATTTAATGTACCACGGCACCGACCTGTATTCAAATTTGATTCGAAAGGAGAGAATATAAAAAGGAAAAGAAACAAAACGGTGCTGCGCAAGTTCATCTTCGGAGTTGAGTTCTCACCCAACAACAATAACAACCACCTTCGTGCGTGCGGCTTCGAGCACCCCAAATCGTAGCCAGCGATGGCGGAAACCGATTTCTTAGTGCTCACCGATGATATCGTTCTGAACATTTTCGCTAAGCTCGAGGACGATCCACGGCATTGGGCTCGCCTCGCCTGCGTCTGCATCAAATTCTCGTCCCTCATTCGCGATTTTTGCTGGAAGAACAAGTGCTCCCAGGCCCTCCCTTCCCTCGTCTCCGATCTTCTCTCCGATTCCTCTGCTCCGCCGCCCTTCTGGGCTTCCCTGCACAAGCTTGCCGTCTGCTGCCCCGGCCTCCGTCAAGCCGGCGTCCACCTCGAGAGTGGATCGGGTCATGTTGATTCGGATGCAGGTGCTTCTGGGTCTAACGGTCATTGGTCCCTTTTCGATGATCTACGTCACGATGCCGTCTATGATGCTTCTGAACCCCAATTCTGCGAGGAGGTTGACGGGGATGTTGTCAAGGCCCGTCGCGAATTCCCTCCCTGTAAAAAAAGGAAGATTTGCAGATCGTGGAGGTCGCATTTGGCTTCTGGAATCTGGAATTTGAGCAGGGAGCAGGGGAGCAAGCTCCTTGCTCGACAGTTTCGAGACGACTGTCTGTATATCTGTGATTGGCCATGCTGCGTGCATTTCGAGGAGAAGAGGAAGTACAGGCTTTTCAGGGGGGTTTTCAAGAATTTCAAACGAACCCGGGTGTGGAGGACGATCAACGATGGGAAACGGAGAAAGGTTGACTTGAGTTGTGCGTTTTGCCATTGTAGGGACACTTGGGATCTGCACTCTGCATTCTGTCTGAGGCGAGGTTTTGGATACCACAACGATGGCGAGCCTGTTGTTCGAGCTTATGTTTGTGAAAATGGTCATGTCTCTGGGACATGGACGGATGTGCCCATGTACGCTTGATTCAAATTCTAAATCAATGGGTGAACTTGAAGTTAGGATTTTCTTGAACTTTCTCATCAGTTATGGATATATGCTGTTTGATTTAATGACAGACAAGTCGTTGCATAACTTGGTGGTGCAAGAAGCCTGTTACAGTTCCCAATTTTACCATGCAGTTCATTCTTTCTCTATGCTCTGGCTTTCCAATGTGTTATTGTCCTAACAAAGATCCTAGAAATGTTGACAGTTAGATGAGAAGACACGAAGAAGCAGCTTTGGTGGTAACACATCCTAGTACAAGGGTGACCTGAATTATGTGTCCGGTTGTAAAAATCTTTTGTGGTCAATAACACCTCTGTTTCTGTTTACTTTTGGATTAAATATGTACCACATTTTATCCCAAGTTTATGTCATGTAAGAGTTGTCTCAGAATGAAGAGAGTAGGGCATGCTAGTGCTCTGTATTTTCTATATTTTTATTTTGGTTAACCGTGTCTTGATTTCAGAACTTTCTTGTGTATCTGATTATTTGTATCTCGAGTCCCAAAAATAGCCATTGCTGAAAAGAAATGAGTAAAAGTTAAGCTGGTTTCTTCCTTTATTGTTCTCTTTTCAAATGGTGGGACATCGAATGTTTTTCCATCGGAGAGGGTGTTTTAACAATTTCAAGTGGTTGGTCTAAATGTTATAAAGAAGGGAATTTTGTCCATATCAGATTGCAAATCTTGCTTGTGCAATTGGGATCGGCATTATCCTTCTGTTTGCAGGGGTTTATGACCCTCCTTATTTTAATCTTATATTTTGCGAATATGGACATCTAAGTGTGGTGGTGAATCATCATGCACTTCTTAGTGCTTGGATTATATTATAGTTGCTAATGTTGATAATTTTTCTCATTTCTCTATAGTTGGGGATTGGAGAGGAAGAGGATTTAGGCATTTTGAGATCTATTCAGGATTGGAATTTTGGTAGCTTTTACATAAATCGCATATTGCTTTTGTCTGCGATCTTTAGAACGTTATGTGTTGGGAAATCAATCCCTTCCTCGTGTTATAATACATAACAGATAGTCCGCAACATACACATACGAAGAGAAGGAATAAAAACACAATAAATTACACACAATATTTAACGTGATTCGGCCAACATGTTTGTTTACATCTACAGGTGAAAAGAAATCAAATTCACTATCATATAAAATTAATCAGATAATGTCTGTGCAAATTCTCAATTTTCTTTATCTCACGACTACTTCATCATTATCTCTACATCTATACCAAATCTTTTGAGGGTTTACCCCTCTTGAAAATCCATATTGCGTCTTCTGCTCTTCTCTTCTTCTCATACCTCTCTGTGGACCACATCACCACAATTTGATTCTCTCCCATCTTCACATTTGCACATGATGCGCATTAATAGCACTCACTAACTTGTTCCTCTCTTTTTTCTTCTCCTATCTTCTTCCATCAGCTCTCTTTTTGTCATCTCCTCTCATTTATTTCTCTCACTCTCTATTTGTCTCATCACGTCACACTTCAACTCTCTTTATTACATTCACACACACATATATTTAATAAAGTAAATATTAAATAAAAAAATAAAATATTTAATATGTCAAAAATATAAAAAAAATTCAATACTTAATTAAGAGGATTATTAAAAAAATAAGTTGGAAAAATATACAGTTATCCTTTAAATACTATTCTAGCTACCAACACACGTCGCACACTTTCTTTTATTTCTTTCTTTTCGATTCAAGTAAATATCCTAACATTATGTAAATCAAAATCGGTGATTTCAGCTTATTCTGCACAAGGGTGCCAAGTTGTAACAAATGTGGGATTGAACTAGGGTGAACATCAGTATTGCTTTCTCTTGATACTACTAGAAATATGATGAATATCAGTTTGCGGTTATTAGAATTTTGATTGTCTATATATGCATTTTGTAGGTAATGCTAACTTCAAATCTCTAATCAAGATAGGTTTTTTTTTTAAGGGATATGGGACATTTGATTCTGTGGATCTTCATTCTCTGGTGTAAGATGCACGTACCATTGTTCTTCCCTTTCTTTACAATTTACGA
The DNA here is from genome assembly GCA_019955255.1 of Castanospermum australe. NCBI lineage: Eukaryota > Viridiplantae > Streptophyta > Magnoliopsida > Fabales > Fabaceae > Castanospermum > Castanospermum australe. Next base: position 296,038 of record NSJW01000393.1, on the reverse strand, counting down.
CTGATTTTTCTTTTGTGAAATAAAAAGATTAACGTTGGTCCACTTCAAAGGCCCAGTTTTGTGGGATCCTTGGTTGTTACTTGTTAGTCCTCGGGCCTCGGATTTACAACTGTGATTCGTGAGAATCAAAGTGTCAGACTGGATATGAATTCTGTCGAAGCTTATTTGACCATAATATTGCAGTTTGAGTGAGAAGCTGGGACTATAGAGAATAGAAAATACTTGGGTATATAAGAAAGGTTGATATGAGAACGCTTTAATTAGTATGTAATTCTACGGAGAGATAAGACCAAGCACCGATATTTGTAAATATTTACTATACCTGTATCGAATATTGTATTAGATTCTTCTTAACACTATCAGATATTATTTGTTTGCATTTTATATTTTGTTTATTTTTTATTTTTTGTGCCAGTACAAGTGATATCTGATAAGAGTTTAATAAATGTTAGTTTTCTGTTGTGTCTACAATAAATAATTGTTAAATTGTTTTTAAAAAAATTTTACATTTATCCCTCAATCATGAAATTGTCTAACTATTATTTTTTGTTTATGATGTTTTGTGATGATTTTATGTTTTTGATGTTTTATAAAATGATATATATAGCATTTTTTTTATCTATATATGTTATATTGTATTTTGCCATAACTGTATTTTAATTTTTTTTAAGAAATGATATATTTTTGTGTTGTATCCAATATTCGTATCTATGTGCATGTATCATAGCCCCTCATGGAAAGAAGCCTCGTTGGTTAGATTGTTGGTTCAAAAATTAAGGTGGAAATCTCAGAATGCATCTTAATCTTACGATAAGAAAACCAAACCACTGAGAGCATAACGAAATAATACGGATCAGTCAAGGAAACCATGTTAGTTATGTACATCATTTGCTGTGTATATATCAAGCCGCCCCTTGTCATCTTTGAAAAATCTGTCCTCTTTTGCATGTCTTCCATAACAGGTGTTGACTTTGAAGAGTGCATGTGATTATGTTATGGGCGCTCTTTGTTTTCTACTATTATCCTAACGTCATCTTAGGGTTGGATCAAATATGGGGAGCTTTTTCGTGTTCAACGAAGAGCATTTGAAGAGATTTCCAACGGCAAAGCTCTCCATACAATGGCACTCCCGGTTCCAAAAGAATTTATGGTATAATTAATTTTACAATTTTATATTTGTTTGAATATTGTAAAATAAAATTACTTTTAAAACGTAATTATAGGAATATTTTTTAAAAATTTTGAGTTTCACTAGTTACAGTTGATTTTATAGGATTTTTTTTTTGGTAATGAGTACTTTTTTTTTTTAAATTATGAGGCTTCACCTCAAATTCAATTTTATCCCCGTGTTTATTGATCCGTTAATTCATAACTCTTATATTCTAAGCAAAAACTAACATATAAATCTTTAAAATTTGAGCAATGATTTGGAATTTATCAATTTTGAAAAAAAAAAAAAACAGAAAACTATGGCTATGAAAGTAATTTTGAGATTTGATATGTTACTTATTTATTTTGTGTTATATATATATGAAGTCATATTTGAGAATTTTTTATAAAACTATGTACATCAATTTATTTTAGGTAAGGTGAGGTTCACAATTATATATATATATATATATATATATATATATATATATATATATATATATATATATATATATATAATTGTGAACCTCACCTTACCTAAAATAAATTGATGTACATAGTTTTATAAAAAATTCTCAAATATGACTTCAAAATTGAGATAATATTTTCGGATTCGTCGATATTGAGTTCATTTTATCATGCATGCACGTATGTAAATATATATGATGTTTATTGTATTTCGCAAAATTTTACCAAATAAAGAGTTTTTTGTAAACGGAAAAAAAAATCACCTTATATTTTAAATAATTTAAAATATAAAAATTTCGGAACAAAACACAAATTATCCTTTCCAAAATTAGTCGTATAATAATGCTGTTTTCATTCCACACGCTATGTATGGCATTCAAGTCCGAGACGGCAATTACAATAATAAAATTGTAGTCCTTTTCATTTGTCGTTTGACCAACTGCTGTGCACCACAGTTTTACGGCATGGAGACATATTCAATATAGCTATTTGTAATAATTCATTAATAATTATCAAAAAACTCATCTTCTTTTTTTTTCTGTCTTTTTTTTTAAAAAGATAAAAAAAGAAATACAAAAATATATTGTATAAATAATATTATCAATATCAATAATTGTGCATAATAACTCTAGAAATTCAATGAAGCATGAGAATTAATAATACTACTATCTTCGTTGGGTGCCATTGATATGCCATGATCCCTGCCTTCCGGAGAAATAATGTTTCTTCTCCCCTAACTTAGATGGCATTACTGATTGACTACTAACATTTTATGTATTTAACTAATTGGGTCTATTAGTTATTACTACTTTTTTTTTTTGCAGTACATGAATTTATCTCATTGATTGTATTTATTTTAAAAAAGAATTTCAATAAATGAGTGTATTTATCTCAAAATTATAAGAGAAATTTTAGGATTGATAACAATAATTTTATCTAAATTTAGTATATCTTATCTAATAATATTTATTAATTTCAATTTTATACATATTTTTAATTATTTAATAAATCATATAAAGTAATTTTTTTTACTAAAAATATTTTATTCTCTAATGTTCATTTTGAATAGTATTTATTATAACTTAGTATCTAATAGTATTTACTATTTGAATTAGACTAATATTTAATGTATTTCATTTAATAATATTTATTAAAATCAAGTTAATTTTATTATTTAAATTAGATTACCATATGACTATATGTGTAGATGTTGATAAATGATTAAAAAAATATTTCTCCAGTAAATAATAATTATTTCATTGAAAATTAAAATATTTATTTATTAAATTATCAATGAAGACATTGAAAAAACAAAAACAAAAAGAACGAACCAAACGAGCCGAAGATCAAGGAGAAAACAGCAAATTGTCGATTCATGGCCCACCCTTTTGTCTCCCTCTGCGCGTTTCTCGTGGGCACAGATTGTTAGTATATAAATTTTTTTAAATAAACTCGCTATAGATAAATCTTTTTATATTATATTATTAAATTTACACTATTATCACAAAAAACAATAATAAGTACAAAAATAACGTAGTACATAATAAATAATATCATATAAAAGTGTTTTTTTTATATTAAATGTACGTAAGAATCTGTCGTTGTCGTTAGAATATTGTAAAGGAGTTGTCTTGTAGATGTCAATTTCTGGATCTCTCCCTAGCTCTTACGCTGACTTTCTGTAATGAGTAAAGTGGCAGTTTAGGTGGACACAAAACATAAACATAAACAGAAACAGAAACAGAAACAGAGACGATGCAGCCAGAAGCATCTTTGAGCCTTGCTTTCATGCTGACACTTATTCTTCTGAACTTGGCTGTGGGTGTGCTCAGTGCTGACAAGTACAGCAGAGATGACTTCCCTGGTGATTTTATCTTTGGTTCAGGCACCTCTGCTTATCAGGTCAGTTTTTTTCTTCATTCTGAGTCTTTCTCTCTTATTATCCCAAAGAAATTCAGTTCAGCAAGTGAGTATTACACGGTGAAAAAGATGAATATATAGTTATCTATAGTATTCTATACTATTATTCATGTCATGTCTCCTATGATTTATGAACAGGTGGAAGGAGTTGCCAACGAAGATGGAAGAACTCCTAGCATCTGGGATACCTTTGCCTATGCTGGTTCAATCTTTTTCTCTTGTTTCTTGTCATCCATCGTATTAATAATCGATTTTGATCATTTTGGAGTCTTTATCTTCGAAAGAAATGGGTCTTTCACTTATTATACGTATTATTAACTTTACAAGCTTTTAGCCACTAGTAATTGGAGGAACAAAAAGATCCAAAAGTTTATTAGGGATTGCGTATTAATTTTTCTGAAGTGAGGATCAGTGATAAAAAACTGGGAATAATATATAATATATACAGTTTAATTATCCATTTTGGGTGATTTGTTGTTTGACTTAAATTCAATCTGTCTCCCTTGGAATAATATTATTTTGTCATCTTGTAATTTTAACTTTGTCAATTTATCCTCTATAGTTAATTTTGTTAGCACTTTATCTATAGTAATTTTATTATCCAAAATATTTAAGAGTTTATTGTGTCTTTTTAAAAATTTTATCAACTAAGAAAGTATTTATTTATATTTTACTTTATTAAACCAATAAATTTATACACAAAAATATATGCCTAATTTAGAATGTTAATATTTCATTTTGCACAACAAAATTTACTTGTTATTTCAATATTAAATTTTGAGTAAATTATTCCAATATTTTCTTTATTTATTTTTTTTTCATGAATAACCCTCTATTTCTAAAACTTATGCAAACATTTCTTCTCCAGAGGTATGTGTAACATATTTTTAAAATATAAGAGAAGTCTATATAAGTAATTAGGAGAATATGTGTAGATGTTTTAAAATACTAAGGAGGGTATGTGTAGGTTTTGAAAATATAAGAGAGTTAGTAAAAAAACAAACAAATAAAGGAGAGATTGAAATAATTTACTCTTAAATTTTTGAATCATTTCTATATTTCCACTTGTTTCAGATAATATGTAATTAAGTTATTATATAAGTTTTTATGAAGTTAAATAATTAAAGAAATAGTAATTATATTAATTAAAATTGATGAATTTATATTCCAAATTAATGCAATGAAATCACATGAGAGTAAAGTGATAAAAGAACTAATAACTAGTAACAAAGTGATTTTGCTCTAAATAAAAAAAATGGACCAAATTGAATTTAACTCTATTTTGTTAAAGATAGAAGAAACCAACAGAATAGAGGAGATTTCGTAGCAAAGGCTTGTCTACACATTTGATTGATGAATGAAGCTAAACATACATAATGGTTTTTTCTGTTCAGTATCTAATCAGTACATCTTTTACATAATAGGGATATAATTATTGCTATTAACCAACTAAATTTGATTTTAATTAGGGATAATAATTGAATTCATGAATTCTTAACCTATCAAATCCATTGATATCTAAATCAAATTCAATTTATCTAATTATAATAATAGTTTTAATAAATTTAAATAGATTGAATTAGTTTTAGTTAATGGATGATTAATAGAATAATCAAAATATTTATTAAATCTAATAAATTTATATATATGATTTGAATAATAAAATATATCCAGACATAAGAAGAGTTTAAATATATCTAGTTAAGGATTGATAGATTTTCAATCCATCAATTAAATTAGATTAATGAATAAAGTAAATATCATCTATTAAACTAAATTATAGAAGGATTGGATAATTTTAACAATTTATTAATAAATTCTAAATAAATTATTGATTTATTTTTTATTTGTCTATTAATGATCCAACTAAAATTTATCCAATCCATCCATTTTCCACCCTTTTAACCAAATCAAAACCACTCACAAATTCACATAATCATTTCACCTTAAAAAGTCTCAATATGTAACGATTCTTTCACCAAAAGACAGACTCTCACTCTATCATTTTTAATAAACAGGGCATGCGCATGGAGAAAATGGAGATGTAGCCTGTGATGAGTACCACAAATATAAGGTGAATAATACACTACGCCTCAAAATCCCCCCCCCCCCTCCTCAGTAATGCATTCTTTGTGGTTCACCTGATAATTTGTGGAAAATTAAAAAAGACTGAGGCGCAAGCTGGTCTGGTTAATACAATACAAGCTCCAGTTCTCTGTTTTAACTTTCAGAGTGGCACCGTTAAGATGTAAAACGAAGTTTAATTGTTTCCCCCAAAATCTATGATGCAGGAAGATGTGCGGCTCATGGTGGAAACAGGCCTTGATGCCTATAGATTTTCCATTTCTTGGTCCAGACTGATACCAAGTATATCCCCCCAACCTCTAACTTCTGAATTTTTAAGGCTCTCTGTTTCTCTGTCGAGTAAAACCTTAATGCCTTTGAAAATGCTTTTTTTGTCTCCCCAGATGGTAGAGGACCGGTCAATCCGAAGGGATTACAGTACTACAACAATCTCATCAATGAACTCATCAGCAATGGTTAAGAGTTTCTTAATTTGCAAAATAAACCATGCCTTGAAATTATCCACTTCTGCTTCTTCAACTGATATAGTCCACTCTTTCCCTTGAGCAGGAATCCAACCACATGCCACACTGCACCACTTTGATCTTCCTCAGGCACTTGAAGATGAATATGGAGGATGGGTTAGTCGTGACATCATGTATGTTCCTGATCTCTTGCACCATAATGTTGTTGAAATTAATTCATGAAACTTCTAGTGCATGAATTGGTTTCCGACTTTCCATAGAATAAGGCACTAAACCCTTAAATCTAGGCGCTAGATCCATAAAAAAATAAGGCTACAAAAGGCACTTGATGCTTGAAATAAGGCATTAGTCATTAGATCCCTACAATAAGGCACTATGTAATTATCCTAGTTAATGATTCTCTAGTTAATATATTTTTCAGTTGCAATATGTATTCTGGAGAGTTCCTAATAGCACTATATAAGGTGAGGTTGTATGCGTTGCAAAATATAACCAAAAGGCAAGAACTTTCAGAAGATTAGAAGATAAAAGATAAAAGATAGAAGAAAATTAGAGGATCATTTCAATCCTCTTGTTCTCTTTTTATTATTCTCATCTTGCTTGCTCATACGATCCTTGGCCTACCACACTTTCATGTTGTGCAGAATTCTAGATATTCTAACAAATGTCTGTGTGTGTTTGTGTGTTTTCTTGCGCTTAGGATAAAATGTCCTTATAGTAAACCATAGACAGAATCGAGAAATATGAATGGATAAATTACTTGAATGTGAATGCAGAAGAGACTTCACAAACTATGCGGATGTGTGTTTTAGAGAGTTTGGTGACAGAATCTTGTATTGGACTACTGTGAACGAGCCCAATGTGTTCGCCATAGGTGGTTATGATCAGGGAACAACCCCACCTCAACGATGTTCTGCCCCATTCTGTCTTACAAATAGCACAAGCGGCAACTCAACATCTGAACCCTATTTGGCAGTTCACCATATTTTGTTAGCGCATTCTTCAGCTGCGAGATTATATAGGAGAAAGTATAGGGTATATCACCTAATCTTTTTCATATTATGTATTTTGCTTTTTGCTTTTTTTTTTTTTGGGAAAATTACCTTTTAGATGTTTAAATGGAAAAGCCTTCAACTTATATACTTTATCTGGTTCTCAATCTTTTTATGTTGAAATTTAATCTTCTTGCACATATATATGGAAAACTTTGTTGGCAAAGAATATACATGATTCTACGGACACTCACATTGCAGGACAAACAACATGGATTTGTTGGTATCTCTGTCTATACATTTGGGTTCTTTCCTCAAACAAATACAGAAAAAGACAGGGTAGCAACACAAAGAGCCCGTGATTTTTTAGTTGGTTGGTAAGTTACAGACCCTACAATTGGTTGGTTTTACCTCTCTTTTCCCCTTATGTTCTTTGTTTTTGCTCTTTACTTAGGACAGGTGAATATATATGACTGAAGTTTTCATTTATGTAATTATCTTAAACGTTTTGGTATTCTCAGTTCCTCATAGGCCGAAAACTTGCGTCTTTCTTTCATTGGACCTACTAATATTTTTGTTTGGCATGAACTTTGAGGTTGTACTTGCCAATTTCAATTAACTAATTATACTGCACTTCAGAGTTTTCTTGTGAGGAAAAATTTTGAAGACTTTTCCTGTCAGTTTCTGGTGATGGCTATGATATAATGTGAGGGATATGGCAGCTTAATGTGCCTGCTTTATTGCAGGATATTGGAACCCTTGGTGCATGGAGACTACCCCATTTCCATGAAGGAAAATGCAGGTGCAAGAATTCCAGCCTTCACAAATCGTGAATCCAAACAAGTCAAGGGTTCATATGACTTCATAGGCGTAATTCACTACAGCAATATTAATATCACAGACAAATCTGACAACCTGAAGAGAAGCTTGAGAGATTACAATGCAGACATGGCTGCACTGCTGATCTGTACGTACTTTGGTTATGTTTTAAGTATAGTGAATTCAGTAAGAGATAGAAGTTGGTCATATAAGCTTCATGTACTAATTGCATTCCATTCACTGTCTCTTTTTTCATTAGCATTCTGAAATATCCAACTAGTTGAACTTTCACATATTTAGCATCTGAATCTCCAATAATTTTCATTAATGAGTACAGCATAACCCAATGCTTTCCTGGTTTTGGCAGATGGACAGGATCTGTTTTCAAACGAAGAGGTAACTGTCCAAAAACAAATAAATTAATTTTTCTCATAATGAATTGGTTCAATTGTTTAGATTACTTCACTGTATGACTAACTGCCTTTACTTGACTCAGTACGCTGTCGCACCATGGGGTTTACGGCAAGAACTGGAAAAAATCAAGCTCCTTTATGGCAATCCTCCTATATTCATTCATGAAAATGGTCTCTCTCTCTCTCTCCCTCCCCCCCCCCCCCAAAAGGATAAACTGATAAAGTAACATTGATTACGAAAATGGTTAACAGGAGTTGAAGAAGATTACATACAATTGCATATCTTTGTCTTATGACCCCCCTTTTTCTCACTTTGTTAATACATGTAGCCAAGCCACCAATAGTTTTCCAACATATGTGTATCTTTTACTGTATGAAATTTCAAATAGGTTCAATTATTGATCGAAATATGGCTTGCACTATCTTGTTAGGTCAACGGACAGCAAGCAATTCATCACTGCAAGACGTGTCAAGGGTGGAATACTTACATGGATACATTGGTGGCGTGCTTGATGCCTTGAGGTATGCATATGCAATTTCTGCTCCACTTTATCTAGTTGACACTTGGATCACAAAAATCTGTTTTTGATCACTACCGTGAGAAGTTCCACAGTTGATGGCTTAGCTTTTCTATTATGACCTGGGAATAAAATATATGGATTAGAATCTATTGAACTATATCGTTATATTGGCTTACTGATTCATCCTGAGAGCAAGTTACAAATCTGATAAATCAAACAATGTCCAAAAACACACATACAAATGCAGACAAACACAACAGAAACAAGTCCCTGAAATAAAAAGAATAAAGAGGTTACAATTCGAGTCCCATTACAGATGTTTCTTTCTTAAAAAGTGTCCACAAACACCTATGCTTCTAATGTGTTCTCCTTTCTTTTCTTTTTTTTTTTGGGTCTACTTCTAATGTGTTCTCTAATTTTCCATGTCATTCCAAATTTTCTCAGAAATGGATCAAATACAAGGGGGTATTTTGCATGGTCTTTCCTGGATGTATTCGAGTTACTGAATGGATACAGATCGAGCTTCGGCCTATACTATGTTGATCGGGATGATCCAGACTTGAAGAGATACCCAAAGCTCTCAGCAAAATGGTACACCCGGTTTTTGAGGGGTAGAAGCACCTCAACAGTTGGAGTTATTGAACTTGAGAAGGATCCATCAATTGTTTCTGTTGCCCATTTATTTCAGTAGGTTCTACCCTTATCATGCTCAAGTTTCTTTTTATGTGTATTAAATAAGAATATATTTGGAATAAGCCTGGCTCCATGGGCAAAATGACCATTCAGAGAAAGGAGGGTAGTGGGAGATCTGTAAAGTGTGTACTTTGAATTAATTTATTAAATAATTTATAATTAAAATTTTACTGCCAAAATTTTAAAAAATATATTTTTTTTCAAAAATTAATCAAAACCACACAATATACAACCCGCAGTTTTCATGATCAGCAATTTTTTTTTCTCTCTCTTCCTTCCACCTCCACACTCGTCACATCGTCTTTCCGGTCATTCCAATCGTTTATGTAAATTCTTTTTTCTTTTTCTTTCAACTATTTCTTTTTTTTTCTCCAGCCAAAGACAATATTTCTCAGTTTTAAACAATATTTTTCTCAATCCATCGTGGTCATGGGTGAGATCCAAAAAAAGATCTTCAAGTTAGCAGACCAATTCATCATTTAGCGAATAATCAAAAGCAAAGAAAAATAAAACACATGGTTGAATGCAGCCACATAACCATGTTCGTAAATGGACCAAATCACCAGTTCCGTGAGTACTTGGAAATATATATCCAATAATTTTTCATGACCAAAATACGACAAGTCCTGGGAAGGGGAAAAAGTCCAATGCTTACTACATATTATCTTATGGTTTTATCTTTAACAATAAAAAGTAAATTGAACCTAGCATAAATTCAACATGCCACAGAATAGACAACGTTACAAACTTCGTTATGAATTTTCTGAGAACATTTTTTATCTTATTCTGAAGAGATTATGTTTACTACTGCACTATTTAGAAGCGGCCAATGTAGATCAGTGTTTGGGTTTTTGGCTTCTTCACGATCATCACAGTGCAGTGAGCATGATGAGCACAGTAGTCACTCACACTGCCTAAAACCGCCCTGCAAATTAAAGTATTTATCATCATACTCCTATGACCTATCACTACAAAGCAAGGATGATAACTAGGACCAGATTGAACTTGTACCTTTTTATAGCCCCATAACCATGACTGCCCACAACCAATATTGAAGCATGGTGCTTCTCCACAGCATCGCAAAGAACAATTCTAGGATCACCTTCCACCACTTCCACTATCACGTCATTTACCTGAGAAAAACTTTAGTTATCAGATAATTATTCCACAGGTGACATGAACCCAGAAAGTACTGACTACTGAGACATCAGAAGGGAAGTAAAATGATATAGCATCATAATGTATCTGATTTTCCTTCCGTCTCAAACTGGGAAAGAAACAATAACAATGATACAAATATATATCACATCTTCTTTGCCTGCCCTAAAGAATAGAAAAATGGACATATACTATACGGAAATTTTCAATAATTTCACTCCAAAAGAAGAACTAACAAGCCCAGAACCTACAATGCAAAATCAATGCACTGCCCAGGGCCTGGCTTATCAAGCATTTGAAGCCATCAAAATGATGGATTTAATTTTGATTCACCGTTAGTGTAAAAGTATTTTATACTATTATCCAATCACATTGACTTTTTAGATGTAAAACTTTTTACACTAGATCAAAATTAAACTCTAAAAGGAAATCCACCATGAAATGCAACTTGGCTCTGCCTTAGGAACAAGGAAGTGACAGATCATGATAATCATATCTTGAGTTTAGCTTCTTTCAAGGAATAAAGAAGTCCAGAAATAGCAGAGGTAATTCTGTTTGTACTAGTCTAACCCTGATATTAAGTTTGAAAGACCGTGAGTACCATATGGATGCCTCACAAGTCACAGGCTCACAGCATAAATGCAAATAGCAGGCAGGCAACATACAAACCACAGAGACAACTCAGCATCAACATATCGTAACCAAACTTTGAGCCAAAACCTAACTATGAACATATAAGCAAGTAACAAAAGTATCATCATCGATCATTTTAACCACCAATATGTTGTCGCAGAAATTAATTAGTTAATCATTAGACTCTTCCGGTTCACACAATTGATCATCACAAATTTAGATCGTAGCAGAACTTTTTTTTTCTTTAATAATCCATGGAATGGAAAGATGAAAATTACAGAAGAAATCGGATAAAGATGATTAATTTAGATGGTGGTGACACAAATAATTATGTACTAGGTTATACATAGATTGTTAACGGATTGAAAAGCATCCAAAGTTCCAAAATGAAACTGATAGAATCAAATTAAATTAGAATTTACGGATTTCTTGATGCAAAGTTCTTTAGCTTTCTCAACAACTCTGGCAGCAATCTTTTTCAAATCCGCATCCACAATAGGCAAAACCTCTGCGGCTCCTGCATACACTAATGCACACAACATCAACATCAAGATCAGCATCGACATCAACCCGTTTAAATTCATTATTTCAACCCCGTTCAGGCAAATGCAAATATAGGGGAAAAAAACAAAAAATTGATTATGAATTGAAAAGAAAAGAACAGAACAAGGGTAGCAGTAGCATGTATACCAGGGCCGGCGAGGCCGACGGCGGAGGTAGCAGAAGGCTTGGCATGAAGAAGAACGAGCTTGAAGATGGAATTGGATGTGGGAGTGAAGAAGTGATCGAGAGTCCATTTGAGGGCGTAGGTGCTGTGCTCGCTGTCGTCGATGGCAACCACCATCACTTGCTTCTCTGACTCTGACGTGGAGATCGCCATGATTTGGAACACCAACAGCAACAACAAAAATAGCAACGAATTGAATGAAACCAAACCAAATGAAGGTGCTGGAACAAGCTGATGCACTTCAATTGGATTTGGATGCCGCGAAAACGACGTCGCATTTTTTTAATAAATTTTTGAGTGGATACTTTTATATTCTACTATTAAGTATACGGGGGACAAATATGGTCACATAATCGATGTTTCGCGTAACGAGTAATATAATGGAAGATTATTATATTAAGGCGTTATTACGATATTTTGATTTTCATTAAATTTTAATATTTATAATAATATATTAAACATTCATTTTTGTTATATTTTAATAATAAATACTTAAATTTTATAAAATAAAATTAATATTCAATAAATTAATTTAAATATCAGTATTAAAAATAATGCTTACAAAATCTAAGTGAATATTTAATTTAACTTTTAAAACTTTAAAATTATTATTTGAATAAAAATTATAAAAAATAAATTTTTACTGAAATTATGATTTGAGTGTTTTCAAAATCTAAACTAAGCACTCCATAGAGAAAATGCTCTTACGAGAAGCACCACTGCACTAGAAAGCAGGAAGTGCTGCCTGTGCTTCCATGGAAAGTGGATCGTGTAGAGCGTAGAGTGCAGACTGGGGCGGGTATTACTTGTCGTTACAAACCTTCCGAGAGTGACGATTGTGAATCATTGAATGCGAAACTCTTGTCGTTTACTGCCAGGCCAAAATGGATTTTCATTTTATTTTCTATTTTCAGATTTAAATAAAATCATATATTCTAGAGACTACAGCTGCCTTATTCTGAAATTTTCGCCTTAAAAAAAAAATTGTTATCAGTTACCACGCGTAAGGAATCCCATATCCCATTAATAACTCATCATTTTTTTTGTCAAAGACCCTTGGCACATCATTAAACTTTATCGAATCTAATTAATAATTAGTGTTTTGAGATACATTATCGTATTTTTAATTTATATTTTTTTATTTTTATTTATATAATTATTTATATATTAATTAATTATAATTTTATTATAATTCTAAATTAATTAATTAAATAAATATAATTTTGTAAAAAAATAAAATACATTTGTAACCAATTATAATAGTTATAATAATAATAATATATGTAAAAAGAAGATAATTCTTTATATTTAAAAATAGTTATAATTATAAAATAAAATTATAAAAATAATATTTGTATTTATAAGTTTATTTCTCTTTTTTATTTAATTAGTTATTAATAAATTTTTAGATAGCTATAAAAAATGCAAATATTTATGATTTTACCTTTCATTCTATTTGTATTCAATTAGTTATAAATAATTTTTTGAAAACTAAAAATTTCAGAGTAAAATAAAAATTCTTTTATAATAGTAAAGATAAAGATGATAAATAAAATTATCAAGAGTCAGAGCATACTTCTGGTCTCATTAACTATAGGAGTACTTACCTTACTAACATAACTATTCAATGTTTAATCCTTAATAGTTTATGCTAATGCATATAACAATCTTAACTTAATATTACAATTATTTAAAAATCATGCACTCATAAGATTGTTAATACAATGTTAGCAGTAGAGTCTTTTAATAATTGTAAACTTTTAAATGTTTTTAATTAAATATAAATAAATAAATAAATAAAAATAATTATTTAAACTTGAATTGAATAAATAAAATATTTAATTGAAGATAATTTAAAAAGAATAATATTAAATATAATAAATTGGATTCAAAAATATTTACAAGAAAAAGAAAGAATGTGTGATAATATTAACTTTCAAATTGTAAACTCTATCTTTATAACTGATTTACTCCACTCTTATAATTTATTAATTTATTAAAAAATTATGTGCATTCCTATTTCCCAATATAATTTTATATAAAATCTTTATGATAAACAGTATTATTCTTTAAAAAATTATAAAATAGTTATTGAATTACATATTTGACTTTTTCAGAGGGAGAATCGGAGGCGTGACTTTTGACCTTTCCCAGTTTTTATTTTATTTTTGGTTGAGAATTCCCAGTGTATTCTTTGCTTTGCATTTGCACCCTCACACACGTCAAACCGTCAAATTTAGGCAGAAAAGTTAGGATTTTTAGAAAATTTCGGAACACACAGTTATGCTATTTGACACCAATAAGTATTATCCACCCTTAAACCAAACCTTAACTCGAATCTCATTCTCATTCAGACTCCTTTCATTTGTGGTGTCTATTTCAACTTTTTAAGGGAGATTTTCGTCGTCTCAACGTCAAAGAAAGGTCCATGTTTCTGGGAAAAGATGAAGTTCTGCAAGACATACCAGGAGTACATGCAAGCCCAGGAGAAGAAGCTCCCTGGGGTTGGCTTCAAGAAGCTCAAGAAGATCATGAAGAAGTGCAGGAGTGACTGTCAATCTCAGAAAGGCCTCAATGGATCCCTTGGGGTCAAAACCTGCCCTGATCATTGCCCAGGTGATCAAAATCTGTTCTTTTTTTTTTTTCTATTGGAAGGTTTTGAATATTGAACAAATCACCCTTTCCTTTTATGGGGGTGGGGTGATTTGTTTGGTTTCTTAAATTTGGTATCCTTTCTGTTGATTATATTTCTTGCAATTGTATAACCAAGATCGATGGTGGCAATATAGTAGTACTTGCAGCCATTGATGTTTCGACCTTTCTTTTGAAGCTTGGATTAATAGCATTGCTCGCTGTTGTCTTGTTGATAAGACAATCGAAATAGCATTACTGATTTGGCTTTGCCTGTCCTATATCTGTTGCTGCCGATTTGGTGTATAGGCATGCATTTTAGTCCTCTATGATTAGTGCTGTTAAGTATTAGAGGTTTTTCAATGTCACTATATCTATTGTAAAGCAGAGGATGTATATGTAAAATTGAATTAACTCGCAGACTTGTCTCAAGGGTCTGAGTAATAACTGAACCCGGGCAAAAAATCAATCTTCTTCTGCTAGAGTGGAGTCACCCAGAGATAGCAGGAGGAAGGAAAGAAAAAGACCCTTTTCACTTTTCACTGCTCTGGCATGCATGATCTGTTGTATTTTCTATAATTGAATTCTAAAGGATTTTTCAGTTCCCAATATGAAGTATCTAATGATATTAAGGAGACCATTTTTTGGGGAAGGGGGGGGGGTATGTTTCAACTTTCAATATTTTCATGCATTTCCAACTACCTCTAAGCTAACTTAATATAATTATTTAGTGTGCGATGGTACCTTCTTCCCTTCCCTTCTCAATGAAATGTCAGCGGTAGTAGGTTGCTTTAACCAGCGTGCACAGAATCTGATGAAGCTACATCTGGCTTCTAGCTTCAAAAAGTACTTTGTCTGGTTCAAAGGAAAATTAAAAGGGAACCATACTGCTCTAATTCAAGAAGGCAAAGATCTGGTCACTTATGCATTGATAAATGCCATTGCAATTCGAAAAATACTAAAGAAATATGATAAGGTGTGTTTGTCTGTTTTGCTTCTCTCCCTATTTCTTAGGTGTGCTAATTTTTAAGCTCTGGAGTAGTGTTCTTTATATATATTCCTACTGCTACTACTATGACCGCAGATTCATTATTCCAAGCAAGGGCAATTATTCAAGTCACAAGCCCAGACTATGCACAAGGAAATTCTTCAGAGTCCCTGGCTTTGTGAACTTATGGCCTTCCACATCAATTTAAGGCAAACTAAGGTCAAGTCAAGGAAGGCATCTGCTTTGTTCCATGGATGTTCCCTCACATTTAAGGATGGAAAACCATCACTTACTTGTGAGCTCTTTAATTCCTTCAAAATTGATATTGACTTGACTTGCTCTATATGCTTGGTGAGTTACTTGGTTTCTCTCATTGGGTGAATTCCTCTTTTTTTTTGGGTATTACTCACATTCTGAATGTTTTCATTTGGATTGCACACACACTGTTGTCTATATGAAGATTACTTCTGCTCAGATGCAAGCAAGATCAAGTTGACTTAAAAATTCTTCTTTGGAATTTTAAACTGAACGCAATTTATGTCTCCACCAAAAAAAAAAAGGATAATTTTCTTATAAACTATAATATTTGTACATGGTTTCAAATATTTTAGATATTTCAATGGTTTTCTGGCCTGTCGGTTGTTGCCCTAAAGCATTTAACTTTTTTGGTTTCGGAGTACATTTGACAATATCACCTTAGGTTCCTCAACATCAAAGATATGTTTTCTATGGGAAAGCACTCTCTTATAACGTCCTTTACTCTTTTTTCATGACAGGACACAGTGTTTGATCCAGTTTCTCTGACTTGCGGTCATATATTCTGCTACAGTTGTGCTTGCTCAGCTGCATCAGTAACTATTGTTAATGGACTTAAGGCAGCAGATCCTAAAGAGAAATGTCCTCTATGCCGAGAGGTAAGCTACCAGATATTGCAAGCTCTCCTATAACTTCATTATTTGCAACGGGAGAGTACAAAAAGGGGATGTCCATTGTGATTACTTCCATAACTCCTATCAATTGGTGTATATGGTACATGTTCATAACTCGTGATTTCACTCTTTGCTGGTCGTTAGAGCCAATGGATGGTCATTGACCTAATGACTGCTGCTTTGTCATATTTGGAATACGAGTACTTAATTATGATGCGATGGCAAAAAAAAATTATGATACCAAAGCAACTGCTATAATGTTAATAACCATACTTTCACCTAATGACCAACTGCCAATGGATGGTCATTGACCTAATGACTGCTGCTTTGTCATATTTGGAATACGGGTACTTAATTATGATGCAATGACAAAAAAAATTATGATACCAAAGCAACTGCTATAATGTTAGTAGCCATACTTGCTCGTGAGATCAGAATCCTGTTCTAAGCTTCATTTGCCCTACAATTTAAAGACCATATTGTATGTGAAATTTGCTGGAGTTCAAGTGAAGGCCTGTCTACTGAGTTTAACCAACAATTTTTTAGATCTTCTGGAATAAGCTAAGGCCAAGCCTGTGTAGCCCCTCTGTCATTCTTCTGCTTCTTATTTTAATCTTCTGATGATTGATAATTTGCAGTTTGTAAGGAAGAACTGTTCACTTATTTTAGGCATCTTATTGCTGAACAACTATGATTGATCTATTCTTTGCTTCTACCGTAAAGAGTGGGGATGTTAAGAATTGGCAATTGAAATCATTTAAATTTTTTTCTTTTTATATTATGAATTTGAACCAATTAAAATGGTTGGACTTATACTGAGTTTTAATTTTGTTCATTTCAGGGAGGAGTTTATGAAGGTGCAGTGCATTTGGAAGAATTAAATAAACTGTTAGGCCGAAGGTATGGTCTCATTTTTTCCATTATCATACTTCGTTTTTCCCTTTTCTTTTGTGTGTAGGACTGCACTATAAGCTTATCAAATGGGTGAGATTAAAACGAGGTGTGGTAAAGGAAGAGATGGATGCAAAGGCCATATAAAACTCTGTTTTCGATCATCTTGGCTGTGTTAATATATCTATGCAAGTCTCTTAATCTAATAATTTCCATATTTTACAGCTGCGAGGAGTACTGGGAGCAAAGGCTTCAGCTGGAGAGGGTAGAGAGGGTTAAGCAGATAAAGGAGCATTGGGAATTGCAGTGTAGAGCGTTCATGGGCGTCTAAGTAGACAAGCAACTTCTCTTTGGTAGAGTGTTTTTTTTTTTTTGTCAATCGAGAATATCTCCATAAAATTCGATTTATCTGAACCACCTCATAAGTCTAATCTCCCTGAGTCAAAAATAATAATGGTATGACTCTCTTTATAAGATACAAATAATAGTTTTAGGCTAAAATGTAAACGCCCATTTATTTGATTGTTATTTTGTACGCAACATTCTGAATAAGGCAGAGCTGCCTGTAAGTAATTTAAAAGGTTGTTAATGGTTGTAATCTTGCTTGACTCTGATCAAATAAGGGCTTCTACTTTAGTAATGATAACAGAAAAAGGCATTTCAGTGCCATAGCTGAAATTTCATGCTCCCAAGAGAGAATCCAGCATTCGGAAGTCAGTTAGTATTGGGTTGTGCTATTTTATCTTTTTTCTTTCCTCAACATTATGCTATTTTATGGTATCATTTACGTTGCAACTCTACCTCTGGTTGGTGTCTTGCTCAGGAGCTGCTTACAATCTATAAATAATATAGCTTACAATTTGATAAAGAAAGAGCTGAAGCCTAGCGGGTTAAGATTATAATAAGACTTGCGAAAATGTTAAGCACATGACAGAAAGAAATGATCGACATGCCACTGCAGTCATGTTGGCTGGTCGCAAGAGTGAAATCCATGATCCATTAAGCCTAATATCAACTATAATAAGGCTAAAATCTAGATGAAAAAGGTGCCAGAAATAATTTGTTTTTCTTTTATCAACATAGAAGGCCCATTTTCCATTTAACAACCAACCAAGAAACCTCATCCATCCTATGGTCCATTAATGATCTTGACATCAACCATAAGCTGAGTTAATGTCCGGTTTCTTGTAACAGCATATTCCAAATTCATCCGATAAGTTATGTGTTCAACTAGCAGGTTATTTCCCTCACAGACCCCAAAAAAGAAATGCAAAACTTGGAATACTGCAGTATCGCAAGTTTCAAACATATTCCATTCAAAATTACCTTTATTTATTGATTTTCTTTTTGGGGACAGCAGGTTAGGGAGACCAGAATGCTTCATCTTCACAACAAAATTCCACCCATATTAAAATTTGAAAGCATAAACAAAATCTGTTAATAATCTTAACATGTGTAATATTCTAAGTGTCAAAAAGAATACATGCAAGACATGAGAAACACATCCTCGCTGTCACACAAATTTGCAGATTTCGAGCCAGAATGATCCAATCATTTCCACTGGCAACTTCAGAAAGTTGTCCATGCATCGTAGTTACAACTCAAAACCTTTAGTATGCAATCCTCATACAACTAGTTCAGGCGAAATCTTTCATTTGGCCAAAATCAGGGGATTCTTATTTTTATACATATGATACCTCTGGCATAGTTTTTGTAATGTTGCAATCGAATGCTGCATGGGATTTAGCTTTATATCCATCAACATACTCTGCCAAAAGAAGACAAACATGTAAGCACGCATCTCAATATTTTCAAGTTCTGAAACTAAAAGTAATATCCAACCTTGTAATCATCGCCATATTTATTTACTAGCCGACCAATATGAAAACGTTGCATTGCAGTCAATGGCTGAGGAGGCGCACTATTTCCATCTCTTCGCTTCTTTCCCAGGGCTGATTTCAAGTCTACACAAACCAAAGAGAAGATAAATAGAATAAGTCAATGCCTGACAGCCAGTATATATGACCATCACTGTATTTAATTGTAACACCAGAATAGTGAAAGCTAGGAGCTAAATAACAACCATTTAGCTGATATGCAAACAAGATCGATAGACCAAAAAAACTCAGTCAAAACCATCTTCCTAAGTGAATACCTGGACTACTGAAGTTTCATGCACAAGCAGGAAACTTTGCTCCTTCTAAGTCAATTAAGCTTCTAACAATCACTATTTAGGGACCTTGAGAGTTGAGACAAGAGTTCCCATTTAGAAGAAAATGAAGTTAACTAAGAAAATAAGGTGCATCTCACTATTTTTTGATAAAAAAAAGTGGTACATCACATTATTAATCATCACTTAAATTTTGGCATACCAAGCAAGTGTAAAATAATTTGCATTTCAAATTTTCAACTCACATTTTCTACCATCTCATTTTCAGCTGTTTAAACAGCCGCCAGGTATCTTACTTAATACTTATCTCATCCCAACAAAATATTTAGATTCAAGGGAGATGCCTTCAAAGAGGAAGCAAAAATCTTAAAGTTAAAATTCACAATATAAAGCTGATTAAGCATACCACAACCAACAGATCACTAAGAATCGGGAATTGTCAATTTTTGGAAGGTGGATCAGAGATTTGTATTAAAAAAATGAATTTAGAAACCCTATGCTATAAAATCTTGGTTGGATTGGTACTAAATTAAACAAACTCGGACAGAAATGCCCAGCAACGTGATCTACTGTCTGTTTAGTCCAACAGATATGACTGCTAACCATACAATATAGAACAAATTTATATTGTGAAATGCATTGTCGGTTTCCAGACATACATGTGGGAGGTCAATTCCTAGCACCAATTCCCAACTTGCCTCACTTTAAAAAAAAAAAAAAAGGAATTAGCTTCACGAAGGAACAAAAGTAAACATTTTTACGCCTAACAAAAAGAAGACAAGAAATTTTGGCCACGCAAATCAGATGCTAAATATTTTAACTTGTAGCCTTCGCAGTCCGACATAGTACCCGAAAAATCACAAACAGATGGGGGAAACGGTACAAATCAGAAGAGAGTCTAAACAAAAGTACCAAAAAGAAGTATGTGACTGACCGTCTTCTTCGAGATCGCTGCCGGAATCCATGAGCTCGGAGTCGTCGTCGGCGGCGGCTTCATCGGTCGCCGCAGAAGGTGGAGGAACCTGAAGGGAATCACTTTCGACGATTTGAGGAGTGCGGGATCGAACACTGAGTAAGTTGGGGTTGGAGACGACGCCGAAGGACTTGTAATTGTGAATTACGCTGCCCTTGTCGTCCCATTTAGGGTTTTCATTGACCAAGGAGTGCAACAACTTCGGAGGAAGAGAGAAGGCAGGCTTGAAAACCCTAGGGTTTTTCTTTGGCAGCCCCACTCGGACCTTCGGTCTCGATTGCTTGTATTTTCTTCGCGACCTTCCCATCCTCTCTCTCTCTAACTGTGCGTCTAGGGCAATGGAAAAAGAGGAACGCGAAGGAAGAAGATGACAGAAGAACAAAAGGGGCTTATTGAGGGGTCTAGGGCATGAATGGCCTATTATTCACAATCACCTCGAACGCTGTCGTTTGCTCCCTGCAATGTCAAAACGCTGCTTTCGATCCCCAAACAAGAAATAAATTTGATAATAATTTTCTCTTTTTTAATTTTTTCAGTACAACAAAAACAGATACGAAACAAGAGAGAGAAACAAACCTGCACCTGCACCGCAGAGACAACAAACAGAAAAAACCATGAAGAGCCTGAGTGAATAATCTTGGACTTGTGCGATGAATGAATTAAATTGACGGTTTATAAAGAAATTAAACATGTTTTTTATTTAAAAATGTGAAATTCTCTCCTGTTTGAGAGTAATTATATGTTTTGCCTATCAGTTATTATTAGGATTTAAGTAAATTTAAATTCTAATAAAATTTAAATATAATTAATTGATTTATATCCAATCATGATATACTTTTACATATAAAAAATGTATATTTATCTTTAATTTATATTTACCTCTTTTAACAGAATAATATTATAATAAAAGAGATTTGAATCCTTTACCTTCACATTGAGGTTAAAACTAATTAAAAAAAATTTAATTAAGTAAAATAATTAAAAATAATTTAAATTTAAAATTGACAATTACATTTTATAAGAAGATAATCATAAACATGTGTTAAAATAAAGAGCTAAATCTTACAATAATATTACCATTTTGATAACTCGGTGAAAATATTTTTCCCTAGCTTACGCCGAATGAAAATCTTGCCAATTTGCCTAGAAAAAATATTCAGGAAAGCGAAAGGTGTGCTTGCTGAATCAACAGAGGCATACTTCTTCCATTTTCTTTTGCACTTCACCAGCCACATGCATAGATAGAACTAAGATTTATTAATATAAGCAAAAAGCTCAATCAGGGGTCCGATAATACTAATGGTGCATAATTCAATGTAATACTACTGCAAAGCCAATGATGCAGCATTGCAGCAGCTTATTACACCTGTTGTAGCGTTAAAAATCAGGACCTACTATAGCTACACTACAATTTTGTATACTAGCGTTAGTGTGGCCAAATGCAATTAGCATTCCACTTACAAGCGTTTGCTCATGCTTCTCTCTTTTTTTAGTTTTTGGTGTAAGAAAGGAAAAACAAAACTAACTAAACAACGGAATAACTCTGGGAGTTGAAACTGAGTGCACCTCTCTACACCAATTTTCTGCGACAGAGAAGTAATGGCCATTTCCTTCTTGCTACATGGATGGTGGAGGCAGACATGTCAAGAGCAGCAGAAGGGTTGTTTCTCATAGTCCAGTGGAGCGGTTGGCATACTCTTGAACTAGTGCCCCAAAGAGTGATGGCCTCTGAAGCAAGTTGGAGGGTTTGTCAAATTCTTTTGCCCGCCCTATAACGAAAGGGAAAGAGAACAGAATTTAGAATGCTACTACGTGGTCAAAACATTGAAGTCCAGGGTGATCATTGAAGGAGAGAAGAAAGAAAGAGAATATCATACCTGCATCTACAACTAAGACCCTATTGCAGTCCATCACTGTTGGTATTCTATGAGCAATGCTGATGATGGTACATGATGCAAAGTCCTCTCTGATGATCTTCTGAATTACAGCATCCGTTTGAGAATCAACAGATGCTGTCGCCTCATCCATAAACAAGAGCCGGCTTTGCTTAAGCATAACCCGCCCTAAACAAAGCAACTGCCTCTGCCCCACACTCCAGTTATCTCCATTATCAACCACTGTAAAGTTAAAAATAACAGTCCCATTAGTTAAAAAAAAAGGGTGGAAGTGAAATTAAAACAGTTCAAAGAAAATGGTAAGAATCCCTTATACCTAAAGAGTCAAGTTTCTCAGGCTTAGCAGCCACTACCTCTTTTAGTTGACAACGTTCCATACTCTGCAGCAATAAAAAGCTATTAGACTAGGCCAATGATAGAAAATCAAAATCTTCATCCATCTAATCAATGAAGTCTAGCAGGCAGGCAAATTGGTTTCAGACTTTAAGCAGAGCAAAGCAGAAAACATGAGAGGAATTTTGGGGTGGTATGAGTTTTAGGCCTCACAAAGACAGTATGGCATATTTACCTTCCATATCTCTTCATCTGTATACTGTCCAGTTGGATCAATGTTACTTCTAACAGTTCCTTCAAAAAGGACAGGTTCCTGAGGAATGATACCAAACCGAGATCTAAGATCATGAAGCCCTAAGAAGGCTATGTCAATGCCATCTATGATTATTTTCCCTCCTGAAGGTTCCACCAGCCTGAAGAAAACTTGAATTAAAGTTGATTTTCCACTCCCTGTTCGACCAACAATGCCGATCTTTTCTCCTCCACTAATGCTTAAAGTAATGCCTTTAAGAACCAGAGGAGTGTTTGGACGATATCTGACCTGTTTGCCAGAAGTTCATGTCATTACAATGAGGAAACAGTGTGTTGCTCAATGCAGATTAGTAATGCAAGATACATCACTAGGAATATTGTCAAGGATAGCTGCATAGCAAATAGACCAGTAACTTGTTTTACAAATATCTAGTTGCCTTTAGATAAATTGCCTCCCTTTTGATACTCTAGCCTTGAGAAGACATATACAGAAAGGAAAGACCTCCTGGTTATCGACAGCAACTAGAATGCATAATTAATTTCATCACAAGATATAACCAATTTGGTCATATTCTAGTTACCTGCAAGTCCTTGATATCAACATTGCCTTGACCAGGCCAATTTGAAGGAGGCAGACGATCTTTAATATTCCATGCTGCTTCTGATGGAATAGTTGTAAACTGCTTTATCCTCTCAACAGATACCATTTTGTTTTCCATGAAACAGCTCATGTATATGGACCAGAACATCACCGAATTCAAGGACAATCCATAAGAGAGGGATAAACCAACGTTTTCTACATCAAGCAGAACAGTCTAGTCAGTTATTATCTCAATAGAATTTTGACAGCAGAATAAATATCATTGCTCTACATGATATGCTACTTAACATTATCCAAGATACAGTATATACTCCACGGTCCAAGCTACTTGTATTTTCAACATGTAATATTAAACAGACAATAGATGCAGAATGATAGTAGTTGAGTAATTTAAAGGAGCACCTTCTTTAAGTCTTTATTTTTTTTTCTATTCTGTTTTACCTATTGCAGTCTTAGCCTCTTAGGGTATGTTCAGATTGGTGGGGATGTGATGGAATAGAGTAGGATGGCATGTGACTCAACCATTTAGAAGACAAAATTGGCAAGGGAGGAGAAAGGGTAGTAAGATTTAGAATTCTCCTTTTGTTATTTCATTACTTTCCTCATTAATCCTTTAAGCAACTTCCAAATAAGGGAAAAGTAATACCACTCCATTCCATCCCATCCATACTCACTCCATTTCATTCCACTATACCCAAAACATCCAAACATAGCCCTAAGGGTTCAGGTATGGAACAGGCACTTATTCCAAAGGTTCAATTGTGACAGAAAATCTTTCACTACTAGGAAAGCAAACCAAGAACCACTGATTCTTCTGCTGAGGACTACTTAGAAAGATGAAAGGGATACAATGTCAAGGGTCATGACAAGGCAACCATTTTAGAAATCCTTTAACAGTATAGTGTCAATTTACCTGGCTTTATGATACTGCTGGGTAACAGGATCATGAACATGGCAGAAATGCAAAAAACTAAGCTTCCAAGCAGTTCTAAGCGGAAACCCAACCACGCATTGGAACTAAAGTTGTGGAAATCCATTCGCAAATTAGCATTCACCCGTTTAACATTATCATCAGAAAATCTCTTCTGCTTTCTGAATGCGCGAATTGTCATGACACCAGAAATGCTTTCAGAGAAATGATGAATGACAGGTGCTTTTGTAATTGAATCCAGGCGAGTTAATTCACGAGATGAAGCAAGAAAATAACCCTGCAAGACCAGAAAGAAAAAAGAGACACAGGAATTGTCAAAATAAAGTGCATAATATATATTTACTTGTGAAGAAATTAGGTTCTGACTACTGTGGATTTCATCTGTCAAACAAATGAGTATAGTGGTTATCGTTCTTTAGATTATCTAGCTATCCCTTTTAAGAAAGCAGCTGTACCACAGCCATTCAATTTACTTCCATACTTGAAGGGAAAATTCTGTCGATGACTTCAAATATTGGAAATTATAGAGTATGCTCATTTATTCATGTTTCCAGCTGCAACAATTTTAGGGTTATACACGTTGCATTGGCAATCTAAGCAAGGCAAAGCATTGGGCCTGTATCATGTCTCATGCTTTAAATCTTTAGGCATAAATATAGCAGAGTTATGTCAGCAATACGTTTGACTAACAGGGTAATCATATCCATACCCGGTACCATATGTTCAACCAAATAAGAGGAATTAGCAAGAACACTGTTGGCCAAGAATTTTGACATGTGATTATGAAGATGCTGATCACGGTAATGTACATGGCAATAACAAATCCCAGGAACAAGGGGAGAAAGACATCAACATTGGTCTGATCAGTGGATGCCTGTAGAAGTTAAACATAAAGAAAAATAGAAGTCATTATAAGTATGTATTGAAATATGATAGTAATGTAGAAGTTTATATCAATATAGATTAGGTTATTCCATATAACATTTGACATTCATACTTGAGCCCTTAAGTTCTTACCCTACTTAGAATTCTCCCCGATGGTGTAGTGTCAAAGAAAGACATGGGGGCATGCAAGATGCTATGAAGAATTTGTGAGAAGAAAATCTGTGCTGTTTTTAGGCCCAAGATTGTAAAGGAGAAGGATCTTATCACTACAAACATAACTGATACTGCAGCAATAATTGCATAGACGGAAATAAACAGAGAAGGGTCAAACAATTGAGCACGCTCTTCTGAGGTTTCATATGCCAGCCAATAATCACTTGCCACCATAGCTGCTTGCAACAACAAAGAAGCAAGCAATACTCCGGTAATGCCCCACCACCCAAAAGCCTCCGTGCAGTAGAGTTTATAAATATGTAAGCTCACTTTCCCAGTTTCTCTCTCCTCATCTTTGATGAGTTTAGAACTTTCCTTGCCAGACTTGGGCTGGTCAAGAGAATTGCTTTCACCATTGGTTTGTCTGTAATTAGAAGCTGCCTCTGGAGTGTTGATTGGTTTGTTCAAATTCTCACCAGGCATGACCGCACCCTGTTCTACTAGTTCCATAGAGGTCTCATGTGCAGCTACCAGAGCACTAAAATCCATTCCAGACTCTAGTAGATCATTGTACTTCCCTGATTGGACTATCATTCCATCCCTCATGACCTTATAGCAAGCAAATATAAGTATTCGTATCAATCACCAAGTTAAATTGAATATTGAAACAGATGAAACATTACAGGATTGGGAAAAGAGACTTACTAATATAAGATCCACATTATGTAGGAAGTCTACTTGGTGCGTTACAAGAATAATGGTCTTGCCTTTTAGAACTCCCCTCACACATTCCTGTATAAAAGGCATACCACAAATGCTACGGCTTAACTAACAAAGAATAATTTTGTAAATAAACAACTAGATTTTCTAAAGTATGGCCATTTGCAGCATATCTCTTGTTTACTATGGCATCAAATGCATTATTTTATCTATTCATCCCAAAAGCACTTGACAAGATTTTGAGCTCTACCCACTTAAATTATTAACTAAACAAGCTGAATTCTATATCATTTCTTAAAATAACAATTCACAAAGTTGACTTCAAGCAACAAACTAGCACATGAATCAGTCAAAATTACACAATGCTGTAGGAAACTGGAACTTTGAGAATAACCACCTTAAATATTTCAGTGCCAGTATGTGCATCAACAGCACTGAAGACATCGTCAAGAAGATATATATCACAGTCTTGATATACAGCCCTGGCAAGTTGTATACGCTGCTTCTGGCCTCCACTTAGGTTGATGCCACGCTCTCCAATCTCTGTTTGATCCCCATACTCCATCATTTCCAAGTCTTTCTCCAAGCAACAGACCCTGATTACTTCATTGTACTTCTGTGTGTCCATTGGTAAACCAAAGAGAATGTTTTCTTCAATGGTCCCATTTTGAATCCAAGATGTTTGAGCAACATAAGCAGTACTCCCACAAACTTGAACCTGATACAGAAATATAAAATAAAAAATGAACATCATGGTACAAATTTGTAATCACATGATAAAGAATTAAGAATTTGAGACATGGACCTGTACTTTACTGGGTATATCTCAACTATAGGGACAATATATAGAAAGAAAGAAAATAGAAAAATAAAAACCTATGAATTTCTCATTTCTGAACCAAAATTTATAATTTTATACCTTTCCAGAAGTTTTGCTCATCTCACCAAGAATTGATGCAAGTAGAGAAGACTTTCCCGACCCCACGGTCCCAACAATAGCTGTAAGCTCCCCCTTATTGATCTTCAAGTTAATATTTTTCAAGTCCTGCTCTCGGTTATCATCATCCCAGCTAAAGCTCCCATCTTTGACCTCCACAGCAGTTTGTCCACTGCAGCCTTCCTCTCTCTCAACTGAGTCATCCGACAACTCCCTGCTGGACATGTACCTATCTAACCTCCCCAGTGATACCATTGCTTGTGAAAGAGATATCATAGACTGTGGGAAGGTCCTAATGGGTTCCTGCAGGATCTTAAAGATAGTTGTTGTGGTGAAAACCGTCCCAGCATTAAGTGGAACTCCAAGCAAAATCGCTGTACCAAATGTGAGAGTTGATATCAATACAGGTGTGCTCCACAACACAACAATATTGCCACAAAGTGAGTACATAAACTTGGAAAGCCACTCAAACTCTGACTGACGAAAACCCAAAATTCTCTCGTTGAAATGTTCTTCCCATGCCTGGAACTTAATCACACGCATGTAATTAAGCATCTCATTCACCGCTTTCATTCTCGAATCCCGATTCCTCATCACATTAAATTGGAAACGGTTGTTTCTTCGAGTACCCATCAAAACAAACACAATAACACCAATAAGTCCAAGCAACGCCGTAACTACCGAAGCACCTAAACAATTGTAAAGCAAAATTAAGCCAATACCAACTTGAAATGGCATCATCCACACGGCATGTAACTGAAGCATCATATCAGAGAGTTGCTGGGAATCAACAGCCATGTAATTCACAATAGTTCCAACGCCATGATCCTGCCGAGCAGAGCATGATAGCCTTAGCCCCTTCTTGTACAAAGAAGTGATGAGAGTACATCGGATAAGCATCCCAAGCTTCTGAGAGTTGAAGTTGAAATGGTGAGTCGTCAAAACTTCTACAAATTTGGCAATGAGGAGAATCAACACGAGGTAGTATCCTTCATATACAGAGCTTCTCTTCCCTGCCGTGAAATCAACAAAACTTTGTATAAGAACCGGCCCTACAAACATGACACAGAGCCGAATAATAGCAAGGAAGGCAGTGAAGGCTATATCCTTCCAGAAGCACCGAAGCAATGTGGTTCTAACTGGGTGCTTTGACATCTCGTGTGATTTAGGCCATTTTGATTCAAAGATTGCTGACATCCTCTCAGCACTATGCTGCGGGGAAAGGGATGGAACTTCATCAATCTTCAATGGCGACTCGTACCCTTTACTCAACAAGGGATTTATCCAAATCCAAAAGGCCCTGGATACAAAAGAAGCTGAAGCAAAGCCAGTAACGTTGGATTTGCTCAGAGTATGATCATATTCTGTGATTTCCTCATCAATTGGCGGTTGTGTTTCTTCGTTGGACCTAATGCCAGTGGATCCTTTAACCGCAACACTAAGCAGAAAAAGTGACAGAGGCAGAGAAATGAAAGAGACTACGTCATCCACCTGAAAGCTGAAGTCTTCGGTTTCTTCTACATCCACAGAGACAAAACGTATAACCCCAGAAGCAGTGAACAAAGAAAAGATAATGAAATTTGCAATCCAATAAATTCGAAGCGATAGTGGGTGAGCAACCGCTTCAAATCTTTTCTCATGGATGATTAAGATTGCTAGTACTACTTGGGTTATGGCCCGAACTAACCAAAATAGTCCATCAACTGGCTTCCATGGCACCTGGGCGGAACTACTAAATACCAGAATGCAAGCCACGGCGTACAATATAGCCAAAACAGCCGTTGCCGTTAGAGTCAGCTTAAACCATACGGTTGTTCTGACAAAAGCTCTGCTATTTCTGATAAGGGGCTTGTTGAGCTCGGAGGTGGGGCCGCCATTTGAGGTGAACCTAGAATAGAGCTTTATAACGGCAAACACAAAGAGGATGAACAAGAGTAGGACGTCAACAGCAGACAACAAAGCTCTTTGAGGACAGGGCGAAAGGAAAACAAATCTCAGCCATTGAGGTAAAGTTGAGAGAGATGTATCCCCTGAGTTTAGTTTCACAGGGGATGAACACGAGAGGGACGTGATCCAAGTTGCAGCTGCAGACGACATGTTTGTGCACCAAAAAGAAACTTCAGTGCAACGAATTCTCTGTGTTATTCTTCAGTCTCATCAATCTTCTCTCTCTGCAGCCTGAAAGAATCAGGGCCATTAATTAAATATGGTGGCAAAAAAATTAACAGGGGATTGAGAAGGGTCCTTTGAGCAATAATTATAAGGAATAAATTAAAAATGCTCCTGAAAACAAGCCAAAATGTCAATTCACGAGGAAACAAGAAGCGAAGTTTGAACAAGAGAAAGGGACAAAAGGACGAAATGATCAGAGTTACAAAAATGAGAAAGTTGAAGCCTGAAAGTTCCGCTTTAAAACACTTCCTCTCTTTCTGACACGCTGAAGCACGTTTACCTTTTAGAGCATTCACAATCTTCTATAGCCTCAAGCCCAGGAAAGCAGAGTTGCAAACCAAAACCCGGAAGAGGTCCAGAGCAACGATATGGTGCTCTGGACTCTGCAGGTTTTTTTCTTCTTTTTCTGGCAAGATGAGGTATTTTGAACGAAAACGAGGCTGGAGAGTTCACCGGTCACCATCAAAATTAATAACTTATTCTTCTTCTACCATTGAATTTTCAGATTGCAAAAGCAGCTGTCAATGTTTTATGTAAACGAAAATTTTCTTTTACGAAGATAGTGGGAACTACTGTCATAAATATATTATATCGCAGTTTGGTCAAAAAGAAACTTCCCACGGAAAAGTACAACATGCTATCATATTGAGAGAAATTGAGAGACGGAGCAAACAGAAAAAATAAACAAACAAAAAAAAAAGAAAAAGGGTCAGGGAAACAACTTGAAAGTTTCCTGGTTGTTAGAGTCAAAATTATAGAACAAGAAAGCAATAAATTCAAACCAAGCCCGAAGGAAATAATAAACTTTAGAAGACTAAACGCCAAATAATTGAAGCTCGCTCACCTTTGACCGAAGAAGGATTCATGAAATGAAATGAAATGAAAGAAAACATGGAAGAGCCTCGGTCTACCCTCGTGCTCTACAAAAGAACATAAAAAACAAACACCGAATGACTAGTATAGGTTGATTCAAAAGAGTGTGTGATTGATTGGCAAGAAACGGTGCCTCCGTGTGTTCGATACAAGGAAAAAAGGAAGGGTGGAGTACCCAAAGAGACAAACTGACAGGTACTAATGGGAGGAATGGTGATGGGGGGTGGGTTGGAACAGAATCAACCGGCTTCGAAGAAACGACGTGAAGAAATTGTAGTGTCCAATCTTTACAGGGTCAGAGAGAGAGAGAGTCAGACTCAAGAGTTGGCGTTGGCTCCTTTCCTGTTCCTCTTTTAAAGTATGACCGCGTCCCTCAGTCGCTTGTTTATTATTTATTTGGCGGGCTAGGGTGTCCTCTACCACTGGGAATTGGAGGAAACCATACAAACTCTAAATCTAGGAGATCGGAGCCCCTAACACCCGTATAGTATCTATATAAGAAAATATTTTTTTAAATATTTAATATTAATTTTTTAATTTCATCTTTATTTTTAAGAAAAAAATCAATAAAATAAATGAAATTAAAAAATAAAAATATATTAATAAAATAAAATAAAAGTTAATTTAATCATATACCATATTTTTATAATTAAAAATATTTAATAAATTTTTGAATTTTTATATAATTATCTTAAATAATAAATAAAAATATATAAAAATAATATTTTTATATAAAATATTAAGTAATTTAACTACATGTATTTAATTATATTCAAAGTATTTTTTTTATTTTATACATGAGATATTAGCATTTAAATAAAAACAATAAATGATTTCATAAAAAATCAAATATTTATATTATTATACAATAGTCTTAATATTGAGATTGATGGGAATGGAGTTAAAAAATGGTGAGACGTTTGATTTTTAAAAATTATATTTTATAAAAATAGTTAGTTTTTATTATTTTTATTCGATAAAAATTAAATTTATAAAATAATTTAAATAAGTTAAATTTTATAAAAATATTTTAAATTCATATTAAAAAAATGATTAACTGATAATATTATGTGTTATGTTTTAATTATAAAAATATATTATTTTAAAATTATATAAGAACTTTCTTTTTGAAACATCTTGTACATAACTTTTTTTTTACTACATCACTCAAAGTTTATTATATTAATTATATGAAGTATTATTATCTTTAACTTTAATTATTATATTTAATTTTAAGCGCCAATCCATTCACCATCCTGCCGGCAAACAGTATAAAATTGCGCAGAGCGGGGACGCAGGTCCATGGCAGCGCGTCGGTCGCGCTGACCAGCTAAGGGAGAGCTGAGCGCTGAGGTAGGAAAGCTACACCGGCTGAAAATTTATATATATAATAAAATTAACTTATGTTTAATAAATGTTAGAGTGATATTATATCTTTTAAAATAATTTTTTTAAATAATATCCAAAAAACTAATTTTTTTTAAATAATATTTTAATATAGGATAAAAATATTAAATAATAAAAATTAAAAATGCTTAACATATTAAAATTTTAAAATATATTTAATATTTTATAATTTAATAATTAAAAAAAATTATTAAACTAATTATTTAGTAAAATATATAATTATTCTAAATATTTATAAAATATTAAGTAATTTAACGACATGTATTTAATTATATTCCAAGTATTTTTTTTATTTTATACATGAGATATTAGCATTTAAATAAAAACAATAAATGATTTCATAAAAAATCAAATATTTATATTATTATACAATAGTCTTAATATTGAGATTGATGGGAATGGAGTTAAAAAATGGTGAGACGTTTGATTTTTAAAAATTATATTTTTATAAAAATAGTTAGTTTTTATTATTTTTATTCGATAAAAATTAAATTTATAAAATAATTTAAATAAGTTAAATTTTATAAAAATATTTTAAATTCATATTAAAAAAATGATTAACTGATAATATTATGTGTTATGTTTTAATTATAAAAATATATTATTTTAAAATTATATAAGAACTTTCTTTTTGAAACATCTTGTACATAACTTTTTTTTTACTACATCACTCAAAGTTTATTATATTAATTATATGAAGTATTATTATCTTTAACTTTAATTATTATATTTAATTTTAAGCGCCAATCCTTTCACCATCCTGCCGGCAAACAATATAAAATTGCTCAGAGCGGGGACGCAGGTCCATGGCAGCGCGTCGGTCGCGCTGACCAGCTGAGGGAGAGCTGAGCGCTGAGGTAGGAAAGCTACGCCGGCTGAAAATTTATATATATAATAAAATTAACTTATGTTTAATAAATGTTAGAGTGATATTATATCTTTTAAAATAATTTTTTTAAATAATACCCAAAAAACTAATTTTTTTAAATAATATTTTAATATAAGATAAAAATATTAAATAATAAAAATTAAAAATGCTTAACATATTAAAATTTTAAAAATATATTTAATATTTTATAATTTAATAATTAAAAAAAACTATTAAACTAATTATTTAGTAAAATAAATAATTATTCTAAATATTATTATGATTCTTTAATTAGTTAAATTCTTCTTCTCGCGATTTTAAGACCAATTATAATCAATTAGCTTAATAATTCTTTGAGTAATTTTATATTATTCATAATTATCAGTCTAATAATTTTTTTAATATTTAATAAAAAAGTATTAAATGAAAAAATACTTAATATATTAAAAACTTAAAAATCAAATAATATTTTATTTATTTAATAACAACTATTAGACTATTTTTTAAGAAAATTATTTTAATTCTCTTAATATTTAATTAATAAAATATTAAATATAAAAAAAATATGCATTTAATATTTTAAGAATTTAAAAATATTTGATATTTTATTTATTTAATATTTTTCAATTCCTTTTATTTGTTATTTCATATAATAAGTAAGTTATTAAATAGTATTATTCATAAAAAGAATTATATTTGAACAAAATCCCTCTTATTAAAATACTGTAAAAAAATACTTAAAATATTATGATTCAATTCACTAATTCTCTCTCACTTTGTTAAAATCAAGGTAAATTTTAGAAACTAATAATTAATAGCTTATTAATTTTCCAAAATAATAAATAAAATGAAATATTTTTTTTTAAAGTAACAGATAAAATGAAATGAATTAATTAATTAAAAATATTTTTAATATTTTTAATTTTCAAAATAAGTATAATAAATACTAACTTAATACTGATAAAATTAATGTTTTCTCTTATAGCAAATAAAAGTTGAAGTCCCTCTTAATATTTATCTGACTCCAAAAATAAAACATTACCTATTACAAACATGTATGGGACATAATAAGTAACCAACTAAAATTTGCTCACCTACTCCACTTTTACTTTTTTTTAGGTAAGAGTTTAAAATTTTTATGATAAATTAATTATAAGATTAAACATTTTATTATTAATAATTAAGAGACCTAATTGTAGTGAATAATTTTTTCTTAATAAAAAATTACTGAAAAGCAAATGTATCTAATTTAATATATAAAAACAATTTAAAATATGAGCCAAACATATTATTTTATATGACTTAAAATTATTTTTTTGATTAATAACTATTGATAAAAAAAATTATTAAATTCAATCTCATAATTAATAAATTTTAAAATTGAAGTCTACAATTGATTATCAAAATAAAGTTGAGATTCTTATAAAAAAGTTTGTATTTGCTTTTTTTTTTTTCAAATTTGTCTTTGTTTTCTAACAAGTCATTCAAGACCCATTTCCTTCTATTTTTCTTATCTTTTTTCCCATAATTTCTAAATTTGAATACTTTTTTTTTTAATCTCAATTTTTGAATTTTTTTGGTAATCTGTAAATTTGATTTTTTTTGGTAATTTCTAAATTTGAATATTTTATAATACTGTTATAAAATTTGTACATATATAATAATTAATTTAATTTTAATTTATTTTCAATATAAATAATTTTTATTAAAAAAATTTATTAAAATAATAATTATCTAAAAATTTAAATACTTAATAAAATATAATTAAATAATAATATAAAAAAATATTATACTGACAGGAAATTAAAACTAAGTTATTAGTTTTTAATATTTAGTTTTACATTTTTAGATTTATCTTCAAATTTATAGATGGTCATGTAATTTATTTTTCAATTTATGCCTGATCAATTGAATACTTTACTTTTGCAAATTAATATGCAATTTAAAAATTCAAAACACATACTTGATGTGTTTAGTGTCATTCTTGTTGAAATGCTGCATGCCAATTAGTTCAATCAGTAAAATGATTAGAATAGAAGCAAGGATTCGCGATGGAAGGAATTATCTTTAAATAATTAAAAAAGATACCTAATATTTTAGAGCTAAAACTTATAGAAAAAAAAACATAATTATGATACCTAATAATCACAATGAAAAAGGAAATATTAATCTATTGTGAACAAGAATTATTATCCATCTTGTTTGAATATGTGGCACACAAAATTTAAGCAACAAAATTGCCCCGCGTAGAGAACAAGAGAAGCGAGAGAATAAAATAACTCAAACAAAAAAACAAACAACAAACCACGTGGGTAGTTCATTTTCTCTCCTAAATATAACAACGCACGTGGGGTGGATATTTTGTTCTTTATACTAACAATAACAGCGTTGTTACGGTATTTTAATATTTTTTAAATATTAATATTTATGATAATTATTCAAATATTTATTATTGTTATTTTTTTTAATAAATGTTTAAAGTTTAAAAAATATAATTAATAATTAATAAATATTTTATAAATCAACGTAAATATCAATACTTAAAAAAAAAAAAGGAAATCGATGTAATCCCCAACAGTGAGCCATCTTTTTTTCTCCAACATATAAACCAATCCTTTGGTTGGTTTCTTTGGAATGCTTGTTTAGCATTTATTTGTGTGTGTGTGAATTAAATTTTATAAATTTAATTTTTAGTAAATTTAATTTTAGTTTAAAATTAATTTATGTAAAGTAATTTATATTTATAAATTTTTTCTTATTTAAAATCTTATTTTAAAAAAATAAATGTTATTTGAATAATGTTCATAAAATTTACTTTTGATTGTGTAATTATTAAAAAATATATGAGTTTTATATTATTTTATTTATATTATCCTTCTACAAAAGTTACATATATAAAAAATAAGTGCAAATTCATTGAATTTATTTATCTGTACATTTGTATTAAAAAAACATTTTTCTTGCTAAAAACTGAAAAAAAAAATTATACATTTGTCTTGACAAAAACTGAAAAAAGAAGAGAAGATCATAGTGAAATATACCATTAATTTCTTTCTCAGCATGAATTTGTCAACGTAGAAACAAAGTTGTCTTGCTTTTAGTCAAATGATCATTTATTGAGGGAGAAGCTTTAACGCAATGTTTATCAAACATCTTTATTTTGATCTTTGAGTGAGAAGGCCACTTATTGACTTACACGGGCATTTGAGTTGGGCAAACACTTAACTAAACACACTCAACTAAAGACACTTACCTTTCGTTTGAATCAGTAGAAAAGGGAGAGAAAATAAAGTAGGGGAGAAAAAAAGAAAATAAAGTAGGAGAGAAAATAATAAAAAAGAAAAAACCTTTTCCCTACGTGGTAAGAGAAGAAAACAACAAAAAGATAAAAATATACTCGTGGGGCTCACAAAAAAATTTCTTCCCACATGTAGGAAGAAAACTCTCGTGCGAGAAGAAAAAGATGAAAACTCACAAACTCATTTTAATATAATTCAAATGATAATAAATTTCTTTAAAAACTTATTGATTTTGATATGAATTTCCACTCATGCTATTTATTTTTTATAATGAGAATATTATCGGCCAATTTTTACGTCCAAGATTAAATTTCTCCCGTAATAATTTTAAGAGCACACATTTTATATATTAATTTAATACATTTAAGAGTTACATTCAAACCAAAGGTTCAAACTCCAATACAATGCATAGAGCACGTATTAATCACTAGGTCAACTCAAAGTTAGTTTACCAATGCTTTAACTTTCCTTTTTCTCACCACACCAAACCTTAGACCATCTTTATAACAAAAGAAAAAAAGAATATTTTCATAAAATTTTAAAATGTAATAAACTAAATGAGAAAATGAATCACAGTAGTTTCTCTCATTAAAAAATTTATTATAATGTAATATTATTTATTTTTGAATTTTGATATTGCTGTTTTTAATATAATATGTAAAAGTGTCATTATAGTTTGTCTTACAAAAATTCATTATTTTTAATATATAAATATTTAATTATAATTTATTGAAAGTGTATGAAATTTGTTCACTATTAATAAATCATACAGTGCTATCTATTTTAAAAATAGTTAAATTTTCGTATTAAAAGTGAAAAATCTTATTTACTTAATCATGTATTATTTAATGATAATATACAATTTTTTACATTGATACTTTGTCTAAAACGTGAAAAAAAAAACAAATTACTTAAAGAAATAACAAATTAAGAGTAAAAATATAGCACTCGATAGAGTTTATTAACTTTTGCACAATTTATTTTTTTTAAATAAATGCTCATTTTGATCCTTTAAATAAAATTTGCCATATCACATTGGTGCTCTACTATAAATACATATATTAACCATTCAATTTCAATTTATGTTATTAAATTAGTTCTTAAAGTGACATCAAATTAATATTGAAAATGACAAAATTGATGACATCAATTTATATCATTAAATTGGTCTTTATAGTGACATCAAATTAATCTTAAAAAGAATGAAATTGATAACATTACTTGTTATTAAACAATTAATTTGACATTGTATATAAATAAAAAAAACTAACCTAATATTGCATATATCTTAAAAAAACCAAAATTAATATTTACTCTTTTTGTTTTTATCCTAACCCACCATCTCGATTAGATAGATTAGTTTACCAATATTTTA
Organism: Castanospermum australe; assembly: GCA_019955255.1. Lineage (NCBI taxonomy): Eukaryota > Viridiplantae > Streptophyta > Magnoliopsida > Fabales > Fabaceae > Castanospermum > Castanospermum australe. Next base: position 258,713 of record NSJW01000393.1, on the reverse strand, counting down.
CCTTGATTATATACATATATATTTTTAATCTAGACTAAACTTTTAATTTGAACCTCTAAAAAATATCGATATTAATTTAGTAATTGAATTATGCAAGATGATATCATTTTATTCTTTTAAAATAATTGATATTAATTTAGTCCATCATTTATCAAAAATGTTATTAATTTAATTTTTTTAATTATATAAAATTAACATCAATTCAATCCTTTAATCATATATATTAATCTCTATCTATATACAAAAAGACGAATTTGATATTACATTTAATGATTTAATGATTAAATTGATATCAACACTCTTTAAAAGATTATAGTGACATCGACCAAATTCTTAGATGATCAAATTAAAATTTTACTCTTTAATCTATTCAATCATTTTAATAGATTGCATGGGATTGGCCCGCGAAGACAACTCTATTTAACCTCTCTGATCCGTGGTTGATGAAAATGGAATTGTTTATTTTCGTGATCGAAGAGCGATTGCTTTATAACTTGGGGAATGACTAACGGGCAAACAAGACCATTCCCTTTCCTGCTCACCGATGATAAAGATGGGTTATCTTACCTTGCAGACTACTTTTATTTTATTTTTTTGAAAAGCAAAATGGTTGGAAAGTGTCTCATCATTCCAAGAATCAGAGCTGTTTATGGTTTCTCTCTTCGATGATATCTTTTCACTTTTATGAAATTTGTCTTACCTAAAATCCTTGACCAGAGCTGGCATGCACGAAAAATGGTTGAGGTTTTGACAATGATCACTATCCACCTCCTGTTTTCTACCAGGAACACTCCAAGAATCATGTTATAGAGTTCCAATCTTTTTTTCTTGTCGCGTGAGTTACAGTGTGCATATTTAAATGAGATTTTCTTGTAAAAGTATATAATTAGCGAAAATAGTTGAAACAATCAAACAAGAGAACGCTAAGATTAATAAAATAGGAAACTAAAGAAGGAGCTTTGCTGTGCGGTTGAGTTTAGTACTACTTATTTTTTAACAATGATATTATGGTTAAATTACCAATTCATTGACTTCACATTAGATTTTAATTTTATTTTTTTATTGTTCATATTTAAAAATTAATATGATTGACTTTTAAATCTCTTATAAACTAAGTTAAATGACGGAATAATTTATTAAGAATTACGAATAGGATTAAAATCTTTTAATACTTAATGTGAAATCAATAAATTTTTTTAAAAATTAATTTAATAATTTAATATAATATTATTATTACTGATCCCATTTTATCATTTTTGCGCACACTTCACAAGTTTTTAGCTCTACTGATTTAGCCCACTCCACAAGCTAACACTGATGGAAAATATTTGAATAGGGCACTAGACCCCTGAATACATGTTTGATTAGATGGAAATGAATATAATAGAATGCGATGAGAATCAAAACTTTTTTATACTTTGACCTTCAAGATTTTATATGTTTCATTTTATTCAATTTCTTTTATTTCTTACACACCAAATGTGCACTTATAATGTCACAACTTTCTATTGATAATAGCTCGTCTATTCTATAGCATATATATTGCGCACAATATCTGCTTAATAATGTACAATCTCATCCTCTGAACTGCATGTTTTTAGATTTTTAGATATACAATACTTTTATTTTTTATTTTTAATCAATAATAGTTGTGAGACTAACTTTTCAAGTTTAGGATTCGAATCTCTAATATTACAAGTAAAGTTCATCCGAAATCACAGTTCACTTTTAATATAACTAATTACTTTTGAGTATACAATACTTTTATATTATGTTATCTACTGCGTATCATATTAATTATGTATATTATTTTTTTTATTATTTATATATTAATAATAATTAATATTAAAAATTAAATCAAATAATTATAATAAGAGATAATAGTGATTTATATCGTTAATATAGTATAACAGTACTATATGACACCATATATAAACATAATTTAACATTAAATATACTTAAAAAGTTATCTAAATATAATATGCTTGTCCTAATATTACTGGGGGTTGGGCAGTACTCTTTGAGTTATTGAGGTTGATGCTTGTTTTGTACTTTTTTTTTTGGGTTGAGAAATTAAAAGAAAAACTAATGTCTAAGGAAGAGGACACCTAAGGATTCAGCCAACAACAGAGGACCCAATATACAGCCCTCTTGAAAGTCTTCTTTATCTCTCTTCTGCGATAAGGGTATTACTACCTGAAAATAAATACATAAAATATATATAATATTTTTTAAATTACTGAATTATATAAATTATTCTATCTGTTATTATGTATTCATCGCATGCACTGTACTGGCCATCCTGCACAGTCATTTTACCCATACTTACCTCACGGGATGGGTATGCAGCTGTTGAAGAATCCATCGAGATAATTGCATCTGCATATGCAATCATGCTATGATCAGTCTATCTATTATTAATATTATAGCTTCCTTTGCTAACAAGAGTTTGTCTTCTTATCGTATTTCATCCTAACTTAAGTTTAATTTTTAATTTTTTTTTAATAAATCACCTTTATTCTCCTAATTTTAAATTGAGTAAACTTTTCTCCTAATATAAATTTTTTACGTGAAAAATATGACAGGATAAAGTTTAAGTAAAGCAGTATAACTATTTACTAATTAAAGGAGGAGAATTTCACTTAATTTAATGAGATTACATGCATGATAAAACATTCGAACTACGAAACTAAAAATAGTTGGATTCTTATTTATATAGATTTAATATTTTTTGTTTATAAAAAATGATGTTCTCATGTACATAGAAGGTTTATCAGCAAAGAAGGGTGAGCATTGATTCTAGCTGTCCTCGTTCAGCTTCAGCTGCGATAGTTACACTGCACGCAAGAGAGTCTCTTTCATCGATTTCGACCTGTTGGTGAATGGGAGCTTTCAATCAATATCTACATATATAACTCTTACTTTAAATAATTATAAAAATGCAGCATTATTCCTATATAAAACGTCATGTCATGGAATGAGTAACACATAACGATGCATTAAGTTTAAATATACACTAGCATTGCGCATGCTTATGCATACTATTATTTATAGTTAATTTTTTAAGTATAATTCATAAATATTTTTGTAAATACTTGCTTAGTAGTATTTATAGTTAATTTTTTAAAATATAATTTATAAACATTTTTATAATGTTAGATTAATTTATAAACTAAATATGTAAAAAGAAAATTTTAATAGAATTTACACATATTTCTAATTATAATATAATTTATGAATTGAATATGCAATGATATATTTTATTTTTATTTTTATAATAAATTATTTTTAAAGTATTTTTTATGATTGTATCCTCTTAATCAAATGTTTTAGACTATGATTTTTACTTTATGTATTGTCATAATGTGATAATAAGAGTACAAATTTAAAATACAACTAAATATAAGTTAACTAATATAGTATAAATTTTATTTATAAAAGTATCACAAAATAATTTATGTTAACTTCATTTTTTTTCATAAATATAATCACTTATTTAATATCAAAAGTTTTTATTTTTTAATAATATTTTAAATTTATATGAAGGAGGTCACATTAATAATTAATATTATGACGTTTAAATGACTTGTAAAATATTTAATTAATACCATGTTTTCATATGACATTATGTGATATTACATGATTTATAAATTTTTTTTAAAAAGATCATATTATTATATAATATGATATGATACTTGCATGATATCATATTAATATATAATATAATGTAACACTAATGACTTTTATGAGACCACATATTAGATGACTAACAGCTTTGATGAAATCACATAAAAGCTAACGTGATGAGTTTTTGAAAGAGATTGTATCAGCATTTAATATGATATAACATTCTTTGACTTGAACGACGCCATATAATTACATTGCATGGCACTGCATAACTTTCACATTCTACTTTAATATATTATATATAAATAATATTTTTATTTTTAAATATATTTAACGTTTTTAATTTATTTTGATGAATAGTATATAATTATTAAAAAATTATTATAGTATTAATATCTATTTTAATTAACTTATTTTATATATAAAGTAATTTATAATTAAAATTTTATTGTTGAATTTTTTATAAATAATAATTTTAAAAAAATTAATTAAAATCAAATCTACGTTAAATATTTATTAATTAACAATTTTTTATTTTATATTTACGAATAGACCTGTCACATGATGAGTCGGTGTTGGTAGTTCGTCAGGTATGACGTTGGGACAGGAAATCAAAACATCAAATTTGGATACTAGTATTGATTGGGTCCATAGTTGTTATAAAAATTGACTTGGGATCACTGTATTGGGACATTTCACAATTACATGTCAACGTTAGTGATACAAGAACGTGAAGTTAAGGGAAGAAAGGATCTCCCCAAAATCGCATTCATTGGAATGCGGCCACATACAACGCCATCGCTGGTCACCGTCGTAACACACAGAAGAGAGCCAACCAGTTTTGGTCATCTCTTGATGGCGTATGCAGTTGTTTGATAGAAGCGAAAACAACGGATCCGTGCACGTCGATGATCGTAATTAGGTTGATTCAAGAATAAATCGCTGAGTTGGTTCCGAAAGATTTAACTAAGTTCTTCCTTTATTTAAGATTTTAGTTTGATTGTTATTTTTTCATTCAAGTCGATTTTTATTTAAGAATTATTATAATTAATTTTTGAATATTTTTAAAATTAACTTAAATGATAAAAAAATTGTTAAAAATTACATATAAAAATAAAATTAGTTAAAATATAAAAATATTTCTCTAACTAATTGTCATTTTTAAAAAAATTACTTTAAAATTCAACAATTTTATTTTTTAAACTTATTAAATGATACATATTAATTTCTTACAAGTATTTTTTTTAAATATACAGAGATTCAATTTGTACTATAATACATATTTTAATAAGTTAAAAAAGTTATGTTCCTGAATTTAAAAGTATAAAGAATTTTTTTGAAAATGACTTATCTATATTATATATAAACGAAATTTCATCCGTTAGTATCTATTTTTTAAATTATTCAAAATGCCATTATATTCATTTAAAAATAATAAAAAAATAACGAATAAAAATATAAATTTATTCTGCTATATTCCGTCTCACTCTCACAATAGATAACTGTTATTAACTTCTCTTTTTCTCTCTTACTTCTTTTTTCTTTTCTTTTTTTTCTGTAATTTTTCTCTACCATATGTTAACATCTATAAAATAAATTAAAAATAATTATTTTTAATAGAATACTAACTCAATTTTAGTATATATAAATATTAAAAAAATACGATTGACACTAGTAATTATAAAAGAATTTCTTACATTTTAGTCATTAAAATTTTTGAAAAATTAATGTAAAATGAATAAAATATTCGATGAACCAACTCAATAATTTAGTCTTGATTCAAATATGTATACATCATCTGGTTATCACTTTTCAGTTTCACCAAATAAACAAAGCTTGTATTTAATGGTAACGAAAACAAAAGCTTTCAGTCCGTGTCAAAGGACGTAGACTAGGCACTGCTGCAGGGTGTTTTCTTCCAAATCGGAGATGCACAGGTCCACGCACGCGCGCCTCCAAAATCAAAATTACCATAACAAATACGAGAAACGTGTTCGATTCCATTATGGAGGCGTAGCCAAAAGGAACACAAATTCAATGATGACGACGGGTACCGTTTCATTTGTCCCAACGACGCAAGTAAATAAATACATAAGGGACTAATTATTTGAATAATGCTGAATACGAATTCTATAATTCCATTTTAACCAAATAATGTTATTTGTCATTTTTGTTTAATATAAATGTGAACTTCATTTTTACACGACACGGAAAATAATATATGAGTTTTCATGTACAAATATAAGATTACTTGAATTATTTCCCCATAAATTAATGGTAACTTGAGACTACATTTATCTAAAACTTTTTGTTTCATATACTTTTCTTAAATATAAGAAAATTGTAGTTCACAAATCAACCAAAAATAAAAAAGAAAAGTGGAGTTTGAATTAAATATTTTAAATTTAAAACTTCCGACATATTATTTAAACATTCAGGAAAGTTTCCACCGTTGAAAAGCTTATTGTTTGAGTCTCATTTTGACGTGCTTATTTTAATTTTTTTCTACAGCAATCATGTTTATTAAATAGCTTTTAAAATTTATATAAAGTTGTTTTGAGTTTATTTTCATAAAATTATTTAGCAATTGAAGTTTGTGAAAATAAATTTTTACTAAAGTGAAAAATAACATAGGCAGTAATTATTTTTATAATAATCTTAAATTAAATTAATCTTAATAAATCACTAAAGTTTGTTTTAAATTAATCTTAATAATTAGTTTATTTTAAAGTTAGACATTATTTAATAAGCTCTATTTTTAATAAATATTTATTTAATCAATATAAAAATATCATAGAAACTCACTTTTTGATTAATTAATGGTTCAGTTATATTTTAATGATTTTGAATTCAATTTTCACTTAGGTGATTGACAATCTGAAAGTACTATTATAAATTTTAGTTGCGACTTTGTGATATATCCTAAAATAGATTTTACTCATAAATTATCTTTTTTTTTCAATAATTTTCGGTTGACCAAATAAATAATTGTTTGGGGAGTACTATTTAGCATGAAAACTCTTCTCACAAAAATTCATGAATGACATGGCATCTAGGAAGAATGAAGCACTTTGAAGTTAATAAATTCTTTCAACTACGAAAATTAGGAGTGTTTAAAAAAATAGACGGACAACATTTTTTGTAACACATTTGGTAATAAAATATTTTGTGGCATGTATCATTTTTTTAATTGTTTATTTGTATTTATTAATGACTTTTGATAGATAAAAGTCCATATCAAGTCATTAATCTTTATTTAAAAATTAGCTAATTTCATATATATATATATATTTATATTCACTTATTTAGCAAATTTATAGTCGCTTTTGTAATTGCTTGGACTAATAAAGTAAAATGGGCTAAAAATTATGCCAATTATGGGCTAGTAAAAGTCTGGCTAAGGCAGAGAAGTGTTTTCCTCTCTGGGCCTTTACTGGGGTTCTATCAGATTGGAAACAGGCCTAGCAAAGTGGTAAAGAATTTGGGCCGTATGATCCAGTTAATACTAAAGTTCGGTCTCAGTGTCACTTGCACTTATGATTGGTTTTGTTTCCAATCGCGAGTAATAGCATATTCTAGAAAGTAGAAACTTATTCGGCGAAGAGAGAGAAGGGACTAGAAGGGTTGCCCAACCAACAACATTGGTTGTACTATAATTATAATTTATTTATTATTATTGTAATCAGTAAATACTCAAAGGATTCTTGAAGTCTGAAAGAGCGACGCTTGGGGGTTCTCTTGGTCTCAGTTGCTAACGAGGAAAAGGAAACTAGGGTTTTACAGCTGCTTCTCTAGGTTTCCGGCTATCTAGTTTAATCGAACAAATATGAGGTAAAAGGCCTTATAAATCCGAAGCTCTTTACTTCTGATTATGTTTTTTTTTTTCTCTGTGTTTTTGTTTTGTTTTGTTGACAATCTTGTGACGCTGCTTTCCTCATTCTTCTGTACTTCGTATTATACTTTTACCCTTTAACGCATTCCATTTTTAAAATTTCGTGTGGTACGTTTGATGCTTAAATGTGTATTATGAATTATATTGGTGGAAGCAGGGCATCTCGTTTTCCGGGATCCAATTTCTGTTGGCATATTTCTAATAACGAATGATTTCATTGCGTTAGGAAATCATTTTATTTTATTTTTCTTCACATTCTTTGTAGGCGATCAAATTATTTGTTTGTCCCGTTATCTTGTGCTATGGAATAATTGGCCCAAAACCCTGTCTGTTGGTGTGGGAGGATGAAATTCAGCAGAATTGAGTCCGGGAGTTTCACTGATTAATTCGTGACTATCTGCCAATGGATAAAGGCTAACAATTTTTTTTTCGGGGTACGGTCATGAAGTGATTTTTTGGCTACGTAGTGATTATGAAGACTGAAGAGTTGGTTTGTTGAAAAGAAGATGATAAATGTATACGGGGCATTTTGATATAACTAGTGCCAATGGAAAGATGCCTTTTACAGAGTTAACTGACTGACTGAACTGTCATACAAGGTTTTGATAAAAATTGCTAATTTTTATTTTAAATTCAGGCCTAGGCAGATTGTGTTGCTAACAAATATTTGGAAATTAAGTAGTACCATTTTTTATATGTTTCGTTTTGTCTTGTACTCTTGTTTAATATGACTAATTTACTCGGTGACTCACATTTCTTTGGCATTTCTTTTTTGAGTTGCCTCTTTCTCTCTTTGTGGTAAGATGGATGTTTTGGAGGTGAGAATTACACATGACTGATAGGAACATGAAAGTGGGTTGTGACTTGTGATTCTTTAATATGTCATAACAGTGTTGGTGATAAATTTTTTTAGCAGGTTGACTACTTTCCTGTCTAATTTCCCTTTATTGCATGCATTTTAGCACCCTCTCTCTTTCCCCCCTCATCTCTTTATCTTTCCACTTTGTGATGCAGTCGCCATCCTGAGGTTAAGTGGGCTCAGAGGGCTGACAAGGTCTATATCACGGTGCAGTTACCAGATTCCAAAAATGCAAAAGTGGATCTTGCTCCAGATGGCATTTTTACCTTTTCTGCCAGTGCTGGTACTGAAGACCACCTGTATGAGCTAAAGTTAGAGCTCTTTGACAAGGTTAATGTAGAGGTGAGAAGACTCTCCCTTGTGGGTAACATTGACATCTTTAATAAGAATGTTTATTTTCCTTTTCCTATGAGTTAAATATTGGCATGGCTTGATACATGCCTGTGCATGTGGGCGATGTTTGCCCTTGGCTTTATAAGCATTCTAACAGTTTTAAGTTTATTGTTATTTGTTTAATGTTTTTTCTCTAACTAATATTTTCTGATATGCTTCACTTGCACTGCAATGGTTTTCTTCTTTGATTTATTTTTAATGCATTTTCTTTACCATTCTCTCTTGTTGCTTCAGGAGAGCAAAATTAATATAGGAGTGAGAGGCATATTCTGTGTAGTGCAGAAGGCAGAGAAAGGATGGTGGAAAAGGTTACTGAGTGGAGAAGGCAAGGCTCCACATTATGTGAAAGTAGATTGGGATAAATGGGTGGATGAGGATGAAGATAATGGTATACTCGTCTGTAAACCATGTTCTTCAGCCGAAATTTTTATATAAGTTATAAAAAGGCATTATAATTTTATGTTTTGACTGATTGAGTTGACTCTTGTTTGTTGAGTAGGTCTTGGTGGTGAACTTGACTTGGGAGGGATGGATTTCTCGGTATTCAACTTGTTCATGTGATTCTCAGTTTGAACCCCCTCTATTATTGATGTTACTCGTCCTAATTATTTTTGTATGCTGCAGAAATTTGGTGGGATGGGTGATGATGCAATGGGTGATGATTTTGATGAAAGTGACGATGAAGGTAAATGTGCTGCACAATTGTGGTTGATATTTATTTTGTCTGTAGGGTTACTTGACTATAATAAAGCATGCTTGATTTCAGAAAGTAGGGATGGTAGTTAAAAAAGCCGTGGCATGTACTTCTTGCATGTAGAATTATGGAATTATGCCTGTATGTTGGGGTGGCTTACTGTTTTAGGAACACTCGGACAACTTTCATAGTTTCATGTTTGTGGCAGACACTATAATCTTATGGTTGGAGTGGTGGCTGTAGGGTATATTGATTGATACTTGCTGGAACTAAGGATTTTGTTTCCTTTGGTAAGATGGGTTTTGGTGGTCATGTGTGTAGTAGCAGAGAAGAGCAGAGAGTGTTACATGGTGAGCTTAACAGGTGCAGAATTGAAGTTGACTGTGAGACAAATGTGTCCTAAACTTGATATGTTCAGTTCTGTAGTAATTTTATTTTTGTTTGGGTATGTTGGTGCTTTATACACTCAAGTTTCTAATGATCAGAGGGGTAGCTTGACTAGCTTGATCGTGGAACTAGCAATTAAAACTTATTAAATTAAGTCAATGTATAGCTGGAAACCCCCTTCTACAGGGATAAATTAATAGCTTATATAACCTTTGTGACTAATGGCACCTTCTCTGAGGGTGAATTTGGTCACAGTTTGAGATTTCAAATTGGTACTTGTAACTTTCTGATCAGACAGAGAAAATTGAATAAAAGTTAATAGGAATGGATACTTCAGTCATATTCCTCATTGTCATACATTAATAAGTAGTAACTTGTTAATCAATGGTTTTATTCAGAATTGATCTTAAATCTTCGTATGCTGTGTGATTCACCCCTCAAAAGCTTTCAAAAATTGCCATTTCTAGTCTCATTCGTACTGACACATCCACACCATTGGAGACCCTTGAACTTCTAAATTCTAATTCAGAGAACTTAAAAGCATGTGGCAGTTAGGTGGTTTTTTTATGCCTGCACTATCATCCATCAAACAGAGAAGAAGAAAGTGATTGGCGGGGCAGAATTTAGGTGCATGTTGAGATCTTCAAAGTGGGTGCATATTGCAACTTGGAAAAGCAGAATAAAGAAAACAGAGTTTTATCTTCGACCCTCGTAACATGATTAAGTTGCATCTTACTTATCCTCTTTGATTTCCCCTTGTTTCCTTTCTCTATCCATCAGTTGATGTTGCTGTATGGTTGCATTGGCTCATATGTGTTTATCTGTTTTGATGAACAAAATAATGCCTATAAAATTTTGAAATACAAGAATCTGTGGAAATAGTAAGATATCCTGCACGTGATATCCTCTAGTTATAGTATTCTGGACCTTTATTGTCATACTTTAGATCTTTACTGGGCTAACCGAATTATATCTGTTTGCCAATTGTAATAGAGCAAGAGGTGTCAAAGTCAGGAGAACAAGAGACTAACAATGAGAAGGAGGGAGGTTCTAAGGTTGGAGAGCAAGAAGCTGGCAAGAGCCCCGGTGAGGCTTCAACAACAGAGAAACAAGAAGCCGCTCCAAGGACATAATATCCTTGCAGTTCAAGGCGCTATTCCAGAAGCGCTTATAAATTTGTGGAGTGAAAACTTTTCAGTCTGATTGTACTATCGATTAATAGTTGTTTAACTGGAGACATTCATATTGCTCTGTGTGAGCTAAACATTAGCACGTGTTGTTCACCAGCAAAAGCTCCTTCTAGTTGAATTTAGGATACTGTACAATTGAGATTTTTATTTCATGAATGAATGGCGGTACCAGTATTTCTAAATTATGCAGTGTCTTCCTAGTGTTTGAGAGACACGTTCAGATGATTGATTCGGTAGTCCTCAACTACGAAATGCTGCATTCTTAATTCCCTCGAATTTATAGCAGCCTGCAAGCATATGGAGAAATTATTTTATGTTCTTAGTGCATCGATAGATGTATATTTTAAAAAGTATTTTTATTACTGATTTTAAAAAAATTAATTAAATTTTAATAATTTATAATTAATGATAAAAATAATTTTTAAAATATATATTTATTACATTTTAATAGTATATAATAATTTCTCAAGCAAACGACTATTGAATGAATTTGATTGTTGTATTGTTCTCTTCTGCTGGTCAATAGAGCCCTCTCATGAAAATGATGGAAACCATTTTTCACTATCGGAAGTTGTTATTAATGTTGTGACACCCGGTTGGACTGGAAACTAGGTGACGAGTCCGGTCGGGTTAAACATGCTAATCGTTTTTCTTTCAAATCCGATGACTGGGCAGAGTGCGGTCAACTTGTTGGTTTTCTATCAATCTAGATGATTTGTCAATTTTTGTTTAATTGTTTTTATCCTTTTTGACTTGATTAATTGTTTTTACCCTGGTGGTTTTTCTATAATCTGACGATTATGGTTGTAATAATATTAATTTTTTTAATATTAATATTTATAATGAATTGTCAAATATTATTATTTGTTAATTTTTATACTATATATTTAAAGTTTATTAATTATAATTAATAATTAATAAATAATTAATAAATTATCATGATATTACGAATGAGTTATCAAATATTTATTATTATTAAAAGGTGTTATGAATAGATTATTAAATATTTGTTCGTTATTGATTTTTACACAAATTTTTAAAATTTATATTATATAATTAATAATTAATAAATGTTTAAAAATTTATTCTACTACTGATATCATAAAAAAATGAATTTAAGTAATGTGAATTTCTTTTTGTTTCTTACATTTAATTCTTATTGCATACACTTATTTCTTTAAAAAAGTATTTTTATTTTTAAAAAAATATTTTATTTTTTTTAAAATTTTTAATATATTTTTAAATGTGTTTAAATGTAACTTTAAAAAATTAAATAAAATTAATTTATTACTTTTTTTAAAAGTTAATAATTCTTGACTTTTGAAAAAAGTTAAAAGAAAAATAATTTTTAATATAATTTTTGACAAAAATATTTTTTATTTTTATTAAAAATTGAATTCAATGTCCTCTTTTTTCTTCTTTACAAATTCTATTCACATAAAATTATTTAGTTTTGTGATTCATATCTTAAATAACGTAACTTTCAGTTATTCTACCATAATACCTCCAACTAAAATCTGACTTGAATGACTGTATTACTTAAGGAAATAAAAAAGAATTAGCAACATACTATTATACCTATGAATATACAACTATACATTTTTTTATTATATTTCTCATTTTTTATAACTTTATGATCATGTCATACTTGTTAGTCTATTTAATTATATCTTACATATCATAATTCATCATATCTTATATTTAAATATCTTTTTATATTAATTTTATATAAATAAAATACTTATATTCTTTTTCTTTTATTTAAACAAACTTAATTTTTTTATTATTTTTATTATTTAAAAGTATTTATAAAATATTATATTTAAATATAAAATTATTTTTTCTTTAAAAAAATTTACGGAAAAAAGATATCTAAAAAAATAATTGTTTTTATAATAGTTTTATTATATTAAATTATTAATTAAATACTTTTTAACGATATTACATAATATGATTTACGCGAAGGAATACAAAATCCTATTAGGAAGCAAATAATGGAATCCCCGACAAAAATGCAAACAGGTGATTGGGAATTAGGAAGTCGCTTCCCTGGACTTCACCGCACGTGATCGAAGCCGTAAAACCCTCGCTGGTATCATCGCGGTGGTGATCTTTGCTTCTCCTTCCTCTGCAACGCATAGAAAGAAAGATGGAAACCAGTACGGCTATGGATGTCGAGGAACACCCTTCAACGAACCCCGACAACGTTAAACGCTTCGGACTTAAAAACTCTATTCAAACTAACTTCGGCGACCACTATGTTTTCCAAATCGTCCCAAAGTACGTTCTTTTTATTTTCTGTTTAAGCAGTGGATTCTACTAAAACTTGATGGGAAAAAAAGTGACCTTTTTGGTTAATTTACTTCGAATACCAACGATAGCTGTGAACTGGGTTCTAATTAGTTTTTTCTTGTATTTTATTTTCTTTTGCTGCTCTTTCTGGATGAAAGGGATGATTGGAGTACAATGGCGGTGTCACTGTCGACGAACGCAGTCAAACTGTATTCACCAGTAACAGGTCAATTTTATGGAGATTGCAAGGGTCACTCTGCAACCATCAACCAAATTTTGTTTTCGGGTGCTTCGAATCCGCATGTTTTAAGCTCTTGTTCTTCAGATGGAACTATTAGATTTTGGGACACCCGAACATTTCAACAGGTAGATGTTATTTTTTTGCTGTTTGACTTTCAGTCTTGTTCATAAATGTGGGCAATTTTCTGTGTGAGTCCTGACCGTCAAACTGCAGGTGTCTTCCATAAATGCCGGTTCTTCTCAAGAGGTCTTCAGCTTCTCGTTTGGAGGACCTAATGGGAATTTAATTGCTGCCGGCTGTAAATCGCAGGTTTGCTTTCCGCTGCAACTACCTCAGTGATACTGCATGAGATGATTTAAACTAGTATGTAAGTTATATGCTGCTGTATAATTTTGCTCAGGTACTCTTTTGGGATTGGAGAAACAAGAAGCAAATTGCATGCCTAGAGGACTCTCATGTGGATGATGTTACTCAGGTTTGCTTGAATTACATGTGACAACAATTTATATTTTAATCAAAATTTTGTTCTAATGGAATCAATTGAAAATTCTAGCCTTGAGGGAAAGGGATGTTTGGCTTGCGACCCTCTCCCAGAAAAAATTGACATGAGAAATGCTATGTTACATATGCATAGTAAGTATGTAGAAAATTAATCTAATATTTTATAAAATAATTGTAGGATTGTTCATACAGGGCCTACAGGCAATAAATTAGGCTTCAGAGTATCTTTGTAAGAAATGACAATGGAAATCTTGTTAGAATTGAAGAAGAACACAGGAGGCTCCTTACAGATTTATGGAACTGTATACTTGATTCCTCCTATTCTGGGTCTGAAATTGTTAGTCAGACTGGTTGGAAATTTTGCAGTTCAGACTGCTGTCATCTTCTTTGGTTCTGCATGGCTATAGACTTTACTTGATCAACTCATCTCAAACTGGCTATTGATGTAAGATTGAAGAAGAATTCTTTAATTAGACCATGCTTCATAACTTTGGCCTTCTAAGGCCATCGATGAGCAGAAGTATTGTGCAAATGGGATGGATGTGATATATTGTTGAGTCGTTGACATGAAGGCCTCACATTTATGTTATGGCATGCTTGACTGCTTAATTGTTATTTTGAACCTGTTTCTTGACCACTTACCCCCTCAACACTCCGAGGCATTCATCGTAAATAATGTATGTGTATTCCTGGTGGGGCTTACCTCATCTGCTTGTGACCTGTTATAGAAGGACATGATGGAAATATTTTTCACCTGATATATTGTGTGCATTAGATGAAGATGATGGTGGCGATACTTTTTGTTATCTAAGATGAAGCTTGTTAAAGACTTTTATATTAACTTTCAGTCTTTCACTAAATAAAAAGATTTCATTATTTCACGTGAGGCATGAATTCATGTCTAATCTGTTGAAGTGTATGATTGTTGATAGGTTCATTTTGTCCCTGACCAACAAGGAAAACTTATTTCTGCTTCAGTAGATGGGTTGATATGCACATTTGATACCACCGGTGATATCAATGATGATGATAATCTGGAATCAGTAAGTTTCGGACTCTATTCAATTTCCTGTTGTTGATGATTCTCGCAGTCATCTTGAACAACCAAAACAATTAAAATACTGCTAAGCAGTCGTTGCTAACAATGAAAAGTGAACATTTGTTAAGTAATAGACTTAGCAATTCTGTGCAGGGCAATGTACCCTGGCTAACAATGAAAAGTGAACATTTGTTAAGTAATAGACTTAGCAATTCTGTGCAGGGCAATGTACCCTTTGTTTTGGGAGGGGGGGGGGTGTTGTTAACACTATCTGCTGTGACTTTTTTGCAGAGAGGACATAATTTTTTAGTCAGTTATTAGGTTTGCAGGAAGAGAGCTGCACCATGTGCTTTTCAAATTTCTCTTTTTTCAGTCTCTTTTTGTTATTGTTCAGTTTGCTTTTATGCAATTTTACGGTAAAGTTGACACTTAAATTAGTCTATCTACTAATTTGATGGTGATTTTGAAAAATAAAAGGGTTTCTTTGACTCCTTTGTATTTTTGGACTCTGGTAAGTGTCTCATACAAATTTAATTAATTTTCTGCTTACATAAATGTAGGTGATTAATATGGGGACTTCAATTGCAAAGGTGGGGTTTTTTGGAGAGAGTTGTCGGAAGCTTTGGTGTTTAACACACATTGAAACCTTGGGGTACACTCTATCTCCATTAGTTGGTTTACTTGACAGTTAGATACAATTTACTCATTTTCTATGTCCTTTGTAATGATGCATATTATGGAGTTGTGTTCTGTCCTGCATTCAATTTAGTTATAGTTGCTAAAGAAAGGCAAATTCATAGAGACAAGAAACAACTATTATACAGACTCATACCGCGTGTACGGATACCTCTAGCAATACTTTTTATGCCACCTATTAGATTCTTATGTACCTAATGTGGGGTTATATGGATTTGCATTCGTATACTAACTCTTCTCTCTTTCTCCTTGTAAAGTTAAAGTTTCATTTATTGCCTGTTTATGTTTGATTCTAATATGTCATTCTACTCTGCTGCTTTATAGTATATGGGACTGGCAAGATGCTAGAAATGAAGTACACTTCTCGGATGCTCGTACTTTAGCTTCTGAAAGTTGGACTTTGGATCACGTGAGTTCCTCCTTATTTGATGAAATATGCTCATTCTTTTTGAACTGGAAAAGTATTATGCTTTATAAACATGTATGGAAAACTGTTCAGTCTTATTCTCAAATGAAAACAATGTGATGTGATCTATTGTGCAAATGATATATCATTGCTTGTTATAAGAAAGACGGGGGAAAGTGGTATATATATATTGAGAGGATTATAGCTTTCTTAAAAGGTAAATCCTCTGGAGCTTTCCTTGCAAAGGAGGCCACACTTCTTATGCTTCTATTCATATCATTTGAGTTTGTGCTGCCCTCATAGTGAATTGGGAGTATGGAGCTTCTACCATGGTTGAGCCTTGTAGAATCAAATAACCTACTTTTTGGTCAACTTAACACAAGCATGGAGGATTGCTAATGGCAGCTAAGCTTTGCCGATAATTCCAACAGAAGCAAAGGCCTAATATACTTCAGCACAAAGAAACACTTGTTTACTTCTTAACAATGAACAAACATATTCCAGTCACTCCTATCCTTGGCCTGTAAACTGATGTTCACTTTCTTTTGGCAGGTTGACTATTTTGTTGATTGTCATTACTCAGGAGAAGCTGAACAACTATGGGTGATAGGTGGCACTAATGCTGGTACTTTGGGCTACTTTCCTGTAAACTATAAGGGAGTGGCAGCAATAGGATCTGCAGAAGCAATTCTTGAGGGTGGCCATACAAGTGTTGTTAGGAGTGTGTTACCCATGTCAAGAATCCACAGTGGACATGCCCCTGGCCTTGGCATTTTTGGATGGACAGGTGGGGAAGATGGTCGGCTATGTTGCTGGCTGGCGGATGACTCCCCTCAGGTAAATCAATCCTGGATCTCAGGCACATTGATTATGAGGCCAGAAAGGACTCGCAAGAAAAATCGTCATCAGCCCTACTAGCATTGCCATGCCACTAACGACTTCAATGCCAAGGGAGCATTTCTTTATCAATTAGTTTTACTTTTCACTACTTGGGATGGGTTGGATTTTGATAGATTTTTGTACCTTTAAAGTTTAAACCTTTTTCTATTGCATGTAATATTTGTACCGGGGCATTTTTGCAGGTGCCCTCCTTTTTATTTTTTTTCCCTCGAGTTTACAGATTACTTGATTCTTTCAGCTTGTCTCATGCAACATCTACTTTCTGTAACTTTGTATGGGTTGTCAAATTTGTTTATACATTTTTAGGTAATTAATAACTTTGTATTCATTACTACTAATGAAGCAAATTCTTATATTTTGATACAAATTTATTATAGCTTTTAATCTTTTTAAAAATACGGACGTGTATTTAAAACACTTCTTTTTAAATAAAGCAAAATGTTCTTAATTCTTCTCTATTTAAAACCTTTTTCTCAATTAATTTATTTAATATTTTTTAAAATATTCCATTCTTCATACATTCACGCATGTGTATGTATTTTTCTTAATGTAAATTTAATAAGCAATTTTTTTTAAAACCTTATAGGAATTTTATTGGAAAAAATAATGACAATTTATCCATTGCCTCCCAAATGATAGTTCCAGAAAGAGTGATGAAAATAAATTAAAGTTCTCTAATTTGGAGAATGATGTTCTTAGAGAAAGAAAATTAAAATCCGGTCACCTGAAAAAAAAAGGAAAAAAACTTCCAATCGGAGCATAGAAGAATCTATGGACTACGGTCCAAGCACAGAAATTATCCTACAAATCCGATCAGGAAAATGTAACTACAAGATAAACTTCATGTTTGGTTTGACTTTCAAAAGCCTACAAGTCATAATTTGGATAAAAACTTCTTTTTTATTACTTTTGCTCAAATCATAATTTTGGAATTTCAAAAGTCAATCCAAACATTAGTGCCTAATACCAATACCAACAGAAAAATAATTGATTACAAGAAAAACATTAATCAGTTCACGGTGTTATCCAGCCTATAATTAAACAGAAATTACCGATGGCATGCACATTCAGGTTATAATTCAAGGTCAACAAGTGACAACTAGAAGCTAATGCAACCAGCCCTCCACACACAACAAAAACACACACACACACACAGACACACACACACACGAGTTTATACACAGGTAGATCCCTGCCAGCGACTAACTCTTATGATTACTTCAGGGTTCAGGCTTCAGGCTTCAGCTTCACCAGTGGCGAGAATCAAGATTCAACATGAGAAAAAGAACAATTCATCCATATACTATGCCTTCAAAATTACTAGAACATGAATTCAAGTTGAGACCATCCAAACGTCTCATGAACAAGACTGAAAGGAACATCTCTAAATATACCAAGGTTGAGTGTTTAACACATTGATGTATCATTACTTCTCATTTGAGGGAAAGAAACACAAAAGCAAGTTTGCTATAGGGAAGGCATTAGAAAATGATGAGCATTAGTTGAGTTCTATAATATCACCATTCTTGTGACCATAAACGCAAGAAATACAATGGAAAGCTACAATCCAAGGATGCACAGGAAACACAAGCAGTAAAATCTGCAGAAAGGGCACAAATGCCTCTAAAAGTAGCAAACTGGCCCATCTGAAGTAGTTCCATAATTCATATCACTTATTCGAATCAACCTCTACCTCGCCCTGCACCTACCACAAGAAGCAAAATCATTGGATGAGATTCATTCACAAGATTTAAGCTACCATTTAAATAGAAGGCATATATAAGACATTCCCAACCATAAATTTCAACACTAAAACCAATAAATTAAAGAATTAGTAATCTGAGTTCTAATAATAATTTACTTTTTACGTTGAAGAAATTTCTTGTCCATAAGTAGCTCATTTAGGTGAAAATAAAGCATAATAGCAGGAACCTCTTTGAACTCATTCATGGCAAATTTGAGGGATAGAAGCCAACACATGAACAGTTAATGACTCAGTATACATGCAATGCGTGCGTTTTGGGAGGGTGTAAGGGATGACTTACCTCTGTTTCCACCAGGCTTTCCACCTTGGCCACCCCTGCCCCGTCCTCCTCCAGGCCCCTTAGCACCACCATCATCAAGGCCACGCCCAATTCCTTTTGCTTGACGTCCACCGGCACCATCCTCCCTACCTCTTCCCCTTCCACGGCCCACACCAGGTGGTTTGCGATCTGAAAAAGGTCATGTTAATCAATTTTTGTAACTGGAAGACTGCATGAGTAGCAACTCATAATATATGGGTAAAATTAAACTCGTTCACAGTGATGGAAATTGTTTTTTGCTGATCTAGAAAAGACATAAGTCCAACTCTAAACTGTTAAGTTCAAGAACAAAACAATATGCATCATTGTTATGACAAGCATAGCAATCGGTTCTGTCTGAATTCTTTTATTCTCCTAGATCACCAAGTCAATTTAAATATCAAGATGAACAGCCAGATAGATGTAAAAAGAATCCTTACCTGCACGGCTCTTGGTTTCTTCCTGAACTTTGTCAATAACCTAAAATAACAGTTAATAAAGCTAGATTAGTGGACAAAAATGTATGTATGGATAAGAAATTTCACTTAAAAAAACAATTCTCAACCTAATCATCAAAAGAGGGGAAAAAAAAACTCAACCAGCACTAGTGCACTACACACCTCATCAGGAACTCGAAGGTACTTAATTGTATTGCCACGTATGTAACATTCAGGCGTGCGCCAAAATCTATCTCCGTCCTACATTGCCAGTTTCAATCAAACATTGTAACAGACAACACATTACAAGATGATGATGATAAATGAAAAGGAAAGCGAGAAGGGCAGGTCAAAGAACATTACTTTAGAGGTACAGATGACTTCTCGGAGATGGATGTTCATCCATGTATCGCAATTAACCAAATGCCCGTTATAAGTCTCCCCATTTTTCAGTTCCACCAACTGTTACAACATGTACAAAAAAAAAATACAATTTCTCAAGTTAAAAATCAAACAGAATAGCACAAGTTATTATTATTCTTTTTTTGTTAAAAGCACAAGTTATTATTATTATAATATAACAAAGGTCAAAACAGACCAAACAACACACTCACCATTGGGTGCCCTTGGGCAGTTTTGAGAAGAGAAAGGGGAAGCTGCAACAAAGAGTAAATAGTCAGAGCAGGAGCTAAGAATGACCGCAACTCTAACGGTAACCCTACTGCGTCGATTTGATAAGAAAGATTCAACTCCAAAAATTGCGCAAAACTCATCAGGGTTTAGGGTATTGGACTCGATTTCCTATGATCGGTCGGGGAAAATTGAAACCCAGTTTCAGATTTCGGCTGAAAAAGTAGATATTAAAAAAAAAAAAAGGAATGAACATGGGTGCCGATACCCGAATGGGATCTAGGTATCCATTGTTTGCGCGATAGCGTTTGAAAGGAATGAACTTGGCCAGAGAGAGAGAGAAGCACTGACTTACCATGTCGCGAATCGGCGATTGAACTGTTGTTTTGTGGGTATGTGTCGTCGATTTGTGTTATGTTGTGTTTAAATAAAAAGGAAGTAAGCGAAGAAGAGGTCGAGGACGAGGAAGAGGGAGAACTCTATGATCCAGTGCAATGCCTATTGCCCTCTTTATCTTTATATTCAAAATCAAATTTCTATTCTTATTATTGTATTGTATTTGTGAAGTTAGGACTTAGGACGGAGAATGACTTCAGGAATCAAAAGTCAAGGGCTTTTGGAACTAGTCACTAGAATGAGTAGTGATTTTAAAGGGTCATGCTCGGTTAAAATTTTATTTCGTTTAAAACTAAATTAGATACATTTAGTCCAAATTTGTAAGTTAAGTGGGCTGAATCCGTCAATTTGTGACTTGTTTATTTTATATATTTTTTGTTTAATTTTTTTAAATAATATTATTTAATTTTTTATATTTTTATTTATTTTAAAAATTTGATAACAAAATAAATTAAATTATATAATTTGAGATAAGATATATAATTAAAAATATTTTTAAAATAATAAAAATAAAACTTATAAATTAACTCACGAATTAAGAGAATTAAATTAGATCTTTTTACTAAATAGGTTAACCCCATCTAATTTCTTAAGGTGAGCCCGTATTCCCATATCTACCTATGTTGCAAAAGCCAGTCACAAAAATCTGGCCCCATTAACTAGGCCCATGCAAATAACTTGTTGCCTTTTTGTTGTTGAGTTTACGATGATTTAAATTTTTATAATATATAATTAAATGAATAATAAATTTATTTATTATTTAAGTCAATAATTTTTTTAAAATTCTTTTTTTTTGGTACATTTTTTTTTTAAAATTCTGTCGTAACTCGTAAGTCATTTTTCTAAAACTAATAGAAAAAATAATCACTTTTTCTGTACTATGGTAAGCCAACATACATAATTGTTTAAAAGCATTTGATCTTAATAATTATTTATCATTTTAAAGAGGAAAAAAAAGTGTTGATCTCGACAATGTTAGAAGAAAAAACAAAATTTCACAATTTAGATATCATTTTATTATTCTTGTGTTGTTTGTGAATATGTTTTTTTTTTCTCGTGAAACTGACCTTGTTGTATGCGGAAAATGGGGCTTATTAGTAGAGAACTAGAGATTCTTATGTGTATCAGGTTCGTTGTCCACGAGGTGGGTTCACTCGTACGTATTACTCATGCTTCAGGTACAAGCTCAATCTTGGCTGCACAATCCATGGTGCACGGACTTTGAAGCCAAGTCCACCTAAGGATTTTGGGAGATAGGGACAGATTTGGCATATGATTATGAAATGTATAAAGGCATTTATGATTTAACTTTTTTTCTGACGTGGCATTTATGATTTAACTCGGGTTGCTGTCTATTAACTCCTATTTTTGTTTCACGTTACATTTATCTTATTTTAAATGTGTCTCTCACACAATTACACATACTACATAGAAGAGAATGAAAGACAACAACGAACAAAACGGGTCGTCAGCTTTCCATTTCCCTGTTTGGTTTGAAAGAAAAACAAAATAAAGAGAAAAAAAATAAAATTCTCAAAAAATTCTCATATTTGAATGATGAGAAAAGTACAGCAAAAAAGAAAACCCTAAAAATTTTAAAATTCTGTTCTCTTTTATTTTCTTTCTTCGTATCCAAACATAGGACTAAATCAAATATTTGTGGCTAACATACAAGCGCCTTTTTGAAGGGGTAAACCAAATGAGTGGCTGCTAAGCGTGTATATATATACACAAACTAGACCAAAAAGTACGGAAATTAACATGATTCATTACGACTTTAATATAGTAATACCTCTCGTTTTTAATATTACACTATTTTTTTTTTTTTTTGAATTCCATAATACAGATGCTCCCTTATTTATTTATTTTTTCAGACACATCTAGCCTGTACAAATTTTCTTACAAGTGAAATAGATGTAACACTATCAAGGGAGATCAATGTAATATCCAAAACTAGATAATGTGTTTTATAAGTTTCGCTAAACTCAAGGGAGGTAAGTATAAATTACTCATAATTAATATATAGGTCCAGATGGCAGAGATATAGCCATTAAATAAGTCATTCATAAAAAAGGAAACCTTCAAAAATAGGGTTGTACTAACTACTAAGGGGGAAGACTGCAACCGTAGGAAGGCCTTGAGGTTATGCACCAATACCATTTTTTGTAGGGGTGGTGTAGGATCTAGGGTATCGGTACCCCAGAGAATGTCAGACATTTATTAATTAATGGTTTTCACAATAAACACTTGAATTTCATAAAGCCTAACCATCAACTAATAAATGTTTGACAACTAAGGAAGGTACTGATACCTTAAAAAGAAAAAGATATCGAAGTATGTCTCATCTTACAGACTTTGGCCAAATAACGCAATGTCAAGCAGGAAGAGTATCCAATAAGAAGCTCAGCAACAAGCATTCTCATGCAAAGACACTCAAGACATCCATACTCATGAATTTTACGGTAAGATTACAGAACGAATATTATGTACATGATATTTGTTCCATGATGATGAATGCTAGACATGAACACAGAAAATAACATACAATACAAAATAAGTTAGATAATTTCCTGAACTTTCAGATGGAAATGGCGATTACAGTAAAAGTCCATTATTAGTTAACATCTACATTGTTAGTTCTAACTTCTGACCTCTTATGAATTGTTGTCAAGTCAACTAAATGGCGCATTGTCGGCCTGCCATGGGGACAATTCCATGGAGATTTCAGCTCAGCCAAATGCTCAAGTACCTGAAACAATTAAAGTAAGCTACAAACTCTTAGTCTGTCAGAGTGAAAGGTTTGAAAGTCAATTTCTTAAGATTTAGTATCCCCTAAACCAGATGCTTCTCATTCATTTCTGCATTTTTTTCTACCTAGTGAATGTGTGCTTGCGTTTTTAATGAAGGGGAAGGGAGGGGTGCTTAAAGTAATGTGTTTTACTACCTTCTGCATTTCATTTCTTCCAAGTGGATCACCAATCATAATTGATGATCGGCATGCACGTGATGCCAACATTGCACGTACTCTTGAAGGGCAAATAGAATCTGAGGTGTCCAGTTTATAACTACCAACAATGGAGCATTCCCCTTGATCATCAGAAAGGGTAGAGATCAGGTCCTTAACATCTGTTGGGAGAAACGCTGATTAGCAATCACTTCAAAACATCATTCTATGAGCAAATAATTCACTCTGATTGGACAAAATCTCTAAAAAGCATCATGATTAGGCACAAGAAGAAATGCTGCACACATTCACGACCATCCAAATATACATATCAATCTTTAGATCAAAGCCTAGGCCCTGGGGTATATTTTAGAAAAATATAATAAAATATTGGTGTCATGGAATGGGTAAAATCTCAAATTGAAGGGTTGGTACATAATAATGATTTCTACAGTGAAGCAGGCACCACAGACCTTTATTGGGGGCTTAGGGCTGTTCTTAAACTTAACCACAATGTGAGTGTCAATTGGTTAAGATCCTACATTGCCTTGATGCTAGCTTGCATGCTTCATCAAATTGCATCACATATCAACTTAAGCCATGTTAGTTAAGCTAGACTTTCCAGCTTGGTATGAACCATCTCCTAGTACGAATATAAAATTTGAAAAATAAAATAAGCATCATAGACTGAAAATTATGTATCCAATGCACACCATATTTTATGACTGAGGCTTTTCCTTGACCTACCTTGATCATATAAACCAACAGAATCTCCTTACCTTCAATTCCAAAGATTATGTCTTTACTGAAGGGGACAGCCTTCAATTTATAATGGCATCCAGGCGGAGCATTTGGATCCTCTTCCAATGTAAATCCATTCTTCCTGAAAATGGAGATAACACAAATGCATGTAACTAACTACACTAAACCTTAAAGATGCAGGAACAAGATCAAAAGTAAAGTATGAAATTTTGTAACTAGAAAATTGAATTCAATTTCAATGAGACCTGCACAGACAAAAGCAACCAACACTGCAAGAGGGACTAGATCAAGCATTAATGGTGTACCCATAAGTAGAATCTCTAGGGCAAACTACTGTCATCTTTCTGTGATTATGCAAAAAATTTTAATTTCTAAAGTGCATGCGATTATCATAGAGACACATCACATAACCATAATTAAAGATATTAGCTGCCAGGTATTGAATAACTTTGGAACATGAAAAGTTCAGCAAGGCAGAGGACAGATCAGGAACTCTCAAGCTCAGATTTCAAAGCACCAATTTTTGTTCAAACATGCATTCAAGCTTTGCTGACTTGGCGAGTTCAGAATAGACATGTGAAATCCTCAGCGATATCAACAGAAGGAAAGGGATTACAAAGATGAAAACATTAAATCCTCAGAATATATAAGAAAGAACATAATCACCATTGCATCTTAACCTGATTAGGGATCTGGTTAATGATATCAAACATAAAATATAAATTCAATATACATTTATGCCTGAATTTCTTACTATCTTCTTTGCACTTTGTGGCTGCAAACTATCCGGTCATGACCAATTAAGCCTGTCTAGGACTCCAGGTTAATCATTGAATTGACTTAGCATTAACACAGTGCAGTATTTTTTTTTACCTCAACTCTCAAGTGGGTCATGAGTTTATGTGCATGTTGAGTTTAAGTAGTAAATGACTCTTTTTGGAGTGATATTAGATAACTTTTACTACTTAAAAAAGATACTTATTATACATTGAATGCCCAAGGAAAGATAATCAATACCATCAATTTTTCAAAGCTGACCATCCACGGCAACTCATTGTGACAAACAAATTAATTAAATGAGAAAGTAAATAAGAGATAATGGTAGAGCAACACTTCTGTACTGGCTATAGCAAACAGGAAACATAAACAGTCTGTTTGATGCAGGATTGATATCAAGATCCTGCTAATGAAATCTAGTTTCTGACAACAACCAGAAACAAGTAAAAGCCACAGATGACCACTTAGCTAAATGGCTCTATTTATACCTGATTATGTCCATGTGCATTGAAGCAACTACTTCTTCTTCAGGGGATAACTCCAGTCTTATTGGCCTACAAATGTAATTTGGGAAAATGTGGTTCAGACCTTGGATGAATTTAGATCATGAACAAATAAAGCAGAGAAAAAATACTCTATTATGTTCTGAGCAGTATAGAAAATATATCATTTATTTACAGTGATAGTGCTTCGACAATCAAAGTTTCTACTCTAAGCACAAACTGTAAATTTAAACTCTATCTCTCTCTCTCTCTCTCTCTATATATATATATATATATATATATGACTGTAAGTGAACAATTATATATCCTCACCTAAGCAAAGGCTGTTGGTTCAAGATGGTCGATTGTGACAGACGCTCAAAATTGTACTTCTCATCAGCAGCATGCTGAAAATAGATTATTCCCCATTACAAATTATGTTTTGATAAAAATTTGATTTTTGAAATTTAGCAAAATGATGCATTTATATGGATTAATCATTCAAGAGGATGGTGGAAGAAACTGCAGATTTAATAGTTCTAAAACATGGATTGGAAATTACCTGATCCACAATAAATAAATCTTGATCCAATTTACCAATGATAAATCCAAGATTGAATTGCCCAATCACCTATTAAATCATGGGGTCTAAGTAATTAGCAAGTAATTACCATATATATGTAATCTGAAAGTGCATGCATAATCTAGCAGCTAAAGAATCAAATGTAATTTTGGCAACAGTAGATTAGATATGCGGACTCTGTATTCCAAAAACAGAATGACTTGGGTTTAATGGCGGAAAAAAACCTAAAAAAGCCCAAACAGCTTAGTTCACTACTTTCTAAAATACCAAACACCCAAACAGTACAGAAATAACCATCTAAAAATATAGCATCAAGTATTGACATTTGCACAAATGAAAAGATAAGAGACCTAGCAGTGTTAGAAGTATTATAAGCAAATAAAATGATAATATGGAGCATACTAACAACCTTCATTCTGCTGAAGTCTTCCTTCTTGAAAAGTCTTTCCAATTCAGTGGTTGCTGCAACTAAAGATTTTTCTTTCTGCTCTTCAATTTCCGGTTCTGAAAACTCCAAGGTTGCAGCCGTATAGCAACTAGAAATAATTATGAGAAACCAGTAGAGTTAAACAGGACATAGATAATTTTCCTATTTCATATAAAGGTTACTGAAATAAAAACCTTTTGACGTTCACTTTTCGACATCTATAATTACTGGATTGCAAAATAGAAAGCCTCTTCTCTCTCCTTGCCTTGAGGTCTTTAAAAGAAAATTGCATGTTGGAGCATATCTTCTGACCAGAAGATTTAGAAGAATCTATCCGCGTAGGAGATGAATGTAGTGGAGGATCTGAGACCAAAGCATGCTCTGTAATATTGATCAGGTCATTGCTAGATGGAGCAATTGATGTCACATCAGCCAGAGATATATTTTTATCTTGATCTATATCCTGTAAATCAGCACATGCACATATGAAAACTACAGCAAGAGGGAATAGCAAGTTTTTATTATTTTATTTCTTTTCTTTTTGGATAAAAGAAGAAATTTTATTGGAAAGAAAGAAGCGGTACAAAGGAAAGGAGGATTGGCATTTTCCTTAGACAAAGCAATATAAATATGCACAATAAATATGAGGCAAAGACATTAATGCAAGAGAGCTCTCTAATCCCTCTACATGCGTACCAAGGGGACTCCCTGAACAAAATAATGTTTGAAACACCAAAGAGAGGTCATGAGAACTACCCAATCAAAAGCAAGTCCAGGGTCAAATATATAATTTATATACAAGCATTTAGCTCCAACCAAAGACACCAAGGGATGGCAACAAAGCAGCTACCACATCAATTTTTTCCTCCTTACTTCAACCAAAACCTCAGAATTTAATCAAAAGCAAAACACCCCAGGTTTTGAAACACTCCCAAGAATCATCAAACATACTAAAAAGCCTAGTCCAAATGAAGCTAGCTGCTGGGGGATGCAAAAATAAGTGTGCAGCTGTTCCCAGATAGAGCAACACAGTACACATATCAGGAAAGAGAAAGTAAATTCTAGTACACCATAAATAACTCACATAAGCAGACAGATTCCAAGTGGGGCTCTACACATATAATAGCAATGCAGATATGTATTATTAAAATAAAGAAACATTATTTTTATATAAAATAATACATTTTCTTTCTTATTTCATTTTTCAGAAGAATAAAGGATATAACCTTATAAAGCAACTTAATACTATTGTAGAATATGACTCATAAAGAAGGTACTCTCAAATACTGGCTACCAGTAAAATCTTAAAAATTCTGGTTCATGAACTCATGACTGGAAATTTGTACTGGCCATGTACCAATAGAACATTACCCTTTACTCTAGACCAGGGACAATTATTGTAATAGACATGATACTTAACAGAAAAGCCCAATGACTTTATGGTCCTTATACCAATGTTGCAAGCAGGTAATGTTCTTTTGCACCAACAAAAGTCCACTTTGAAATTCAAAGTTTATTTTATTTTCAGAGCTATATATGATACACAACTAACAGTTTGGGACAGATATAGTATCAATTTAGTTTTCAGACCATTTTAACATTTATAAAGGACCATTTCTACACTTCTACCGATAACAAAAATAAAGGGAAAAAAGTAGATGATCCTCATAATTTCTGGTAAAAATCTTACAAAATCCTTTATTTTCAAAATATAATGTAATTGAACTTCTGTTTGTCTCTTATGTACTGTAATACACCAATTGTCTTCCAAATAAGCAAAATGAACATAGTTCTGAAGAAACTCACCCTTGATGTTATTATTAAACCTTATATTACTTAAGAACATACTTTCAAGGGAAACAGGATTAATAGAAAGAAAATCTCCAAGTTATCTTATTCTCTTTCCTGTCCTGCATGCAATAATTTTATTAAAAGAAATTCAATCATAAGTTTAAAATTTGTGATCCGGTTTTAAGTGATTTATCACCATAGAAAGCCAGGGCAAAGAATTATTCAGATTGTTCTAAAAGTAATCCACTAGTAATAAAATTTCCTAATCTTTGCCGAGACTTTAAGAAATCTTTCCTTGAACATGCACAAAACTTTCCAATTTAAACCATACGTACAAATGCCATAGCCCATTGCACAAATTATATTCACAGATTCTGCATCACACCAGTGAATATTTACTTCTCATCATTATACAATTTATATGTTCAACCATTTCTCTCCATTAAAAAGCTGCACAAAAATGAAATTGAGGTTTGAAAAATATAAGAATACTCATAAAATTAGAAATACAATAAAATGACGCAGAATACAAAAGACATTCATTCTGAGCATGTTCATTTATGTTACTGTGGTAAATTATAATTTGTATATAAAATAACTTGTTTCTGTCCTTTTGTAAAATGAATTCGCATCTTTATCCAAATAAAATACATGTACATTCAACTACTTTGCTCCTTTGTTATTAGTATCTATTTCCTACCTGAAAATTTTAACTTAAGTGATCCCAAACAGAAATTTCTAGAAACACCACTATTAATGATAAAATATCAAATGAGAATTTTATAAATCAATTTACAGTACAATCACATGCTACCTGGGTCTGCACTTAAAAAAAATGCCTCAAGAACTAAAAGTATAGGTATTTGAAATTGTAGCAATTCAAACAGATTTTAGGAATGCTTGACTACAAACCCACATACCATTTCAGGTTCTCTGTCAGTAGAGTCACCTCTAGAAGAAACTGAATTTTCACTTCTGTGGATGATGTTATCACGAGTAAGTTGCTGCAAAGACTCACTCTCATTCACCATAGCAGTTCCGTCAATTTGGTCAAATTGATGTGATGATCTTGTAATCAAATCATGCGATTCAGTATTTGCAGTCTTCAGTTGACAATGAAGAGCTTGGTTTCTAAGGATGGGAACTTCAGATAAGGCTGAAATGATGTTATCACGATTTCTTTTATTTACAGTAACAAATTTGTTTAGAGTTGACTGAACATGGCTTGAATGATTATATGAATTTTTAATAGAAGTGACCCCACTGTCAAATGATCTTGAGACGGGTCCAGCTTGATCAGGTATAATACTATCAATGTGTGTTGATGGTCTTCTACTTTTATCATCCTTTAAAGTGCTGTGTGCTCTGAGTGTGAACTCCTTGCCCATTAAACTTCCATCATTCTCATGAATTAACCCATGTGAGCACCGATCATCAACAACAGGTCTAGAAGCATTGTTAGAATCCGGGACAAGCTTATCCTTATGCTCATCCTCAGAAATACTGCCAATGTTGCACTCAGTATTATGCTCCTCCTTATGCTCTTCCTGAGGAAGACTGCCATTTGGGGATGATTGCTTCATTATGATAGACTTCATATGAGAAGAACACAACTCAACGCATTCTTCTTCTACAGTAGGCTGCTCAACTTTGTTAACAGAATAACGGACATTACTAGAATAAATTTGTTGTAAACCCTCTCTTAAGGCTTGCAATATGGTGCTTTCTTCGGAAAAAAATATTTTCCTCTTATCAGGAGTCACATTGACATCATATGCTCTAGTAGGAACTGTAAAATTCAAGATTGCAATGGGATATTGCCTAGAGTTTTCACCTTTATATAACTCATTCACGAGTTTGCTGACTTTAGGCATATCCACCGGTCTACCATTGACA
Source organism: Castanospermum australe (assembly GCA_019955255.1). Taxonomy (NCBI): domain Eukaryota; kingdom Viridiplantae; phylum Streptophyta; class Magnoliopsida; order Fabales; family Fabaceae; genus Castanospermum; species Castanospermum australe. Next base: position 228,408 of record NSJW01000393.1, on the reverse strand, counting down.
AAAAAATACTGCCTATCTCCCAAATTGCGTCCGCTACCCTGTCCAGACTTGGAAAGGAAACCATCAACTTTGCAACTATCAGATAAACATATTGTCACAGGCTCTAAGCAGCTGAAAGTGTTCATGCCAAGCACTGTTATGATGTTATCTTTAAGAGAACCACTTCCTTGTGTCTTAAGTACCACAGACCTTACATTTTTTCCAGTTGTGTTGGTGCAGACAAAACGAACGCCTTTTGCTATAAGGGCATATGCCTGAAGAGTTCTTGGTAGAAGATCATATTAACAAACTTACAAAAACAGGAAAAGGAAGCAAAGGTTTCAGGAGAAAAATAAACTATCAAGAAAACCCAAAGCATAGAAGGGGATGAAATCACATCAGCCACACTAATCCTTGACAAAAGTAAAGGCCCTGTACAGAAGTAATATTCCAGAAGAGTAAATGAGGTTTTGGTGATACATCAATGCATAAAAAACCAAGAATATAGCAGATGATATCACATTTTTACAGTTACCAACCCCTCAAAAATGTTAGCTCTAAGAGAACACTGGAATTTAAATGGGCCTAATTTTTGTTGGCTGGCTGCAGGTAGAGAGACAATCTAGGATCCAAACTTACAACCTTGTCCTATCATACCATTCATAAATTGTCAACTATAACAACAGCTTAAGCTACCAGAATTTTTTATAAATATAGAAGTTGGAAGGATGCAGGTTCTTGCAAAATCTAATCTACAAGGAAGAAAGCTATAATATAGATTTATTCATAACTACTCTTGTCAGGCCTCTCAAAGGCATAGAGAATTTTTTTAACATGTTGAAACTAGAATCAGGCACATTCTAGAACAAGAAAAAAATCCTACTCAACATAATAGAATGCAAAGAACAGCTAACATGATTTAAACAAAAAATCACCACAAAGATTACTTCATAATCTTCTATGACCTAAAAGATAAACACAATACCACCAGCAGACTTCCAAATAACAGTACTACCCAGCCAGCCAACAGTGACAACTCCAACAAAAAAAAAAAGAAGGGGGGGGGGGGGGAAGGGGGGAAATTCTAATAAAAACCCAATAGTTTGATTAACAAATTTTATAAATAATCTATCAAAAAAAAAAAAAGAATTCCCCCGAGGGAGGGGGGAGGAGTCAGATGACCAAGATAAGTGGATCAAAAGAATAATTTTGTTTTAAACTATTTTTTTGGTACATGGAGGCATGGAGATTTGAACTTAAACTACCATGCCCCTCACTTCTAGCCCAAACCTAGTGGCTCTGTTTTGAACTGTTTCATTCTTAATAAAAGAACTGGGCATACCAAACCGAATAGAGTGAGAACCATATACCACACAATTAAGAAGTTATAAATAAACACCCTAAATTTAAACAAATAAAAAAGAAAAGTACGTCTAGAGAAGGGTCCATATTCCAAATAGGAAGGGGGGAATTATTCAAAACAGTTTTCTGGGCTCTAAGCTTTTTTTCTTTTTTTTTCATTTCATGACAATAAGAAGAAAAGTGAATTAAAGATTTAAAGCATCAGAGAGTATATAATTACTCAACTTCGTCAATCGTCACAGAAGAGAGAAACTCACATTCAATAGCGAAACTAACTTCCCATATTCCTTGCGTATGTTACGACTAAATTCTTTCCTTCGAACTGGCAGATTGGAGAATAACTTTTTAACAGTGACAGTGGTACCAATTTGGCGTGCAGTTTTCCGTTCAGCTACTAGTAGACCTGAATGGTCAAAAATCAAGTGTGTAGCAACTGACTCATTCTTTGTTCTTGTTTCTACAGTCAAATTCCCCAAAGCACAAAGGGAACTCAGTGCCTCCCCTCTAAAGCCAAAAGTTGTCAGAGACTGAAGATCAGGAAAATCTGCCAATTTTGAGGTATGATGCTTAAGTGCAAGAACCTGCAATAATTTTCCAAAAAAGGTAATAACAACCTTTTCAAAATGTTACAATGAAAAAAGTACTGCACGCATCAGCATCTGAAGCATATTCCCTCTGATTATCAGACTGAGAGCTTCCCTATTGTTGATTATCATATCTCAACATTATTTTCCACACAAGCGCACAAATAATAACGTCTAAAATCATATCTCAATATTGCTTGCTTTGCTCATTTTACATGTAAACCTTCTGTGAAAGCGTGAAACCATTACGATTAAGAAAAAGACGAGCCATTTCAGCGGTGGACAGAAAATAAAATACCTTGAAGTTGTTGGGTGAAATGCCGCAACCATTGTCGATGACCTGAAACCATTCTTCGCCGTAATCTTTCAAGGCGATTTCGATGCTGGTGGCGGCAGCATCCAAGCTGTTTTCGACCAATTCCTTAACCGCAGAAGAGAGGTCCAAGATGACTTGGCCGGCACAGATTCTGTGAACAACCCCTTTACCAATGGGCTTGATAATTTGAGATTCAACCGGCATTGCTGCTTCCCACTCAAACCCCAACGCTTCACTCGATAATCCGCGGCACTATCTTTCTCTATGATCCGAGTGACCAAAACTCCAGAAACTCGCGGGGTTTTTGGGAGAGAAACATGCAGATTTCACCGCCAAAACTGAAGCTGAAATGAAAACCGGAACTTGAACAGAGTAGGATGAAAGTAGAAAGGGAAAATAAATATAGCGTTTGGCCTTATTTCTTCCGAATACGGCACGGCACTTGGTTTTGCCGCGCTTTATCAGAAGAAGATTGTTGCCTAACTTCTTCGTCTTTCGGATCCCGCCATGGTCTTTGCAGATTTTGCGGTGAAAGTCCTAATTTTTTGTGAGGGTAAAGTGATATTTTCGTCTTCAAAATGTACTTCACCTTCCATTATAATTTTTTTAATTTAAATAAATATATTATTAAATAATTTAAATTTCTTTTATTTTATTTTTTTTATCATCTCTATTTAAATTATTTTAAAAAAATTTACATAATTTAAATATTAAATCATAAACTTAATTTAAATAAAAACTAAATTATAAGTAAATTATGTTTTCAGAATTAAAATACCATTTTATTCTTTTTTAAAACTATTTTTTCCTATGCCCTCCGTCCATTTTCTTTTCTTTTCCTTTTTATAACTTTGGAAAATAATTTCGCGCTGGGCTACTCTAGAACCAATCCAGCCCACTCACTGACTTACTGAGCATGAAAAATATGGTTAAAAGTTATATATAAAATTAAAAATATTATTAAAAGTGATATCCAGCCTTACAATTTTATTGAATGGAAGAAATAAAAAAAATTATAAGGAGTTAAATAATTTTTTTTATGACAGTGTTATGTTATAAAACAAAATTTGTACCGTCATATTTGAAACATCCATAACAAATAGTTGAAGATTGCTAATTTGATGAATCCAGTCTGATTCAAACATAAAAATGTAAAAGTCATTTTGATAACGAAGATTCTTTATTGGGGTGTTTTCATACTTGTTATGAATCATTCAGTCAAATAATTTCACAACTCAACTATGTTAACAGTTAGAGAGGTGGGTAACAAACTAACTCAACTTGACCAACATGTGATAGGCTTGCTTTAAACGAGTAGAGTTGTATTGATCTATTTATTAAAAAAGTTAATATTTTATATAATCATATTATAATTTTCTTAACCCACAAATTAAATGGATTGACCCGTTAATTTATTATTTATTTCTTTTGTATTTTTTAAATATTTATAATAATATATCTTATCTTAAATTATATAATTTGATTTATTTTTTATCAAATTTTCAAAATAAGTAAATATAAAAAATTTAAAAATATAATTATAAACAAATTAAAAATATATATATAAAATAAACGAGTTGCGCGATCCAACCCGTTTAACCAGCAAATTGAATGTATTGAGTTTTATGACCCATCCTAACCTTTATGGATTAGGAGTTAAATAGATTAATTTGCAGACCACATCTCATTTACCCACTTATATTAATAGTATAACGGGTAAAAATAAAAAATCACAAAACAATCAAGGGAAAGGAGTAATTTCATGTAATACCAAAAGTTGCTCCTCTGTTCTTCAGTACTACTTTCATAACCTTAAAGTCGTTATAATTGACTGAACCATCAGAGAATCATCATTATAGGCCTCTGATCCCTCAGTGGTCCCTATGCTTGTCAGAGGAAGTTAATGGTAGAGATGCCACATTAAAATCAAGAGGGCCCAACTCCTGTCCCAATGATCAGAATTACTAACGGCAAATAGAAATATCACAAACTTACCTTTCATCCATCCATGATCAGAGATATATGGGATCAAGCCTACTTGCCTTCTCTCACTTACGCTGTACCAGCACTCCAGTTACACCCGCTTCCAATATACAATCGAGTAAGGATTCAATCAACAGTTATTTTCCCTTATGATATAAGATCAATAACAAGAAGTCTACTCCATCAGATGACACAGTTCTCTTCTCTCTTTCTTTTGGCCTTTTGCCATATTTTATTTTCCTGTTAATTTCATTTATGGCATATTACATATACAAGTAAAATCCATTAGTCAATCCCTTACAAATAATTCCTTTATCAATTTCTTTCATTATATAATTAATTTTATTAATTTAATTTTTAAAATTTTAAGTCACTAACAAATTTTATCACTTTATTTATTTGTTTTCCTCTTAATTTATGCATAGAGAAGCAAGATTTGTTGGTGAGTTAAAAGTTTTAAGGATTAAATTAATAAATTAATCATGGACGAAATTGATAAAAGAAATATGTCAGTGACAAAAAACGAGTTATACTCTACATATAACTGAGCAATGGAATGTAACTTCTTTAAAAACTGAAATTTCAAGGGTTATTAGGAATAGAATTTTACACATTAAACTAGAATAAATAATTACCCTACACATTCCCCTTATTCACACATTAAATAAAAAGAATGAAATATAAAGATAGGTCGGCAGAAGCTCTGGCGTTTAAATGGAATATGAACCCAGTCTCTACATAGGTATGGTAGATCTGACAAATCAGTGCAGTAAGAAACATCTAAAAAACTAGGGCTTCTTGATAGAAATAGTCCAAAGAAGATCTGAATCAGACTGTACTGTTACTATATCTCCTTTTACTATATTTGATGTGCTTACTAAACAACCAAATCTCATCTCCGTGTCATCTGAAACAGAAAATAGAATGTTATAAGGCTCTACTGACAAACAAAATTACCACAGCGTGATTTAGAAGACAATGAAAAGATAATGAGTTCATCATAATCATCACTGCCCTGTCGCACCAAAGCATTATATTTATACTGTCTTGGGTTCGGATAGTGAATTAATTTATTCACAGGGAACACAGGATAAGCGAGTCCATCCAATGTACTGATTAGTACCAACCATACAAGAATCAAATTTTTGTGGTGGCATAGCACAGGCAATTATTATCATCCCACTCAATGAAAGCCACAGGAAACACCTTTGCATTTGCATTTATTTACAGCTTTAGAAGTAATGTAATCACCTAACAGTATTATTAAATAATGATATACTTACTGAGGTCCCACTGAAGCCCGGTGGTTGTAGAACTTCCTGACGGCATCCCAATGGGAATGAGTCCACAATGCGGACCCTCAACAGAAGATTCAATAAAGATCTTGTGACGGTGATTCCTTGGAAGAAGGTAAATGAGGCAATCATCAGACAGAAGGATGATTCGAGTGTCTGAGAAACGGCACAGCACATTGATATTTCCAATTTCATGGTCAAACCGCCCACCAAGTGCTCCAGCAACAAGAATGCATAGCTGTCATTGCATTATGTAGAAGAAAAAAAGTCAAGAGTGCCCAGCTGAGACTAATTCCATATAAACTAAAAAGCAAAGGAACATTAAATACACATAGCAGTTCTTTACAACCGAAAAGAGATAAGGATTGCTACTACATCAGACTTAATTCATTTCAATTATAGCAATATTAACTAAGTATGGTTAGAATTGACATCAGAACATTCCCCCCACGCCCCCCCCCCCCCCAAAAAAAAGAAGAAAAATAGAAATACAAAGTGTCACCAGATATTCAACTTACTGTTGATTTGTCAATATTTGGTGCAAGGTCACGTATGTATGCCACACATTTGTGTAAATCTGTCGTATCCTGATCCTTAGATTCATCTATTATCTTAGTTCCCTGCGGGCAGCAAACTACATAAGACCATTGACATGAATTATGGAAGATTGCATACATAGCAGTAACAAATAGGAACAACACAAATGGAAAATTGATGTGAACCAGAAAGTTGAATATTGAACTCATTTTCTCCGTTACATGCACAAGCACACATGCATACGCACACACACAAAAGAAAAATGAACATATAGACAGAGAAAAATACCAGCTTTGCATAGAAGTCAAGTACTTCTGTCCGGATTGAATCCATGTCACCTTTGATTACATCAGGCTTGTACCTAATAGAAACCTAGCAAGTTAATGTTAAAGGAAATCTACAATTGAAGAATCAATATAGAAAGACATCTAGTCACTAACAAAAGCAAAACGGTGATTGCCTGTAGCAAACAAAACAATCAAGAATTCTTAGTTTTTAGAGCAACCCAATCCTCCAACAACTGAACTCCTTAGACTACAGGTAGAACAATGACAAGACTAGCTAACAAAGTTCATTTGGAGTGCTTACACCATGGACATCAATCAAAAAAGCAAAAATGTATAAAGAAGCATATTTTGGAGAAAAGTTAAACCAATTAATTGAAAGATATGTTGACTGCCACTCAGAGAGGAGATATAAGATGTTCCACATATAATTAGCAAGCAAGAATGAATTAGTAAGCATAATTACACACAATATTGAAAATTGATAACTCCATCCCAATACATATAATTGAAAGACACGCATAAGGAAATGGATCATAACATGGATACCTTTAACATCAAATATGGTAGCATGTAGGAATAGGAGTTCAAAGTTCAAACCCACCATGAGCAGAAATAAACAAGCAGGAAGCGCTATTTGTCACTAAGTACCAGAGGTTAGAGTAGTATATTTATTGAGCAATGTCAGTATGATCAATTGTACAGATGATCACATGGATAGAATTTTTAGTATATCAATTGGCAAAATGGTTTACAGAATTTAATTAATGTAACATATACAAACTCATGATCTATATAAACTCCCTAAAAAATCTGTTGACATTGAGGCTATGGTTACAACGCAGGGATCCACAGTGAGAATGGGACACTCCCATATCTATTTTTGGATTGTATTGGTCAATAATATGATTAGAAATGGCATGCCAGTGCCACCCAGAGCTATTCCTTATGTGGCAATTTTAATCCAATCATTGAAAAAAATATAACAACACAGTTTTAAAAGCTTAGAAAGGAAAGAATTTACTATTTTCATTTTGAATCTCAATCCCCTTTTCTGATTCTACCACCTCAAATAATACAGCTACCAAGAATTTTAAGAAACCCTGCACTACAAATCTACAATAAATACCTAATTTCAAACTTGCAAACAGTAGCAGTTTTCAAACCCGCAAGAAAATCACTGAAGTCATGAATCACAAACAACAGGGGTTTTGTGAGTGTATGCCAAATCATTATAAAATTTTAAATCCTGACATCATTAAATGCCAATTGTCATGCTAAGAAAAGCCGGAACTTTGAATTGAGTACCAAAACCGTCTTGCGGATGAAACAAACATACAACCACGGTACGGAACTACTCATGGGTCAGAAACAAAATTTTAGAACTAAAATCGAAAACCCAAAAAAAAAAAAAGACGCAGGAGAATGAAATGGAATACGGATAGGTATATAAGAATGATATGACTAAGAAAGAAGTTTGAACCTGGTGCGAACAAGGGAAGCATCCTGATGAGGGGAGAGAAGAGGCATTTCATCATACAGGCGATTGGCACCTCCATCGGCGCACACTCGTAGGTACGCTGCAGTACAAAGAGGCGCAAAGAGACAAAAAAATGAGAATGATTGAGAGAAACGAAAAGAAGTGGAGGAAGAATATAGGTACCGCGGTCCCAAAGCAGAGGAGCGAATCTGGGGAGGCGTTGGTTGAGAAGAACAAGTGCGTAGGTTGGAGAAGTAGAAGGGCGGTTCTCCGGCGGAAGGAGGAAGCTTGAACAATGACACATGTACTCCTCCTCCATGCTCCTCCTTGCACCACCACCACCACCGCCGCCACTACCGTCGGTTTGCTTCCTTCTTCACAGACACGGATACAGATACATATACAATGCACCGTTTTTATATTACTCTTCTGTACCCGCTGCTGACGTCCACCAATGATCAAGTCAAACGCACGCGCTTCTCCAAATTCCCACACACACTCTCTCACAAATTATTGCATGTTTAAATTATTGGATGCTCTGAGAGAGCTACTATCTAATTATAAATATATTTATTAATACAATATTAATTATTTTTATATCAAAGTTTTTTTTATAAATATACTTTATTGATTTAATTTTATTTGTTACTTTAAATTTTTATATAAAAATTAAAAAAATTATTAAATAATAATTAAATATGATTAAAATATTTTTTATTTTACTTTATTAATATTTTTTTAATTTTACTTATTTTATTAATTCTATCTATTAACATATATTTTTAAAATAAAATTTTTTTATATGATAAATAAAAATGAACTAACAAAGTAATTTTTAATTATTTAACATTAAAATATGAAAATATAATTTAATGCTGGATAATTCTAATATAGCATGCAATAATATCTTCTCTCTCTGTTCCTCTTAATAATGAGCCTATTATATGTCACTGTCAGTCATCTATTATCCACCGAATGATGTTTTAGTCAATGATATCCAAGTCAGTCTTTACAACTACTTCGTCGTCTATTCGTTCTTCAAGGTAATTGTCCGTTGTAATTTTCCGTTGTAAGTTAGATACTTATTATTAATCATTAATTTTTTTTGAAAAATCTTTAAAGTTTATAAAAAATAATGAATAATTAATAAATGTTAAACATATTTAAAAAAAAGATACTGGAGTAATGCTGTTGAATTTCACATTCGAATGAAACTGTGTATCAGCGATAGCAAGCATGAATTAAGGAGCCGTGCAAAACATGTTTTATTGAATAACATAGTTACTACTCGTAAAGCAAGCTAAAATTTTAATGGATTAACTTCTTTTTCTTGATATTATTTACTAAATAAATTTTATTTATAATATCAAATATTTAATTTATAAAAAAAATAATTTGAATACTTTGAGTCAAAATTAGTTTCTAACTAAAAAAAAAAAAGTAAGAATGCTTCAAAATTTTAAAAAATAAAATAAAAAAAAACATAGCTACTTGTCAAAATTGGAGGTGTACAAATGACAGTTGCATTGGGACTAATGTCAAAATAAGCCGCGTTCTTATTCAATGTCCTATAGCATAGAACAAACTGTCAAATCAATATGTAAAATTACAAACACATCCATTACTAAAATTTTAAAAAATCTAAACTTATGTTTGGAGTGAAAGGAATAGAATGTCATTCTAAGTTCTATCATAGGATTAAAATATTCATGCATTTATTAATAAAAAATATGAAATGATATTCTTATTCTAAATCCATCTCATTTCTTCAAATATATGTGGGATCGTGATTTCTTGTTTTTATGGAATAAGATTCTACATTTCTTATTTATTATATTCTTATTTAATTTATAAAATAACAAATTTTATTTCTATATAATCTAATTAATCATAATATAATAACTCAATCTAACTCCAATCAAAACTTATGTGCCGTATAATAAGTACTGCACAACTTTTACTCTATTTGTAAAAGGAAGAATAAAAGGAGTAATAAAATTAATAACAAAAAACAAGAGAAAAAAAATCTTTATATTAATGCATAAACACACGTAAAAATATATAAATATTGAATCTGCATATGAAGTATAAGGGCAAAATAATTAATAAATGTAATATAAATTGTTTTGTTAACAGATACATAAATATTAATTGTTTTGTTAACTAAAACAAAAGAGAATATAAATTAACAGATAAAAAAAAATTAAGTTCCACAACATGAAGTTTTTCTTTCTCGTTTTAATTGAATATATCATCCTTGTTACGCTCCACCCCTTATGTATATGTCTCCACCACCTCTATAGTTCAGACGCCTCCGCTATCCCTTTCTTTCAAACACCAATAGTACTACCAATACCTTACGTTCTTACGCCATTGCTTGCTCTTTGCATAAACATTTTAAAATTCTCACTGTATTTGTCATCATCATCATCATTAATGGTGCCATAAATGAAAAAAAAAAAGTTTTCTTGAAAATGAAATTTTTTTTTAAAAAATTAAGATTACATGTAAGTCATGCTTCACAGCCATGACTTACATGAAAACGGTGAAAACCATTGCTACCGGCCACAACTTTGTTAAAAATATATATATAAAAAAAATAGATTGCAACATGCAGGGAAATAATTCTGTAGGTGCAAGAAATAACTTTCCCACAGGCACCTGGTGAATCAAGAGGCCGTATAGCCTCGGCTCAAACAAATTTGATTCCACAACTACAAATTTGTAATCAAAAACACTTTTCAAGAAAAAATGACACACTCGCCAGGAATTCTATCTTACAAAATGTGTTTTTCAATAGATGTTTAAATATAAATGGATAGAGTATAATCCTGTTATTGTCATTCAAAGAACATACTACAGATGTGACTTAACAAAGCCCAAGAAATCACAAAATTCAACGCATCAGCAACATCTTAAGGGAATTCATGAGAACCAGCCAAGCACACCCATGAACAGAAACACCGTCCAGACGAAATTCAATGTTGGAAACATCAAGCTAATACATAAAAGGAAAGCCGAGGAATGAAGTCACTATGGACATAGAATCATCGTGACTTCAAACAATTTCACCAGTAATGAGTTTCTTGCACATATTAAACCCACTAACACCCCATACATACATCCAAGTCAGTGTCCAATAACCAAAAAGGAAGTAGTTGCCCACAAACTCATTTCCTCGGATTAGAACCCAGAATCAAGTTATAAATGGCCGGCAAGTCCATTCACAAACACTAGAAAGATACAATTGAGGGGTGTTTCAATCAAATTCAACAATTGCAGCACATTCACTTCCCACTATGGTTTTGCAGAGGATACCATATCCACAATAATTACAATATCTGATTTCCATTTTGGTGATACAAGTAGCAAGCAAATGCTTTTTTTCAGAAAAAGGAGGGGGGGGGGGTGGGGTTACACTGCAAATCACAAATGACACAGCAGAGAATTTATTTCAGAAATTAGCGAAAATAAGAATTATTTTATTGCTTGAAATGAAAAACTGGGTATTTACAAGCAGAAAGAAAGCCCAGAACAGGGCATAACCCGGGTGAAGAAGACCAAAGGGGAAGAGTTGGATCAGCAGGGAACCAAGAAATAAGCTTTATCGCGGTGAAACTGTCAACAATTCTACCAAAGTATGAAAAAATTTGGAGAGGCAGAATGGAGGAGGACGGTGAGGGACAGAGGGAGAAAAAAAAAAAAGGAAAACCTATGATATAATACAATGGGGGCAGGACCAACGATATGGAATCCATATCCTTTGGTCGCTCACCTTGTTACACCATTTAGGTGATAGAAGAATAGCCTAAGCAATAAATGCTATACAGGGAGCTTTTTTACATGAAATAGCTCAAAGATCTCATTTTTCTCGATCCACCTTCTCCATAAAGGTCATTCCATTGGAGTAGCTCATTCATGTTTGTTGACTCCGATGACACGCTTGCACACACCTGCATAAATGAATATGAAACATTATACATCACCCACCAGGCTACATGACCACCATGAAAAACGTCGTAACCCAAGAACTTCAATCCCTTCAAATATAGATTGATATTCAAAAAAGTAGCCCCCTCAATTTTAATACTTTATTCAGCCTGTTTTTCTCCCAGTTTAACTTCCACCTAATTCCGAGTCATTCTCCCAAGCTTCCCTCAACCAGAGCCACATCTTATTATTCCAACAGTCATCTTATTATCCTGCCTCTGCATGTATGGCATTGTTTCCTAACATAAATCATCTGATTAACGAAGCAACTCCAACCTTACACTAACAACCCCCTCACCCCAAAGAAAAAAAGATCTCGATCATTCCCTCAACAGGCAGCCACCATGTTTAAACCAGAAGCTGAATATGCACATGACAAGTTCAGGTTTAAATAACCCTAGAGTTATTGAATACCAAAAGCAGACAACAATGCCTTTTGTGGCACCATCCCCCCCCCCCTTTTCTTTTTTTCCCCCTTCCATTTTGGCATACAGATAGCTTTGCTCCAAGTCCAAAGTGAAAACACTAAAAAAAAACCTTGGATAATGAAATGAAATTAATATACCTGTTCATGCGCATATCTAAAATCCTCCATCTTTAAGGGACGAATGTCAGAACTACTACACAATCCAGGTACAGGTCTGTTCTCAGACAATGCTAAGCTTCTCTCCTGAAAGACATTTGATGTCAGAGTGTGGAAGATACCAACAAGCCCTGAACTATTATGCATACACGATAAAGTGCACAAGTTTGTATATCAATGTCATGCGTAAAGTATACATTCGTATTCTTGATTCAAAAGAGGGAAGTACAGCTTTAGCAGTGAACTGAAAGAATTCTGTACGAAAAATTCAATGTTCGATTAAAACAGTAGTGCTGGAGCAGAAAAGAAGCAAACGAACTCATTCAATGAAAAGAAGGAAAAGGAGGGGGGGGGGGGGGGGAGGACACTAAACGCTGACCTCACACTGAAGTTTATAACTTTCCATGTAACGATCATACTTCACTTGTTTTCATTAAATTACAACCAAAATTCACTAAAAAAATTAATAACCTATTGAATCTTAGAACTGGTAGTACAATTTATTGCCAAATCAGATTTTTCTCTCACCTGTCCTCTCTATCTTTTATACTTTTCACTTTTTAGACTAATCCGATGATGATGCATCCCCACTCACTCCTCTTACTTTTCCTCTTCTCAATATTGATTTAACTTTCTTCATCACCTATTAATTTGGTACTTCACCTGAACACTTCATAGAATAGGCAGACTCTTTGTTTTTATTATTCTTTAATAGAAAGACAATTATTTTGTTTTCATGTTAATTTATTGAAATTATATAATAAGAAAACAAAGTTTGACTACGTAATTATTTGGGTAAAATACAATTTACACTCTTGAAGTTTACCTCAATATTAAATTACTCCCTCGCAATTTTTTTCGTCTCACTAAACCTCCATAAACTTTAGTCTAACTTGAAAACGTTAATTTTTCTGTTAAATGAAACGGACGTTAATATCTAATTTTAAGTTATATCAAACTTCAGGGAGGTTTAGTGAGACAAAAAACTTTCGGGAGATAATTTGATACAGAAGTAAACTTTAGGAGTGTAAATTGTATTTTATCCTATAAGGTCTTTTAACTAAATGGTCATGTGGTGTGTATGTAGGTCACGTGGTGTACACGTGAGTCACGTGGTGTACACATAGGGCGACCTCCGTTTCATTTAACAGTAAAATTAATGTTTTCAAGTCAGATCAAAGTTCAGAGAGGTTTAATGAGCAAAAATTTTAGGATGATAATTTGATACTAGGGTAAACTTTAGGGGTGTAGATTGTATTTTACTCAAATTATTTATTAAAATTAAGGGCAACATTTTAATGTGAATACTTTCAATGTTCGGTGCATAAAATTTTCAAAAAGCTAGATTGAATTTAGTAATTAAACAAGAAACTTTTTCAAAAGCTATAATTCAGTGCATGAAGCATTCAGCACTAAAATATTCAGTGCTGTCAAATCAAATGCACCATTAGTTTTGAAGGTAAGGGGGCCAAAAGATCTTCATTTACTCAAACAGATGTGTAAAATAAAAAGGGTATAGCAAAATCCACAGCAAACAGCAAGGGAAAAAATGCCACTATATAGAGGGAGATAGGACGAATTTCAGCTAACGTAAAAGCAATCTTAAAAGTGCTAGTAACTAGCCTAAAGAGGATGGGAAAATAGTGTTCAAAAACAGAGGGGAAAAGAAAACAGCGCAAGATATGTTATTTATAGTTTTGGGATGTAACATTAAATCTTGCATTACATCTTTATAATGATTCACTCAACACTCACAAGAGAAGAGTTTAAACTTTAAACTTCAAGCCTTGTCAATTTCTACAGACTTAAACGGGCAAGTCATAAAACGGTAATGGAACTTAATGCAATCAACCGACATAGAACAAGGAAAACAAACAATGAAGACTTTAGCCAAGAAACCTGTAAATAAATAAAATCATATTAAACTAACCTTCTTTTCCTTCTCCAAGATCTCTCTCTTATTGGGCAGTGAGCTGCTGTGACACACAGATTCTGCAACCAAAACTTAACATAATGAGAATATTTTATGCAGAAGCAGGAGCTGCCTTCTCCAGCAACCAAGAATGGAAGTGAAACATATACAGAAAGACAACCTTTAGATCACTCCCCGAATATCCATCAGTCATATTTGCTATTACTTCCAAATCAACATCAGGTGCCAAATCTTCTTTTGTTAAAATGACACTGAGAATTTTTTCTCTGTTTGGAGCATCTGGCAAATTAACCATCAATCTGCATATTTGTTGAAGAAAAGTCATGAATTCAAATATATTATCTGTAAAACATGAAATAGAAGAGGGTGACACCAAACATAAAATGTTTACCTTCGCGGAAGCCTCCTAATAACAGCTTCATCGAGATCAAATGGCCTATTTGTAGCAGCAAGAACAAGTATACGTTCTTTATCTTTAGTACGCAGACCATCCCAATTCACCATAAACTCATTCTTCATTTTACGCATAGCCTCATGCTCACCAGGATTTTCACGTCTTCCTAGCATACTATCAACCTGCCACAAATACCACAGCACAAATCAAACACAGATAATTGAAACTAACAACATCCATAGTACCTCCAATCATAAAAGAAACAAGGCTTAAATAGTTGTTAGCCCTTCATTTCAACCGGTTTTTCATTTTAGTCCTAATCTTTTTAAAATGTTCATTTGGGTCCTTCTAAATTCTGAACTTTTTCAGTATCATCCCTACTGTTTACAGGGTGGCAGTAAAAGCTTATGTAGCAAATGGCTGCTGATGTAGCATGCTTGACATGACACTCAGTGTGACATGGCAACATGCAAAAAGGGAGAGAATAAATGGGGGCATATGACCCATTTTGTCCTTCTCTTGACTATCCAACTTGTTCAACTTCAAGCTAGGCAGATGCAATCTTCAATCCTCTTTGTTCTCAGTTCAACCCCCATTTCCACATGCAAAAAAAACTTGGAAGATTCAGTAATAAATGCACAAAGGCTTGTCAATAACACAATGGCAGGGAGAGGACAGAATAATTGCTTCAAGCTCCAGAAATCACTCAAAGCCAACAGAGATTCAATATCCAAGTGCTAACACTAATTCGAATCAAGTTAAAAAGAGCAGCTTCAATTGCAAATAAAACTCAACAATTGAGCAAATGCATAGTGTAGAGGAAAATCAATTGAGTAGAAATATGAACAGCAACTCGGATGCACAGGTCATAACCGGGTACGCATTGGATACACATTGGTACATACTAGGTGCACTCTTTTTTTTTTTTAAAAAAAAAATTGCTATCCAGTATGTTTAGATATGGCTGTGCTATGCATCACAGTGAGGCAGTACAATTCAAGTACAAGCTGATAGGCTCAACCACACAAAACACAGTATCCTTACTGTTTTTTCTTTTTGGTTTGCTATTAAATGAAACACGGTTTATAACACTTCTAGTTCATCCCTTCATATATGAAGGCAGAAAGCCCACCTCAGAAGCTGGGTCCTCTTCTCTTGTCACTTGTTGGTAATGGTTTGGAGTTTTGTTGAAAACTTGGAGTTAGAATGTTATATACATATATTCCCCGTTCCCTAATTTTTAAAACTTTTGTCGCACCAGTACCTATACTGGCTCAGGCGCATACCCGTATCCATGCAACCTTGAAAAGCAATTATGATGGAAAATCAGAAGTTTTGAGCTGATTCAAAGAATTACCTTTGTCGCAAATCACAAAAACTACACAACTGTGGTGTTCAGTCGAAAATTCGCTTAACGTTTTCTCGTTTTCTCTTTTTTTTTTTTTCCATTTTTTCTGCTACGGAGGATCCTTTATCCCAAATCCCTTGTACTTTTCTTCTCCTTGTCTTGTTGAATTTCTTCTTTTATCACCCCCAAAAAAAAAAAAAACTCTGATTGAAGTTTCAACTTTTGGTGCAAATCTGTTTGGAATTTATTCCAATCACAATTCAACAGCTCTTCAACCCCACCAATAAATCAGCCCCTTCGCAACCACTTGTGGAGGTACCACTGCCTCTCTCATTCAGCTTCAACAATTCCCTTCGCCCTTCTTTTAGCCCAAAATCCATTAACAAATGCCAATCCCAAATTAGCACTTCGAAGCATTCTATCGTTGTCCCCATCACAATGCAAGCCTTGAATGTCTTCTGTACTCTTAACATCATTTTATAGATAGATCAGTACTTAGTTTTCCCCCATTTGCTGGGCATACATATACTCTAAAACCAAATCCAGCAGTGGCTTAATTGAAGTGGATTTCTTAATTTCTTTTCTCAATGGCTTGAAAACTCTGGGCCAATTGAGAAGATTTAATCTATTTGGATTTGAGTTATCTTCATCATCACTTGGATCTTTAATGGTTAAGAGTTTAGGTTATGGCAGATGAGAGAAGTGAAAACTCTGTGTAAACTGTAAAGCCTAGCCTTCCCAACAGTTAATGACTGCTAGTTTGGGAGGCCAAGGTGACCACACCTGAATTGGGGAAGTTGAGGAATTTGTGAATTATGTAGATAACAGTTGAACTTCAGAGATTTGCGAAAACTTTTTTCCAAATTTACAACCCCTGAGCAATTAGATTTAGACAATCTCAGTTGCTTGCTCTTTTTATTTTTTGGTAGAATCCCAGTTGTTTGTTCTAGTTAAGGAATTTACAATTTGTTTCTGTACTAAGATTGTATGGCAAGCTACCGTTTTCGAAGGCACACTGAAGGTAGTAAAATGAAGGAAATTTGGGGGAAACAAAGAAAGGGATCATATACATATGAAGTGACCAATTTAGCCTCCTCAGCTGTTACATGTTTCCATGTCTCACTTATAATGCCACATTAGGCATGCCATGCCAATAACAGTTAGTTACACCCTTTAAATGGTGAGAATGATAATAAAAGAATTTAGAATTTAAATGACACAAATGAACAATTTATTTTTTTAAAGGGTCAAAATGTAAGGGAATAAAAATATATTTAAGCCAAGAAACAAAAAAGGAAAAGAAAATTTCAAAGGAAGATATATATATGACATGCTATACCAACCTCATCAACAAAAATGACACTTGGAGCAATTTTGCTGGCCAGAGAAAAGACTGCTTTGACATATTTTTCTCCTTCACCAAACCACTGCAACGAACAAAATAATATGGACTGTCACTAAAGCATGAAAGGAAATAGACAATAGAACAAAAAAAATACCAATTTGTAACATTAATACCTTTGAAGTAATGCTGGACATTGAAATGTTAATGAAATTTGCTCCAGCCTCAGTTGCTACAGCCTTTGCAAGCATTGTTTTTCCTGTACCAGGGGGTCCAAAAAGCAATATTCCCTTGCAAGGCTATATCCAAAGTAATTGCAGTGAGGTACAAAACACATGGCATGATCTACTGCAACATGGTTCCACAAATCATTAAAAATAACCAAAAAGAAAATCTTTCCACCTTAGTCAGCTGTCCTTTGCAAAACAATTCAGGCCTCTGAAGAGGAAGCATGACCAATTCCTTCAAGGTGTCCTTTACATTTTCTAAAGCTCCAATATCATCGAATGTGACCCCAATATCAGTTGGTGGAATAACATCGGCAAGCAGTTTTTTCTCAAATTCATTCTCAGTAACCACATCCTGGAACAAAATTCAATAAATATAAAGGAAGGCACATTGAAACAATAAAGAACCCACCAGACAACTGATTGAATTTACATTATCATCACATCAAAGATAAATTTGACACACACAAGTTAAAGACAGTTGGCATAAGGGTATTGATTCCATAATTCAAACTGTGAGTGTAAAGAAACTAGATGGAAACCAGTACAGCAAAATTCTTATTCCACAAGAAAGGGTGGGAAAAGGAATAACTTTGTAAGAGCTCATGTTAAATTACCTTCAGTGATTTCTTTAAGTTCTTGTTTTCACTATGAATGCCCTGTAGAATGTTCAGCCCATAGTTAATGCTGCACCAATGAAACATAAAATAGTGTTAACAAGCAAATTAAAGGTCAGATAATTTATTTTTGCTGCTCATTTTTTAGGGTTGATATGATGGAAATGACCAAAAATGATGAGAACAACCTTTCAGCAGATATCACAAGCTTAGAGTCTTTGATACTGATAGAACCTTCAGATGAATGCATAAAATGGTAACTTATAGCCCAGCCTATGATCTTTTCCACGCCTAGTAAAAGGATTCATGGGATGTTATCAGTACTATGGCAGCAAATCTCAATATTGCATATTTAGCAGGACAGTTTAGTTCAAACTTAAAAAAACTGACTTTCAGTTGTTAGGGCTTGATCTTTAATGCATAGAGTCTCAAGGTCAGGGCAATCCAATCCAATTCTGTTGAGAACCTGAAATCATTGAAAAAATTTCATCATAAGTTTGAAAAATAGCAAGACAAACATAAATTTTAATCAGTTTTGGAATCAAAAGGTTTTCGGATAAGTGGAAGTAAGATGAAGTATATGAAATGCAAGCTCAGGAAGACGTGAGATAGCAATTTTTAGAGGTGAAAATTTGGAATTACAACATACCACAAGTTGCACAATTTAGGTATCTTGGATCTATATTACAAAGTGATTGCGAGATTGAGGGGGATGCAACACATAGGATTCAAGCTAGGATGATGAAATGAAGAAATGCTTCAGGCGTAATTTTTTATCATAAGATGCCTATTAAACTCAAAGGAAAATTCTACCGGACAGCTATAAGACCAATGATGCTCTATGGTAGTGAATGTTGGGCAATAAATTTCCAACAACAGCAAAATATAAGTGTAGCAGAGACGAGAATGTTGCAGTGGATGAGTGGCCATACTACAAAAGATTAGAAATGAATGTATCTAGGAGGAAGTGACAGAAACTTGCCTAAGGTAGTTTGGTGATGTGAGGAGAAGACCAAGAAAGCCTCCAGTGAGAAAAGTGGATTAAATGGAAGATAGTCTGATTAAAAGAGGTAGAAGGAAGATAGATGAACATTTTAGGAGAAAATATTAAAAAGACCCTGCTCTAGCTGGATTTTATTGAAAATTTGGTTTTTGATGGAGCCTAATGGTGTTGTTTGATCCATGTAGCCAACCTTATCTAGTGAGATAAGGCTTGGTTGGTTGTTGTATAGAATAAATCCAAGTGAAACCAGAAACATGATAGAATGAAACTTTCCATATTGTTTGACAAACCAACCTCAAGTGGATCATTTTATTGTTTACGGAACAGGTTTATGTATCTAAGATAGCAATTCTAGGCCCTAGTAGAATGGAAATGCAAACCAAACAACAATGGATATGGATGGCCAGGATGGGTTGGCTTGAAAAGCAAGAAACAAAAAAGACAAAAAAAAGAAAGAAAAATTGCTTCTTGTAATAAACTTTTACAATGACATTAAGAATCGTTAATCCCACAAGGCAAAAAAATCAAAAAACAAATGTATGTGATGCCACTGCTCCAAAGACACACGATAACTAATTTCATCAAGTACAACATACCAAAAAAGTGTAGCAACAAAAGAAAGCATAGAATAAGAAAAAAAAATCCCATGAAAATGATCAGCAGATGTTGCAAGACTCACTGAACGAATGCTGACAATATTGGACTGAGCTTTCATAGTTTCAATATCACGTTCTAACTGCTGCTTCCAATCAGAAAGTAAAGCCTCATCCTGCACAAGTTTGGAAGTAAAATCAGATATATGAACTATAAATAGCAACAATATAAATTGCACAATAAAATACATAAACATGATACCTGAGGCATCTGTATTGTCACTCTGTTGGGGAAAAGGCGACTAAGTTGCTTCATTGCTTTGGGAGTTTCTTTGCTCCTATCATGCAGTCTACTAAAGTTATCCTAAAAATAGAAAAAAATTGCAGTAGATTAATGATTAATGCATGAAGCAACTAGAAAAAACCAACCTACCAAGGTATATACAATGATATAAGCAAATATTCAGAAATCCATCTAGCTCAAAGCCACAAAAGTTCCTAACAAAATCTAATAAGAACACAAGCAACCTAGCAACCTTGGGAAAAAAGGAAGCAAGGGAAGCAATAACTTTAGTTAGGCCACTTACATGCGAAGGTTCTACTTTGGATTTCAAACAATGTTCAAATAAAATAAAGTTGCCCATTACAAAGTAGAGGTGACACATTACAAAGAAGAGGTAACACACCAAACTAGTATCAAATACATAAAATGGAGGGAACAAAAATAAAAGGTGTTAGCATCCACTCAATTTGAAAAATGTCCTACCAAAATTGTACTATATTCATGCACATCCGATTAAATTTTCTTTACAAAATATCATATACTTAACTCCCTTGCCATGAACACCCCAGAATACCACCACCAAAGCCATCCAATCTCCTACATTCTTAGTCATAATAGTCAGAAATATGACACCCACAAACACACAAGTGTCTATGTAATTACACAAGTTCATGTTTCTTCCACTTAACTTACACTCTACTTTAGATAGCCAAAGCCAGGATTACTTCCAATTATCTCTTCCTATATTCACTTTCAATTCTCCATTCAATCTTAAAAGAAAGTAAAAGGGAATAAGGGAAAAAATAGGTTGCCATTTTCTCATCTGCAATGCATCCTACCCAAATGTTGGCATAAACCGAGGTAATTTTAACAAGCTGCACTAACATGGAATTCATGTCCCATAATTGCATAACTTCCCAATACGAAAAGTGAATACAAAAGTGGACCAAAAGGATAGACTCCTAGATAGATGGAACTGGACCACTTACAAATGCCCATGTCTACAATAAACTGCAATTTTCAGTGGTATTGAAATCACATATGGCTTTAACCACGTTTTACTTTAATAATCAAATTTTGTTTTTCATAAGTACACCAAAACTAGCCACTTATCACTTGAGCAAACAACTTATCCATTCAGTTAACCACATATTCTTTATGTTAACCACTTGAAACATGGACTTGAATTTGGTTAATTTAACTAAAATCTGGTTACAAGTTAAAGTGGAACCAATTCCACCTAAGGTACTAAATTTACAGTATACGTGACCTTTATAAATTGGCTCAACTGTTAAGCAGACCAAAAAGTACAGGAATAGACAAAGACAAGCATTGCATCACTTCCATACTAGAACTACATCAGCAATGATTATGATTATTATACCGGAAAAGCAAGATCAAGTAGTGCTGTCTGATTGCTCCCAAACTTTGTAAACAGAAGGCCGCCAGGTTGTGTCTGGAAGCATAAAGATGCAGGCATAAAAAACAGCAGCAATAGATTTCCTCAAATCATGAGATTACCACAATCAAAAGCTAGGTAACAAAATACAATCATCAATAGCACCTTCTCCTTACGATTGTCCAGCTGGGTATGTGAGCCAATTACAACAACATTCTGTGGTAAGCTTTCAAGTTTGCTTTTCAAAACTTCTGAGTTCCCAACCATTGCCTTCTCTATATCTTTAATGAACAACACTAGTGCACCACTTTTACTCTGATTGGAGGTAACCTATGTACACAGCAGCAGAGACAGGTGTAAAATATACTTCTACAAGAGTAAAGACAACTTTTGGAAAAGTATAGAACTGGGGCCACCTCAAAGATTTCATTAATTGCAAGCTTGTCAATGTCATCCCCTCCAGAACCATCTACCCGTAGCAAATGATTAGCTGCAGTATAAACCATCAATGAATTTTTAACACACAATATAGCCAAAATTATAGCATACAATAAGCAAGTATGCAGCCAAAGCAACAAAGTTCAAACAAATGCAGTGAATTACCAGAACAAAAGAAACCATGATCATCTTCACAAAGGCCTCCAAGATCATTGCCATCTGGAATTGATTTATCAAACCTAACCCCAATTTTTGAAGACCCGTTATCTTCAAAAGCAAGGAGAACTTTACCCCGGGAGCCATAGCTTGGTCCCCTGCCCAATTCAGCAGAAGAACAAAAACAAACTCTTAACTTCCCATAAGAACAAAAAATTAAACAAAAATCAGAAACAATAAATTGATAGAATAGTACCGACAAATATTATATAATATCTCATTAAACAATAAATTCACACTCGTGCATAACAAAACTTCTGTAGTCTTTAGTCACATCCTCAATTGGAAATTGGAAATATCACATTTCCAAGAACATTAATGAAAAAAAAATTGATAGAAAAATAAGTTTTATTGGAGAGAAAAGAGGGAGTACAACTAGAGGAGGATAAAATGTCCTCCAAAATAAACAAGGTAAAAATAAAGAACACAGAAAAGCTGTCTATTCTCTGCATATCAGAAATGGAAACTCCCTTAAAACAGCCATAAGCAAGGCACCAGAGTGAAGCCATGAACACTATTCTATCCCAAAGTAAATCTGGGGCCAAAGAGACACCCTTAAATTGCATGCATTCAGCTCCAACCAAATACACCAGAGAACTGAGAAAACCACACAATGCCACAAATTTTCGGCCTCCTTATTTCTACCAAGTACCAACACCTCTGAGCTGAACCAAGAGAAACTGCTCCAAAGTGAAATTTTTCAAAACCACGTGTTTTAACCTCTGCGAAAGAGCAGACTTATGCCACCAAAAATTATTAGTCTTTATCTACAATGCTTTTTAAGCCATATTAGAATAGTTTTCATGTATATCCTCCTTAAAAATAGAGATTTGACTAAATGTCCTTTTTAGTCCTCAAATGATACAAGTGATATGGTTTTCAATTACGGTTGCAATTACGTTGCAATTGTAAAAATTGCAGACAATTGCGGAAAAATGTTGTTGATGTGGTCACAATTGTTGTTGCAAAGCTTCCCACAACAGTAATATTGTGGCCGCAATTGTGGCTGCTGACCACAATCTAATACCAGCCGTACTCTATTTATAAGTACATTAATATAGTCCATGAATGATTATTTCATCTATCAAAATGGTCCAAAACGTCACGGTTTGATATCGCACTGGTCCTTCATTTTGGACCATTTCGATGGATGGAATCATTATTCAGGGACTATTTTGATGTTGCCTATAAATAAAGGACTACTATGATGTCACTTGTATCTTTCAAGAACCAAAATGGATGTTTACTCAAAAATCTTACATCTCTACAGGATCAAATCAACCTCTAATACTCATAGACTGTAAAAATATTAAGATGAATTATTAGTCCATAACACAAATTACCTTGAAGGATAATTTTGTAGTGATGAGACAGATGAAGGAAAGTTACCAACAAATTTTACTCGATCACCTGCAAAGCATCATGTCATTAAAGCTTTCAAAATGCCACCTAGCATATATAAGAGAATATAAGACAATAGGAAGTAAATTTGCAGACAGGTACTCATTTTTTGAGGAACAGTATACCTGTTTTAAGAGTAGCGCCTTTTGATGATGCAGTAGAAACCTCTTGCTTCAGCGTAGCCTGAGAACTTAATGTGGATCCACCTATAATTTCAGCATCAACACTAGACGCTGGTTTCTTATGCTGTAATGTGGCAGCCTGTGCACTTCTCTTCGCAAACACAGATGTTCTTTCAGGCCTTGAACTTTCTTTAGCAGAATCAACTTCCTTCAATGGTGTTCCCTGAAAAATCAATTACACAGTAAAAAAATTATTATGTGTATATTAATGCCCACTTAGTAAGAAACCATCTCAGTAGAAGCAAGCAGTTAATGTCAGACCATGAATCAGGAAAGTGCCATAAAATTCTTAGATTATTAAGGTATATAAAGGTAACAAAAGAAGAATATTTGAGAAAGCATACACCAGGCAGTGAAAGAGAATCCACAATTAGTAGCCTGGCACCAAAATGCTTAGCAAGTGCCTTGGACAAAGTTTCCTGGTATATTTCCGAACCTACACAAGAATCGTATAGAATGATATCACTTCTCCATTATTGAAAAGGAAAAATACAAGCAAAAACAAGAATGATGGAACTACCTGCAGGACCAGATAATAATATCCGTGGGAACACTGACGGGAGGTCTGAAGCATATTTTCCAAAGCCATTGCACCTCAAATGAATATACGTAGAAGCAATCAAAACATTCTTTGTTGTATCACTGTAGCAATATACAAAAAATAACCGAATAGCCATAAATTAACTAGCAATTCAACCCAGAAATATAGCAATAAAGAAGATCAATGTAGCTGTAGCTTACATCGAACTGTAACCAAAGGTAGCTTATATTAGGAATTCAAATAAGAGATAAATTAATCGCAAGAAACAATTGTTTGCACCTTAGATAATACGGGAAACTTTCAAATGAGACATCAATATCGTCAGCATTGAGAATTCTTTGTTGTAAACTGTCTTTAAATGCTTGCCGCCTGGTCGATGCCAATATTGTTGGGGTATCAACATCCTTGAGGAGTTCTCTTAATTCTCTTCGCTCCTCCAATATCTTGGAAATGCTACCACTTAAATCAAATTCAGGACAAGAGCCAGCAAGCATTCGGAGTAATGGCCTTAATTCATAAGTAGCACCAGACATCTTCCCAACATCTGCATCCACACTAGCATCCACTTCCACGCTGTCAAGGCTAGGATTTTCATTAACAGTTGTAGATGATGCAAGAACAGTTTTCTCAGCAGACACAACTCCATCCGGTTCATCATTATTGGTGGTATCATTCATCACATTGTCTGTAGTATCATTCCCATGGCCAGAAGGTAGTGATGAAACCTCAGTGTTCTGTTGTACATTGTTGCCAGTTTTATCAGGAGGTGGAAGGAGAGATAAATCTTTATGAAGATTAGATAAAGAGGCCAGAATTGATGCTCCAT
This sequence comes from Castanospermum australe, assembly GCA_019955255.1. NCBI lineage: Eukaryota > Viridiplantae > Streptophyta > Magnoliopsida > Fabales > Fabaceae > Castanospermum > Castanospermum australe. The sequence continues at coordinate 203,272 of NSJW01000393.1, read as the reverse complement.
CAACAGCTGAAGGGTCCCCGGATCTAGCTTCAACATGCATTCCCTTAATTGGAGAACTCTGGGCTTCTAAAATACTCACAGAAGAAGGTATACCAGTAGTGGCAATATTATTATTGGTGAGCTGCTGAAAGATCTAAATTCCATGCTAAGGAACCCACAAAATATCCATAAAAGAAATAAGTATGAAAACACAACAGTTCGTAATGTAACTACAGACTACACAGAAGACATAATTAACAGGTTTCCTCATAAAAGTGAACGCAGATACATGCAAAGAAGGAAGGAAGGAGCAAACAAGAACTAGAAGAGGAAAGGGATAAATTCTTCCCAGGATGGCACACTGGCACCTAAAACATATGTAAAAGGATACATAAGCATGCTTGCCAGAAGAACTGAAGACCACTTCATCACCTCCACTTAAAATCAGACGGGCATTCTTTCGATAAGTCCTGCCATTAACTTGAACAGCACCTTTACCCCCCGTGATTTCCAGTAATGCAACAGGTGAACCTCCACGCTATGCAGAGTTAAAAATAAAAACGGTTGTCAGTAATCTATAAAAAGAACATGGAATTTCTCAACAGAAATTTTCTTCAGTTGGGACATTTTTAGGACCCATCTACCACAGCTGAACAAAAAAATTCGTTCTTCTCATAAATATCTTTCACCTAAAATCTAAAATATATTTGTATTTAGTCTGAGAAATTATTTGCCATAAAAAAGCAGTAAAGCATACGGACCCTTAGTTATCAGTGGCTTGTTTTATCTTCCAAACAAAAAAAGAGAGGAATCTACCTCTATGTGGCTCAACTTGCACAATACATTACTGACAGCAGGATCTTTAAGCCATAAATTACACTGACGACCTTGACCAACAGTGAAGAGAGGATCACAAATGGACAGGTGAGGATTCTGGAGAAGCATGAATAACAAAAAGAAGATTAATTCCAAACCTACAATAGTACAAGCAGAATGGAAGAGTTAATAAAAAGACAGAAGCATAAATCATCTCAGCGTTCTCCCCATTTTAAGCCTATGACAAATAGAAGATACTTCAAAGTACAAGTAGAATATTACTCTCATGTCTACTTTCTTTTTTTATAAACTAGACAATATTTGTTTCCACCAATTAACACCAAATTTTCTGCACAAACTTGATGATGCGTACTATAATCTAAAAATGTAATTGCTATGTGATATAGCATAAACAAGATCTTCTGTTGTTGGCAATGCACAATAAGAATTCCAAATTCCCAAAGTTACGAAATTTAACGGACAAAAAAAATGGTTATCAAGACTGCTTTGTTAAGTTACTAACTTCCGTCTTATAATCAGTTCCCAGTTCCCACCAATTTGCTTCTCCTGGATGGACGGGCTTATGCCAATGCAACAATAAGCTCCAAACAGATGTAACTAAATCAACTACTTAACTCTCATTACTTCTCCCCAGGAGGATGGGACCTGAACAACTAAGGCTCGTCCTTGCTATATTATAACTTATTGCACTCAAGCATGTAACATGAGGCATTTAGTAAATTTGAGACAGCTTGAAGAATTTCAGAGCCCAAAATGCAAAAAATATAATGCATAAATACGAGAATATAAAAATGCAAGATGCAAACTGGACAACAACTCCTGGGTCATCAAAATCACTAGTCTTGGAACCAAAAAAAAAAATCGAAGGATCAAATTTGACCATGCATTCCTCTCCCAGGGGGTGAAACGCAAGCACTCCTTCAGTAGAGATGCAGGAATTGTATAAAGATGAGACAAACACTACGGAGACGCAATGATCAAATTGAGAACATGCAAATACTCAACTAAGAGTGAAAGTAAACCTGAGAGGACTGGGAAAGGAGCTTTCCCCATGCAGCCTTGGGGCTCAATTTTGTGGATTTTGCCGGGCGTTTCTTTGACCGGCCAAGCGCCGCCGCGCCAACCACTTTCGATTTCTCCGCATCCACGGCAGTTTCACCTGAGGCCGCCAGAAATTCATGAATCTAACCAATCCGAAAACCGCATGCAAGCACACAGGCGATGACCCACACAACAAATGACGAAACACAGATGAAAAAGGAGGTGACTTTCGCACCTAAATACTGGGGCGACACCAGAGCCTCGCCTTCGACGGGCACAGAAGGAGACTTCTCGGGCAATATCGCATCACAAACGTCCACAGCCTTCAACGAACCGGTATCTGGCAGATCAGAGGGACGCAGCTCCGGTTCTCGAGATTCGTTTCCAGATTCGTTGACCGGACCCATCGTTTCCGCAGACGGCAGGCTCGTGGACGAGGCATCCTCGGACACCTATGTCATCAACAAGAATTGATCAGGACCCGATAAGGGGAAAAGCATGAATTTTTAGGGTGAAAATCGCGTACCCAGATGAGGCACAAGGGAATTGAGATGAAAAGAGAGGAGTAGGGAGCACGAAAAGGGAGTAAAAGGGAATACCTTGGATCGTTTGGCGTTGGAAGTAGGGGGAGGGGGCGAAGAGAGCGCGCGCTTGGAAGAAGAAGAGCTGCGTCTGGTTTCGACCATGATTTTGCTGGAGCTGTGGAGGTTTCTGGGTGGGGTCCCTGCTGGTCTGTGATCCAAGGAGGGTTGGGCGAAGGCAGAGAATCAAAGAGCAGGGAAGAGAGATTAGATGGGGATATATGAGTATGAATGATTGCCGTTAATGCTATCAAGGTTTGTCTGTCTTCTTGTTTGTATATATATATAAATTTTGTCTACTAATTAAAAATTAAATGATATTCCATCTATTTGTCTTATTTTAACATATAATAATTTTTTAAATAATAAATAAATATAAATTATTGAATTACATATTTATAAATATCAATTTTTAAAGTAAATTAATTAATTTCTGTATAATGTATAAATTTATATATTTTTTTAAATTATTTAGAATAATATTAATTTTTTATATTAAAAATCATTTTTTTAAAATTGTGTCAATGTTTAAGAATATGAGAATAATAATTTTTTTAAATGTGTGCTTATCTTAAAATTTAATAATTATTTTATATGTAATGTATCTTATTTAGTAATATTTATTAAATTTTGTTATATTTTTTTATATGAATATATTTAATATATATATATATATACGCATTAAATGAATTTAAATAATATATATATTTAATATATATTGTTTTGGTACATGAATTCATTTATTATATGCATAAATGAATTTTATATATATATATATATATATATATATTGTATTTAATATTTATTCTTTAAATAATTAAAATTATTTAATGAAAAAATTTAATGTTTCTTAACCAGTGTTTTAAGGCATTCGTTAGCAATATATATATATATATATATATATATATATATATATATATATATATATATATATATTGTATTTAATATTTTATTCTTTAAATAATTAAAATTATTTAATGAAAAAATTTAATGTTTCTTAACCAGTGTTTTAAGGCATTCGTTAGCAAGATATAATTACAAAACAGAAGTAGTGAGAGGATGTGAGTCATAAAAAAAAGATTAGGGTAGAGTGCAGTGGAGTGTAGAAAAAGTAGAAAATAAAAAAGCTTTTCAACAACCAAAAAGTTATTTATACATTAAAATTTTCTTATCATTTTTATATCAGTTAATTACGTATAATTTTATAATTAAATATATATATTAAATAATTAAACAAATTGTTAATTAATTATTAAAAAACAATAATTAATTATTAATTTGTTTAATTAATTGATAATATATATATTTAATTATAAATTTATATATAATTAATCAATATAAAAATTATATATAAAAATAGGGTAAAAATAATACAACCATTTCAACAATTGTTTTGGCTTTGGGGTGTTATATTGGTGAGGCCATAGGTGAAATTTAAATGATCCGCACCTCAAAACTAGAAGAGACACTTAAAAGAGAAGAGAAAGGCGCAAGTGTGTAGCTGATAGATAGCGAGATAGCCAGCTAGCCAGACTCTCAGTGTCACAGCGGTGGTTTTGCAAGGGATTTGGTCAATGGCTAATCTAATCTTTTTAAATGATTTTTTTATTAAATAATAATAATAAAAATATATGTGATAAAAATTCCATATCCTTATGTTTGGATGCAACCCCTTACGTTGCTAGAAAAAAAAAAAACATAACAACTTATACTGACAAGATAATAATAATAATAATAATAATAATAATAATAATAATAATAATATATCTATTTGAATTTAAATAAATTTATTTACTTTTTTCATATTTATATGGTCATATTTTAAAACTTCTTTTATAACAAATATAAAATTTTTCAAAATGTTTCTAAATTAAAATGACTTGAAATTCAATCCACCTTTATCGAGTAGGAAATAGTTTAAAGAATAACAAAATCTTTCTCTCATTATGTAACCAAAACCAGTTGTTATACATATTTTGTTTTTTTGACAATAGAGATACGATAGTTTAAAATTATTACTTTCAATAAATTATTTAAATTCTTTATTACTCACTCACAATTCTCATACTTAAAAATGTAACTCATTACTTTTATCAAACCAATACTTCATGGTGATATACATGTAAAAAAATATTCCTTTTAATAGTTAATGAATGAGGTTGTACATCTTACTTATGCAATTATAAAAGGTTATATTGTTAATGTAGTTGTTTGTTTGATGCAGTTTATAATTTATTTAATAAAATATGTTAAAGAGTTTTTCCTTCATGTTAAATTTTTATAATGAAGACTTAGTTAGCTGCACAATGTGAAAGAGTGATGCTGTATTTATTTCAACTTTTACAGAACACAAATAGGCGTTCACAAAAATGAAAGAAAAACTTGTTTCGTTTAAAAGTATTTTGTAATGTGTGCTGAACATCGGTTTGCATTCACTTTAATATGAAACAAACATACTCTGACTTAATCAGTGATTTGAATCATTATTTTGTAATAAATTTATTACAAATGTGTTTACACAAAGACTTTTTTAATGGTAATACCCAAAAAAAATAAAAATATAACTTTTCTAGTAGTCTTTTTGTTTTTGCCATTTTATTATATAATGGTATAGATACCAAAAGTTAACTGTGCTTCCGCCATTGTTTTCCTGTGCATTGAATTTGCGAGTGAATGTTGTATATAGTCAATAGATGTTACATACAACAAATCATTGATAACAAATAGAAATTAATAATTCTTATAGAGCTTCAAATTTGATTTTACAAAGCTGGGATATGTCTTTTTTTAATTTTGGAAGATTATTCAAAGAAAAATATGATAATGCGTTATAAAAAAATGATATCTAGTATATTATTAAATCTCGTTATCTCATAAAAAGTATTCGAGAGGAGATACAACCTAATTTACTGAATATTAATTAGGATAAGAGGCAATGGAGTTGGTATTGCATAAATCATTGAACAAGCTAGTCAGGACTGGCGGCAATTCTAATTTAGATAATAATTTTTTAGTTTGCTATGTTAAATTTAAAATTGCAAATAAATTATAAGAAATAATTTTTTTAAATGAAAATTTAGGTTAAAGAGATGACACATCATATCAAAATTTGTGTTGGCTCCCAAATTTAACAAATACTTACAAATAATTTACCAATAACTTGCTACTAAAAAAATAAAAGTGATAAAAATAAAGATTGAACTTGCGACTAAGAAGCTATAAATTTACTCACTTGCCACTTTAACACATCTCTTAGTGGTGAAGTAAATTTTTCATAAACCCCTAACAGAAGAAAGTCTATAAAATGGAAGAAATTAATAAGCGGTCAACATTGGTAATTCACAGAACATATAATTTAAATATCACGTGTTAGCCATATAATATTTTTTATAGGTTCAAAATAACATAACATACTTATGTATAATAAATACATATTTTAATTAGTTTGTTTTGTATTTTAAAAAAATTTGTCAAAAATTATATTTTTTATATATTTTAATTATAAATTATTTAAAATAATATAATATAATTCAAACACACACTTTTGTCTCTATGGCTCAATTTGATTGTGGATATCTTATATACCCACGTTAAACATAAACATTTGGTCCAAAAAGCAAAAATTTCGTAAATACTAAAATCAAATATCTGGACACTAAACAATTCAATACATGTAATGTGAACGATTAACTCAAGTAGCACAAGATTTCTTTAAATACTACTTGATCTATGATCAATTTTACATAAATTGCTTTATTTATACTCTAATACAATTTATCCTTGTCACACTTTATTTGGTATATAGTATAAGACATGATAATATAAATTTATACTATATAACATATTTTTATCATATGTTTAATGTGACATATAATAAAATAAAGTTATTTGATCTGCTTAATTTTATTTAATAATAATTATAATAAAAACTAATCAAGTCTTAGTAATCTAATAAAATATAATAATATTATTTTATATTGAACTAAATAAAAATACAATACTCCAATTACAAATCAACCATAATTTTTACCCTTATATTCTCTTTCGTTAATCACAAATCAAACCTTATTCTATACTACTCGTAAAAAAAAAAAATGATGAGAAGCTTCGTGGATCGACCTAATTTTCTTGCGCTGGACGGACACGGGCTTTCGTTCACATGCCCCTTTTTGTCATGCAATGGTGGTTTCCTCTTTCTTTCAGCTTCTGATCTCAGGATCTGTTGTGTTCTGGTCAATCCATTAGTTGTCCCCATATTGAAAACATCAGAGTTTGAAAATTAATGCATACTAATTCTAATTATATTGACCGTATAATTCAATAATTAATTAAGAGGTTTAATCATTAATCACACGCAACGCTGTTAAAAGTGGAGAAGGAATCACGCTAGCTGACTAATTAATCATACAGGGTCTGGGATTAGCTCCAATCATTGCCATGTTTACGTGGATCCAACATGAGTGATCACCTGATTAAATTAATATAATTTGCTGAACACGCCAAGTTGCATCACTAAGCATGGGATGTAGACACAGTGCACAGTGAGTTTTATTTTTAACACAGAAAATGGAAAAGAATATTCTATTATTCATACTATTTCTCAATCCTATGTTATTTCCCTGAATTTCATTATTTTTTTGGCTTGTATTTTTTTAAAAAAAAAATTACATTGACTACTTAAAGTTAATCCTGATTACACTTGATATTTCTTTTATTTAAAAAATATATGCATACTTATTCTGTTTTATATATAGTTCCAATACCATTATCTATCATAAATAAAAAATAAATATAATTTTACAAATAAAAAATATATTAGTGTAATAAATATTAATTTTAGAGATGTCATTATAATTACTAACATTTTAAGTGAAATTGTCATGTCTTTTAATTCGTATTTTTTTATTTTTTTACTTACATAATTATTTTATAAATAAATAAATTATTTATAATTTTATTATAATTATTAATTAATTAATTAATTAATTATATTCTCTATATTTTAAAATAATTATAACTATAAAATATAATTATTAAAAAATATTTATATTTATAATTTTATTTATAATTTATATTTAATTAGTTATTAATAACTTTTAAAAAAATTTAAAATTTGATATTAAATTCATATATAGATTATTATTATTTTTCTTTTGGCAGTCAGTTATCACCGTCTTAATTCCATAAAAGAGATAGGAAAAACAGCATGCGATAAGGGTCGAATACAACAATTCCTTAATTTGTGTTGAAACAAGTATACTGTGCACTTATGGCCGTGACCGCAATCCAAGTTAAATAACCATGTTTTTTTCTAAGACAAAAAAAATCACTTTTTTTTAGTTTATTTAGTGAGTAAACTCTTAATTTAATATTTTAAAAATTAATTTGATATTATTTTAGTTCTTGAAATAATATTGATATTAATTTAATTATTAAATTATAAAAAATGATATTATTTTAATTTATAAAAAAATAAATATTAATTTAATTATTCAATTATTAAAAAATACTGTTAATTTAATATTTTAATTATATAAAATTAACATTAATTTAGTTCATTAATTATAAAAATTATATTAAGTTAATCTCTATTCGTACACATAAAGATAATTTTGATGTTATTTTTTATGATTTATTAAATAAATTAATATTAATATTTTTTAAAGACTAAAGTAATTTTGATTTAATTTTTAAATTATTAAATTAAAATTTTACTTTACATGAAGCTTTTAGGTTTTCTCCGTTATCATTTGTCCCTTCTACGGAATGTAAGTAAACTTCCTTTCTCTCTTTTGTCAGAGGTATGAGATGATGGAATCCTCTCTTGTTTTTTCTTTTTTATTTTGTGTGTTTTGCATAAAAAAAATCGTTTTTTTTTTACAACTATTTTTACAGAGACAATGTTTTCCTTTTTATCAACGTATTCAATTCTTTTTATTTTCTGTGTTTTGCATAATTTTTTTTTTTGACAATTATTTTGACAGAGACAATGTTTTTCTTTTTATCAACACATTCAATTGCCCAAGCCAAGGTGACGATTGTTAGGTTGGATAGAGTCCAAAATTAGAACAAGTAGATATTAAGATATTAAATTTATGAATCTTATGATTCTCACTCATTCTATTTATTTTTAATGTAAAACTTTTTCACTCTTACTTAAACTTAACCAAAATCTAAAGATATATGTTACAACTATATTTTTGAGATCCTTTCAATAAGTATCTTTTTCAAATTTAAACTTCAATCTTTTTTCTGAGAGTAAATCTTGCTTATCATTGTACATAACACTTATTGATAGTTACATTTGCTAAATTGGGAAACTATTACTAAGCCAAGGGATGTGGGTGGTCTTCCATCATAACAAGTCGATATACCAATTTCTCATGCTTCTTTTAATTATTGGAGTTAAGATTCTTATGTATGGATCTCAATTATGAAAGCTCTTCCATTCCTGCGTGAAGGCCTCTTCTCTTGGATGGATGTACTGGAGATGAAGTAATAACTAAGAAGCACTTTCTTATCTTCGGGGACGTGTGTGGGCTGGAAAACAAGTAAGACCCACTTTCATAGTTTCTTCTATTACTCATTGGTTTAAGTGATAATTTGATTCTTTATTAAATATGAGAAATTAGGTTCAAATAATTTATCTCTTAACTAATAAATGCTATATCCATAAAGATTGAGAAAAAAAAAACAAAAAAGAGTAGTCTTCAAACAAACGTGCATCTGAAAGTTTCAATTACGATGAGAGAAGGAACGTGGATGCCGGATGACATCCGAACCCCAGTGCTTTTTCTTTTTTTTTTTGGTCAAACGAACCCCAGTGCTTGGATGAAACATATTATGCAAACTGGGTTTGTAAAGTTTTTCAGCCCATTTAATAAAGTGAGGCCGAACCAGCTAATCTATAAACTGCGGGTTGGGCCAGCACAATTTTTTTAAAAAGGGTATAATATTTTAAAACCTATTATTTGTTATTTTGATTAATGTTTTTAATATCTATTTTGTCCAACACATTCATAAAATATTTCAATTATCGTGGTTTCATTATTTTTTCCTTTTATTGATTTTTAAAGATGAAAATTACCTATTTGACCTCTCAGTTATGAATTATTAGAAATACTATTTAGTTTGACCCATTTAATAATATTAAAATTTTGTTAACGTGTATCTTTAAATATAAATTAATGAATAAAAATAATATTTATTATTATTTATTATATTATTCTCATTATTTTAAAAAATATTAAATATATTTTAAATTTTTAATATTTAAACATTTTTTATTTTTATTTAATAACTTTTTATTTTTTATTTATTAACTCGTGCTCTAATGACATGTATTAATAAAACTCATAATATTAAACTTACTTTAACTCAATTTGCCTATAGTAAAAAAAAAATAATTCAATTCGTCTATTCACGTAAAAACAATAAATAAAGAAGATTTTTTTTTTTTTTTGAGATGATAAGTAAAGAAGATTTAAGAATAAGTTGTCAATGTGTTTGTAACCTAACTAGCACCCATTTTAATTTTGGAAAATGATAAACCTCACAAAAATATTCATGAAAATAAGTTACGAATATAACATGGTATTTTATCTAATTATTTTGAATTTTATTATGGTATGTTTTGAATTTCAGATTTATTTTATCTTTTTTCATTCTTGTTTTGTGAATGAATTTGTGATTAGTTTTTTTTTTTAGTATTGAATTTGTGATTAGTTTTTTTGTGTCATATATTAGCACTCTTTGATTTTTTTAGATTAAAGCGTAATAATAATATTAAAAAATTAATATCTTATAAAATCACTAATCTCCTTCCATTTCCAAAGTGATAATACTTTTTATATAATAAAAAAAATTAGAAATAAGTTTAAAAGCTCCCTAATGAATTTTTCAATTCTTTTTATTTTATTAACGTAAATTAATTATTTTAGTCCTTAAAAAGTGTTAAGTTTAGATTAATATAATCATTCAAAAAATTATTTATATCAATCAATTAGATTAATCTTTAAAATTAATAATTTTAATCAACAAAAATTGTTTTATCTCTCCACCAACATAAAAATAAATAATATATCTTATGTGTGTAAGTCATTAAAAATAAATTAGTGATAGAAAATTTAAATAATTTATAAATTTAAATTTTTATACTCCCATTTATATATAATAAATATATTTTATGTGTCAAATTGAGCACACCGCTTTTATTTGCCCAATTGAAGATTAATTTTTGTGTGTGATATTCCATGAGCCATGAACTACTCAAAATTGGTTAATGCATACAAAAATATTTGAATGGAATGGCGCTCAATTGAGAGATCCAAAATTCAAACCCAACAGCATAACTTCAAAAGTTTCCCCCATTCGTGAAAGTAAAAAAAAACAAAAAAAAAGAAAGGAGTGGTACTTTTGTAATTACACTTATAACCCATCGGGTCACCCGAGTTGGATATGAATCTGATCTGTACCCAACCCACGAGTACTCATTCGCGTTTCGTAGCATTGTTGCCATTGAAACTTGACTGATTGTTGAAGAAATCCCAGCTGCATTGATCATGGTTAGGGTTTCTATGGCTGATTCCCTTTTATTATTAGATCTGTTTACCTCGTTTTCTTCTTCCTGCTAATGTGTTCTGATACATGTCAGAATCCCAGTTTGCATATCTGAGGGATTAGTGTTTACAAAATTCAAGTCTATTATGGGTCTAAATGTGTCATTTCAGCTTTAGACATGTCGATGCCCAATACTTTGGCCATGTTTGTCATATGAGAAACTGAGCTAAGAAATTAGAACTTCTAATCTTAGTGCCAAGCCCTTTTTGTTTTTGTTTGAGGATATATATGCTGGTGGTCTTGTTGATTGAGAATTATTGGCCATTCTTCCTGAAAGAAAATTTTCTGCCCAAATTGGGGTTGGTTTTTTATCTTGTTCAGCAATAGTCTTTTAGGTTCTAAATAAGCTATTCAGTTTCTGTGGCTCTGTGCTTACGGGTACGAGTACAACAGCTACTTCTCTACTGTAGCCTATTGCCTGGTTTAAACTTTGTTTCATTTATTAAGATTTGGCTCATCATCTGCTTCCTTTCTGTTTTTGGTATATTGTATTGTAATGGTTTTTTTCCCTCTTCCCGTTTTGATGGCAGGACGGGCATGACTCAGAAGACCCAAAGCAAAGCACTGCCGATATGACAGCTTTTGTAAGTCGTTCATCATTTTGAAGAACTAATGGTTTTTGTTCTCTGGTTGCATTTCATTTTTAGTAACTAAGTTGGATGCCACCGGAGCTCCTGATATTATCAATGTAGCTACTTTACATTTTTAGCCATTATTGATGACTGTGTCCATCGGCGCATCCCAAAGTCCATGATGAGAGTGGGAATTATAATATGCAAATTGGTGTACCTGATGTTAACATTTGGGAAAGATTTTAGTTTTGATCATTTAATTGCTGATCTTTAATGTCAATCAGTTCTGACCTTTGTTTTTCCCCTTACTCTCTCTTCAGGTGCAAAATCTTCTTCAGCAGATGGTGAGTTGTATAGTCTAGACTCTTAGAGCTGCATTGCTGACTTTCAGAATATATTTCACTGGTGCTAACTAGAGTTTTGTTTCCAGCAAAATAGGTTCCAGACAATGTCTGGCTCCATTGTTACAAAGAATATCCTTTTCCTCTGCTCTTCGAGTTTATAAAGTAAGCTAATCCTAGATAGAAACTTGGTAAGGATATTGATTTCAGAAACGGTAATTCATGCTAGTAATTTTTTCCAGAAAAAAGATATGATTCAAAGAGGTCAGATGATAGGAGATCTAAAATGGCTTACATTTTGTTGACCTATTCTTACGGGACGATCTTGCAAGGAATGTCTTCGGATATTTGGTTAGGGAAATAAATGGAACCTTCTAAGTTTGGTTATGTGACGTTTAAATCATACACTATGTTGGCTTCCATCTCACATTGTGTGTCAGTTGATTGTTTGTGTTTTTACCAATACAAATCTGCTTCTCTTTATATCTGACTCACATTCAAGTCCATAATACCCATACCGTAAATTGGGTATCAATACTCAAACCAATAACATGAAGGCATGTATACACAGCAGCACAGATGGTAAATTACAACTGTGCATGACTGCATGTTGACCCATTCCTTGTTAGACTCCATGCAACTGCCTGTGCTGTTGTGCACAATTTGGGACTAACGACTTAGTGCAATTTGTATACGGTTGTGTATATGTGGTGTCATGTTATTGGCCAAGGCAGGATGGGCGATGATACCAATTTTCTTAGATAAGTATTATAGACTTGCCCATTACTCAAATTGCTGAAGTAATGCTTTTCTTGACGTTAATGCACTTGATGAGATGGGAAACCGTATAAATGAGTTGGAGCAAAGCATCAATGACCTAAGAGCAGAGATGGGAGTAGAGGGCTCTCCATCACCTGTGGCCCCTGCTAAGCCAAAGGAAGAAGAGTCGAAGAAAGAAGAGGAGGGTTCAGCTTAAGTCACGTTCTGAGTTCAATTGCTCTTTGTCCTTGTATTGCATCAGGATTTTATTGTGCATCTATCTTTGTCTGCAATAGTGGATCAGAAAACAGATGTGTTGTGTGGCTGAGTGCTCCTGAACCATTGTAGCAAAATTGCCTTATTGTTCAAACGGGAAAAAAAAGTACTGCTGACTAACTTTGTTTTTTTTCTAATTTAATGATACTTCTACAATTTTATATTGCAATTACTTTGTCACCCTTCTTCACCTTCTTCACCTTCTTCACCCTGCATGATCTGGGCGGTCTCTACTAACGATAGTTTTCAGTTTTCATAACTCCCTGGGGCGATGAATTCACGTCTCTGCTTCTCTCTCTCTCTTTCTTCTTCTTCTCTCTCTCCTCTCGTGTTGAGTTGAGTGTGAAGCTGTGCGAAATTCTTACATAGACTTGGTTTGCTTAGTTTACAAAAATTATGTAGATTAAGTCGGTTATACATGGACATATCATTATTTTACATTAACTCATTGCATGAATATTTGTGTGATGTGTCAGTATGCAATTGACTTATGCTATACAAGTTAATTTTAAAATGACTATGTGTCAGTACTTAATTGATTTATTCTATACAATTTGACCAAGTGGGAAGAGTTTCTCCAATTTCTGGAAGCTGAGGCAATCATGTTTCAGGGGGATGACTTGTGCGCTTTTCGATTTCACATCTACTCACATACTGGCACGAGTAGTCACCTTACTTGCACCCCCTTCTAGGGGCATCTACACAGCCCCTATGTAATGGTGCTCACTGCTCAAAGTTCGAATCACATCCCAATGAAGACGGAGTCTATCACAGAGCCCGAAACAAAAACTGTCTAGAGCCCGAAACAAAAACTGTCTAAGCTAAAGTTGATTGTTAATTCTCCTGTTTTGGGCAAGTAATGGTCGTTCTACGTTGATACTTGGTCTAAATAGTAGATATATAATATATTTAGTCTTGGTTAATTATTTTCAATTCTTTGAATGAAGAGTTGAGTTAGATGCATCGTATCTCAAACTACTATCATTCGTAAGAGTTGCATTAATTTATGTGGATTGCCAAAGCTAACATGGACGATTCACTTGATTTTACCGCAATTGACTTGCAGTCTTCAAGGAGGGATCGATTGATGTGTGTATAAGATTTGATACATTTATACTGTCCTATTGAATTATAATTATTTATTATGTTGACATTTTATATTAAATTTTTTAAAGTAAATGAACATAAATAAGATCGTGATTAAATACTGTATATTTTTTTTATATATTTAAACTTTATATATTAAAAATATTAATATATATTATTAGAATATAAATTAATTTTAGATTAATATAAATTTTATTAATATGATTTATATGATAAAAAATTTTAGTTGGTGGATTTGTGAAACAAATTATTCAATAATATAAGATTGGTTTTGAGCTATGAAGTTTGAGATTTGCAATTCTGAATTTAAATTCAGCTCCATCTTAGTTTACGTGTTAGTGACATTATTCATTTTTGTATAGGATTTAAATTTCTTGTCACTCTTTTCTATCTCTAATTCTATTTTTTAATTAAATTATGACAACTGAGTCAAAAAATTATTTAAATTTTTAAAAAATTAATATTAATTAAAAGAGATATATTTTTTTATTAAATTGTCAGAAAATCTTTTTGCATTATTACTCTCTATTTTCTGATGAAAAACCATGTTTACGACGGAATTACAAAATGAAAGGACATAAATATTTTACCAGAACAATAATCATATGTACTTTAAATTTACATAAAAAATACGAAAATGAGAGAAAAACACCATATAAAAGTAAAACATAGCAATAGCAATACTTATAATAATTAACAGCACCCAGCAAAGCAGAAAAGGAAGCAACGAAAGCTTAGGAGGAAACATGGTTTTCTTCTAAGTTGTAGTACGGCAACGAGTGATGGCGGCGCAGCCGCGGCTGTAAGGATTAGCGCCCGCACCTGGCTTGCAGTTGTAGTAGGATGCACCCTTGTGAGAGCATGGCACGGTGTTTCGCTGTAGTGCTTTGTAGCTAATATACTGCGAGGTTGCTAAGATGCGCCGGTGGGTCTCCGAGTCCATTCCAAACTCTCCGTCTGCCATGCACTCTGCTATGGAGCCTTGGCAGCGTGTCGCTGTCATGGGCACCCACCGTAGACCGTGGTCGCCGATTGCATCTGGTGTAGGGGGAAAGGTGGACATGGCCATGGCCATGATGAATAAGCACAAGGGCAGGGGAAAAGGAGCGCTTGCCATTGTTTCTCCCTGTTGGTGTCGTTATTGGCTTGGAGGCGTGGTTCTGCTTTTATGGTTCTTAAATATTCAAAGACTCAATTGTTTGTTTCTATCATTTTATAGGAGAGTTTACTTGGAGAATGTGAGCGGGTAAGCAACTTGTTTAAAAGTATTTCATTTTTATAACAAGGACTATGCTTTATGATAATTTTTTTTGGTTGAGTGCTTTTATGATAATTTTACCGGAATGTTACTCTGATTTTTATCAGAATAAGAAGACAATGAAAAAGAATGTAATTTTCATTCACTTTTATTATACATTATCATTTAATTATATGTTAATATATTATAAAAATATGATATCTTAAATAATTATTATCTTAATTAATTTCAACTTTCAAATAACCATATAGGTTGGGAGACTCGTAAGAGGGTTGTTATACTACTTTTATTTTTTCTCAAGATGTTATTTTCATTAAACATTTATTAGTAGTTGATTTTTTTTATTGAATATTTAAAGTTCATCAAGGTATAATCCGAAACCAAAAAAAATATTTGCCAACTAAATAAAATCTCAAAGTAAATAATAATCTCCCTCATCAGTGGTCTTGCTGTAAATACATGGACAAAGATGGCGTTTATAAAAGATCGTGCTCTCATGGGTTGATCGAAGCATCTAGTAGCACGTAAATATTTATCTAATCCTACTGTCCCAATCTTTGAATAACATTGAAATAAAATAATATCTTAACAACAACAACGAAGAAAAATGAAACTAAACAGTTTGCTTGTTTATACTTTATAACCTTCAAGTAATTTTCAAGTTCAAATGCGTTCCAATTACTGTGAAGAAAGTTGGGTGCATGATAAATGAGACCCTTCAAAACCTACCAAGAAAATGATATCAAGAATGATACCAGGTTCCGATTCAAAGCATTAACGCTTCAGCGCTAATATTCTAATGTTAGTCCAAAAGATGTGTTAAATACGCAGACTTCTAATTCAACTTCCTGTTTTGTCTGAGTCTTTAAAATTGATGTTGGTTTGAAATCATGTTGCCACGCCAGAGAGCACCAGAGAAGAATTGATTTGAAAATGAGGAAAATGATCTCATTACTGGTATGATACTGAATGTACATTAATTTATACTACATTTGATGGAAACTTGCTAACTACTGTATCAGTAACTACATGATTGATCATCTAAGCTATCATCAAGCTCTGGTTGACTTCTTTAACTGGTTACAAGTCATATAGTCAGTCAAGTTAAGGGTGCATGCTGTTATAATTAGTTTTGCAGGTGGTTGAGCTGTCCCTGCTTATTTGGCATGACCTGCTGATGTGGCTGGCTGATCTGGCTTTGCTAACGTGGCTGCTGTAGCTGAGTTATCAGCTAATACCAGAGGCCACTATAAGTCATTTGGCTCATTGAAATTGAGAAACTTGTGGAAGGAACAGCTTTTGCTTATCCGAGTGTTTCTTCTGAGTTGTGAGTGAAAAGTGAAAACTACCAAACTCGCAGAACACCACCAAGCTTTCAAGTAGGTTGAAACCTTTGACCAAAAAGAGAAAAGACTGAACTTTGCTGTCCATATGAAGATTGCCCTTGAAATTCATTTCAGGATACAGTACATGAAATTCAGCTTTTAATTTGTATTAGCGTAAAAATATACAATTTTGCTTTCAGTACAATAAATATTTTGTTACAGAACTATATTTGTATGTCAATGTTAATATCCTTTCAAATTCACAATTGCAACATTTACTTTGCAATTGTCAGCAACAATCTTGGAGGAATAGATGTACAGTGTTAAGTAGGGAAATATTTCTTTGGGGCATTACCAACCATGATGATATCAGGATTTTAATGACACTTGAGCAGAAAGAAAAATACTTGTACCCTCTGAATTGGCATGTTAAGTAGGGAAATAGACGTACACTTGAAATATTTACTTTGAATGTTCACCAAGAGTAACTCCTTCAGACTTCTGCTGATCCAAATCCACCTAAATAAGTTGGCATGTTTAGCATTCAATTATTAGCCACAGGATATGCAGTTATTATCTCTCTTCTCTCTCCGCCTTTCTCTATTCTGCAATTCTTAGTTGACATCAATCCACCCTTTCAATATCTATGTCATGCTAATTCCTTCCCCCTCATTTCATGAAGAAATAGATTAAAATAGAGGTAACTGGTAAGTCAATAATAAAGACGAGATATAATAGCATATTACCATTCTCATTCTGCTGGTGATACAACCTCAGCCTTGAACATGTTTTTAGCTTTCAACTTTGATTTTGCAGTTTGTGGACAGTGTTCGCTTCTCAAAATAATTTTGTGTGTTAGTTTCATCACAGAAACAAGAATTTTGGATGACATGCAGGGTTCATGAAGGCACATGGTTATGGTCATTCTGAATGTCTATAACCTGTACCTGAACATTGCTGATTCCAGTGCTTAGACAGTTAATGAAGCAATAAATAATGTATTTGCTCAGGTGTCACAAAATGCAGTTATATCAGAATAACTCACTAAATTTATCAGGTATAACTTAAGCCTGAATTTTTTCGTCAGGAAGTTAAATCGGTCACTGTCAATGGCAGTGTTCCCAGAGATCAGAAGCATCATCACCACCTTTAATTGCACAAAAAAAAAAAAAGTTTTAGATCTCTCCAAAAACTTTAGCCAATATCCTCCCCACGGCCCCACCCACCCTGGCCTGGTTACATAGCAAAAAAGAATGAAAATCCATGTCAAAAAATTTCATCCTCAATTAGCGATATAAAATCATTCATATGCTTTCATCTAATAGTTTAAGCTTTCGTGATAGTTGGTTTATGACATAAATAACAGTAGAATGAGGGTCATAGATTCCTTTCAAATGATTTTTCAATCACTGTCACAATATGACACTCAATGATATTCTCTCGTATTTTAGGCTGTGTCCACAAGGAGGGCAGCGCCAGGCGGGGTTGGAGGAAACAAACGCGGCAGATAATTTTGATCAATGAGCCTATAGAATATAACAAGTTTCAAAACTACAACATTAAAGCACATAAGAGCAGACAATCAATGCAAAATCCTGGAGTACTAATTAAGAAACCTCATCTTGTATTTCTATCAATTTAGGCAAAGCTCTGAAGGAGGCCAAGTCAGTATCATTGAGAACTGTCCCAAATTTTAGGTTGTATTCTATCAAAGCAGTGCAGAGACAACCAGCAGCTATCTTTCCTTCCTCTCTTCATAAAAAGTAAAAACAGTAGCCCAATAACATCCAGATTTGAATGCAAAGAAAAGTTCCCTTAGACCATGTTTGGTACATGGGAAAGGAATAGGAACCCATTCTCATGTTTGGTTTGAAAATAACAAAGAAAATTGAATGGGAAGAAATAAGAATGAGAATAAGAATAAGATATTTCCATGCTCATATTTGATTTGAAAATAAAAAAAGAAAATGCCGATTCCCAAGAGAATTACATTCCTTTCCCTTCAGGTATATCCATTCCTTAGTAAAAGCCAAGGAAAGAGCATTCCCTCGTGCTGGTGACAGTTTGAGCCTTTGTGGAGATGTAAAAAGATGTAATTGAGATGGCAGTAAAGATTTGATACGCAAAACTATATAAAAAAATATTGAAAGTGGCATTTGATATGGTGGATTATTTATTTATTTTATTTTGTACTTGTTTATTAATTTTTCTATTTGAATTCACTCATGGAAAATAAGACTAATTTGAGTATTAAATTAAATTATATAAATTATATAATAAGCGACATTAAATTAGATTAATTTTTTATAATATTTATAAAAAATATAATAGTTTCTATAAATAAATACTTATAAATAATATTTCTTCTTTTATAATAATAGTATAATAATTACTTTATTTTATTTTCATTCTATTCTTTCATCAATTTTAATATACTAAACATAGGAATGGAAAGAATATCACTTCATTTGCAATCATACCAATTATATCATAGGAATGAACATTTCATTCTCATTTCCACTCCTACTCTTATTTTTATTTTTTTTTTCTTTTTTATCATACCAAATGTGCCTTCAGGGCATGTTTGATATAATAGAAAAAAAAGAAACAATATGAGAAAAATAATGTGAGTGAAAATGAGAATGAAAATAAAAAGAATGTCCATTCTTTCAAATGAAGATAATAAAGGCCCATTTTACCTTAATGTGCCACTTTAAAAAAAATATATTAAAATATGCCACTTTTTTCTTTACTTACCAATATGCAACACTTTTAATTTTTATTATTGCTTTTTAATTTAAAAGTAGAGAGTCGTCCAAGATTTGGACGACTCGTGTTTCATTTTTTTTTTTCATATTATTTTATAATATTTTTGTTTTTTAATATTATTTTATTTATTTTTATTTTTTAATAAATTTAGAATAAAAAATAATATTTAATAAAATAAATAAAAAAACATAAGAGTCCTCCAATATTTAGAGGACTTAGGTTATACATTTTTTATTATTTAAAAAATTAAAAATAAAATGTTATAATATAAAAAATAATATATAATATAATTAATTTTAAATTAAAAATTAATTTAAAGAAATCTACTTAAATATTTAATTTAAATTAATTAAGTTAGATTTATTATAGTTATTATTTTATTAAATTAATTAATTTATGATTTATTTAATTATAAGTTAGCTTAGGTTAATTTTAGTTATATATTTATTAAATTAATTAAGTTAGGATGTATTTATTTATTTGTTATTATTATTATAATTAACTTTTATAAAAATAAGACAAATAATACGATAAATTTCATATTAAATAAATATTACACTAAATTCATTAATTAAATCATAACTTAATTAATTTAATAAAATAATAACTATAAATAAATCTAACTTAATTAATTTATAAATATTTAAGTAAATTTTTTTAAATTAATTTTAATTTAAAATTTAAAATTAAATAATAAATTAATTATATTAGATGTTATTTTTCATATTCTAACATTTAATTTTAAATTTTTTAAGAATAAAAAATGTATAACTTGAGTCGTCCAATCATATGTTTTTTTATTTATTTTATGAAATATTATTTTGTATTCTAAATTTATTAAAAAAAGAAAAATAAATAAAATATTATTAAAAATGAAATATTATAAAATAATATAAAAAAAATGAAATACATGAGTTATCCAAATTTTGGACGACTCTCTACTTTTAAATTAAAAAAAAATAAAAACTAAAAGTGTCACATATTAGTAAATAAAGAAAAAAGTGGCATACTTTAATAATTTTTTTTAAAAGTGGCACATTCAGGTAAAATGACTGATAATAAAGATTTCTCAAAAAATGAGTATTTTATTTTTTATTTTTCAACCAAACATAAAAATAAGATTTTCATTTCCATTCATGCACTTATTTCACCAGTGACAACTTCATAAAATACAGAAGTATAACCTGACTTGTACCCTATGTAAATTGAATTTTAATATCATGTATTCTATCTACAAAGCTCAAGGAACCGGAGAAATTTAATTAATTTAGAGATACTTGTTCCGTCGTTTGGTTGCCAAAAATTCTAGCTTTGTCCCAGGATTAGGAATCAAAGCCACCAAGGTTGGAAGCTTCTAGAGATAGCATGTGGATATCTTGTCCTATTCTCTCACAACACAAGTTCAATGACTCAAGGCAACCTGAATGAACCAGAACTATTACCATTTATGGTTAGTTTGGTATGCCATTAAAAATGAAGATAAATTTTTATGGATGAAATATCTATAAACTCATCTTATAAAATAACTCGTTTTATAAAAATTTATTCTCATATCAGACATACACTTATTAGCAAATACAATTGGCTAATACTGTCCCTACAAAAATAACTTTTACTCACAGGCCGTAATTTATAAAACTA
The DNA here is from genome assembly GCA_019955255.1 of Castanospermum australe. Classification (NCBI taxonomy): domain Eukaryota; kingdom Viridiplantae; phylum Streptophyta; class Magnoliopsida; order Fabales; family Fabaceae; genus Castanospermum; species Castanospermum australe. The sequence continues at coordinate 182,167 of NSJW01000393.1, read as the reverse complement.
ATGAATTTACCTTCTGAAAAATGTGGAATCCACGTTCATTCTACTATGAAGATATTAAACAAATAGAAGAACAGATGAGGGCCATACTCATTCATATCTGTATGCATGGAAGCAAGCTTTGTTATAGAACACAGCTTGGGCATCCATAGGATTGGGATCCAGGAAGAAGAGCAGGAAATAAGTAAAAATTGTGTCTTTTTTGTGGATGTAAAAGAATGGCGCTTTAAGGAGGAAGGTATAGTCTTGTTCTAGTAATCCAATATGATTCTGAGAAGCAGAGGAATTGTTGATGCAGACTGCAGAGCAAGTGCAACGACACCCATTGACAAGTTTCATGTCATCATCAGTTAGTGTCTGTTATTATTAAATTCATCTATTCAAACAACTCACAATCTGGACCGTCGCTCTTCGCCATTGTGAAAACAGACGGTGAGGATCATAGAGTGCACCATCGTCGTATGACATGTCACACACACACACACACACACACATACATATATATATATATATATATATATATATATATATCATTCAATTCGTAAATAACAAGCAAATCATGTTAATTAATTGCTTTAACATGTTTTTGTTTTTTTAGTGTTGGATCATTTTTCATTTACTGAGCTGCTAAAAACACTATGAAATGAAGATAATCTTGAAGGAAATAGATATTAATTTGTTCGTGAGAGAGAAAAATTATAAAAAAATGGGCACTTGAAATTCTTCTGCTTTATGAGCTGCGAAAAAGCTTAAAGAAAACTTATAGGAATATTATGAGTTGATAGCTGAGGCCTGAGGGGAATGGTTTTGCACCTTGCTGTGAAGATGCCATTAGCTTTTGATTTGAGGTGGGCTTTTAGCTCAAATAGAATATATAAATAAGTATCTTGGCTGCAAGTTGCTTACTTTATGGCTTCATGCGACTCAAACTACCAGTAGTCGTACCACACATTTGATATGCAGTTGTGAATGAGATAAAAGAGGTTGTTATTCAGGGGTCAAGCCAATTTAAAGCAGAGACGATTACGACCAACAAGTGTTAAGCTGCACTTTTTGGGAGAAGATCAAAGTTCAAAACCCTTCACTTCACCCCACTTATATGTAACCAAGAGAGTAGAGACTACAGTAGTTTTATCTGGTTTACTGATCGAGCTAATTTATATGTAAAACGTTGTATCCTAAATGAACTAGCACCGTGAAATTAAGATGAACATTGTTATCCCAGATATACCAAATAAACCTCCATGCAAGTTTTATGAGTGTGCCAATCTCCACTCGCCGCACTTAATGGTGAAGGCTAGAGAAGTAATTTCACAAGACTGCACACTACTTAAATAATGAATTCCACTAGAACCATATATGCCACGAAAGATGAGTTTACAGATGTTGAAGATACACGGAAGCAATGCAGACACCTTCCATGATAGAGCAAAAAGTAAGCATATATCGATCACCTATCAAGTAAATGGTAAAAGTCATGACACCCATAATTCAAAACAAAAGATGCCTACTTTTCTCGTTAAAGATGAGATGGCTATACTCCTCATTTGGCACATTTTTCCCTTCCATCACCCTGTCTAAAGGTTACATCCACTAAGTTAGTTGTGGACAAGAATGCTAACCCAGTCATCCAAATGTTAGTTCATTATGTATTGAAACGATGACAAAGAGAATATTTCCAAGAAGCTTTTGGAGGACACACAAATCCTGAGTGATGGTGGGCTATGTGCTCCACCTAGTCATGGAAAAACTGAGTACTTGTAATATTCACTTTCCCCTGCACTATCAAAACTTCCTAGATCTAGGAAAAGAATTCTATGCTGCCCTAGCAACATTGTCTTGTTAGGATTTTCATGTGGACAACGAGCAGAGCACCTTTACATTCATAAAGCATCTAAAACACAAATGAATAAAGGCGCTGATATGACATGCCAAGAGCGTTATGGTACTTTACTTTGGTGACATCTTGACACTAGTTGTTCTCCTTGTGGATAAGGATAACGCATGCTGTTAGTCGGCTAGCCTAGGTTCTGCATTTGTTTGTGCTGTTTAATCAAGCCCTCACAAGTATAGGACACAGGCTATTCTTTGTAAGCTATCAAGAACAACATTTTTTTAAAAAATTTTATTAATGGAGGCTATGAATGACCTTTTGATGCCTGCAACTTTTCTACCTAAAGATCTTTCTGGGGCATGCATCTAGTAAAATACAGGCATAGTTATTGAAAGAAATGATGATGTAATGGCATCAATTTCTGCTTTCTGTGGTAAATATAGATAACCTTCGGGGCATGGAAAGAAAACGAAAAGAATGGAATAGGCCCATGGTGTGTCTGGTATGATTGGGAATGAAACGGTATTCCTTTACATTACTAGGTTAAGTATACTAAAATTGATCAAAGAATTGAATGAAAATAAAATAATGTGATTATTATACTATTATTATAAAAGAAGAAATATTATTTATAAATATTTATTTATAAAAACTATTATATTTTTTTTATAAATTTTGTAAAAAATTAATCTAATTTAACGTCACTTATCATATAATTTATATAATTTCATTTAGTACTTAAATTAGTCCTATTTTTCATGAGTGAATTCAAATGGGAAAATTAATAAACAAGTAAAAATTTAAAAAAAAAAATCCACCATATCAAATGCGATTTTCAATATTTATTAATGTAGTTATGCGTATCAAATCTTTACTTGAATATTTATGCCATCTCAATTACATCTTGTTACATCTCCACAAAGGCTCGAACAGTCACCAGAATGAGGGAATGCTCTTTCCTTGGCTTTTACTAAGGAATGGATATTCCTGGCAGGAAAGGAATATAATTCCCTGGGATTCCCTTTCTTATTTTCAAACCAAAATTCCCATTCCTTCCTATTACTTTCCCATGTATCAACATGCTCTCAATTTGAAAGATTGAGAGAACGCAAACATATCATGTGTAGAAAAGCATTTTATTTTGTTATCTACTCAATCCCATGCTCCAAGAAAGTGCAGAAAAGAATATAGAGATGGACAATCGTGAACTAGAACCAGATACCTGAATACACAAATCCACTACCGTCAATGATATTTGATTATTTAAAACTGTCTGATGTTGCCCTGCCATCAAATTTGGAGAATAGACATAATATTCTGCTTTTTTAAACCACCAGTCCAGTATCAAAGGTATAAGATTGAACCTTAACATCGTTGTCAGTTGATTTATTCAGAAACAAGAATACTGCTATTTTATACTTTAGCTTAACACTTTGCATTGTATTTGTATTTTAGTCAAATGATAGGATGTCTATAATGATACTGTAGCAATCGAAGTATTTTACTGACCAGCTCAGCTGTTTAATCTAATCCGACTAGTATGGAACACTTGGAGGTCAACAGCACCATGTCATCACGCCATAAAAATTTGCAGATCATGTGCACTCCGGCTAATTTTCATTGCTACTTGGAACCACAACTTTTAGGAAGATTTTTTTTTATCTGACTAAGCAATTTTTTGCATGAAGTTAAATTATTTCTGTAGTACCTCGGTTCTGAAGTCATTAAGCTGAAATCAGGTAGAGGTTTTATGGGGACCACATCATGAATGGCATCAGCATCAGTTGTTTCCAATCGGGTTGAACTGATGTAGGAAAAGGTAGATTTCAGAAAAGAAAAAGAAAAGAAAAGAAAAGAGAAGATTTTAAGAATTGTCCCTGGCCATGTGAATAATATACAAATACCTCTCTATATATATACACCCTAGTGCTTTTCAAACCATGTGAACAAGAAGTGTTATTCTCTAGTGAGTTGTGCTACAATTATCTCTTTTCCTGTTCTCTTCCCTCTTTGGGCATGGACGGAAAGAAATTGGAGTACAAAGGTGAGGAAGCACTGAAGGAGATAGAGAGGCTGACAACGAAGGCTGCTGAAGTTCAGGAATGCCTTTTGAAACAGATCTTAACTCAAAACAGGGAAACTGAGTATTTGAATAAGTATATGAGGGGAGCAAGAAATATAACAGACATAGCAGAGTTCAAGCAGCGTGTTCCAGTAATCACTTATGAAGAAATCTTGCCATATATCCAGAAAATTGCTAATGGGGAAGACTCTTCTCTCATCACAGGCCATCCAATAACAGAAATGTTATGCAGGTAATTAACCTCAGCTACTGGGTACTGCTACTATTTGCTCATACCCTTCATAAGTTTCTGCTTGTGTTTCATGTTAACAACCTTAGTGATATGGCATGTGCAGTTCAGGGACATCAGCTGGAGAGCCTAGAATGATGCCATCAATTGCCGAGGACCTTGACCGGCGAACCTTTGCGTATAATCTTATCATGCCAATCATAAATCAGTTAATTATACTAACATCCATACATCTTTTCTTCTTCTTGGCTTTGAATTTGCATGAAGACACCTATTAATCATACCCTTTAGTTGCATAATTTAAATCAATATTTCAATGTTCAGTTACTTAATCTCAAACATGGTTGAAGTTTAATTAGACCTGCTTTTCCTGCTTAGCAACTCGGATTCTTTTGTTGTGTGAATGTATCCCGTTTGAGTTATGATTCTCCATTCTAAGCATGTAGCATAAAGAATAAGATGTAAAGATATGCTATCACAATTAATACTAGTAGGTGGAGGGCCTATTACCAAGCATCGGTTACGTTTATATTCAGACAAGCGATTCTTATATATTTGCGCATTCTTTAAAGAGATCATAGTGCATGCTAGCTAGTGTGACTTGACATGTATTGCATTTAGATTATGCATATACTTGATCCCATTAAAAGCATGCTTGGGATAGATTAATTACAGGGAAAAAATCACTTTTTTTTTCAAATTTTTTTTTTTTAAAAAAGATTTTAATTATAAATTATTTTAATCATAAAATAAGTTAATTTAAATATACACTAAGTTTAACTTATACCATGCCAATAACCAAAAACACCAAAAAGTCAAGAAAAAAAAACTAAAAAATGTTAAACTAATTATCATTTCCGTGCTATATATGTATTTATACATATTTTAAATTATTTAAAAGAATTATTTATAATAATTTTAATTTTTATACTTAGAGATTAATTTTATTATATGTATATATATATCTCAAATCAATTTTACTATATGCATAGATTTGTACTAGTAGCATGTGATAGATGATAAAACGGTCATGGAAATTAAACCACTATTTGATGTGAGCACTTGCTATAACTGGAATGCATCATCAACGTGTGGCATTTTTCCAACCAAACCCATGATCTCCAACTTGAATATAATTGATGAATTTTAGGTATGTTCCTGATCTTGACGAGGGCAAGGCAATGTTCCTCTACTTTGTCAGGGCAGAAATGTCCACCCCTTGTGGCTTACCTGCCAGGACTGTGTTGACGAGCTACTACAAGAGCAAGCACTTCAAGTGCCGCACGCGCGAGCCGTGGTATGATTTCACAAGCCCTGACCAAATCATTCTCTGCAATGACAGCGACCAAAGCATGCATTGCCAGCTGCTAGCAGGTCTGATCCAGCGCAACCAAGTCCTGAGGCTTGGTGCAGTCTTTGCTTCTGCACTCCTTCGAGCCATTTCCTTCCTCGAACGTAACTGGAGGAGCCTGTGTGAGGACATCCGCAGTGGCCAGCTGAGTTCCTCCATTACAGACCCTGGATGCCGCTCATGCATGTCCCTGGTGCTTTCAGCCCCTGACCCACGTCTTGCAGATGAGATCAGTGAAATCTGCAGCCAAAAGTCCTGGAAGGGGATCCTGTGTCAGCTTTGGCCTAGGGCCAAGTACATAGAGGCGGTGGTCACTGGGTCCATGGCTCAATATGTTCCTGCCCTAGAGCATTACAGTGAGGGGAAATTGCCTTTGATCTGCAGCATGTATGCTTCGTCTGAGTGTTACTTTGGGGTCAATTTAAAACCCTTGTGTGACCCTGCGGATGTTGCTTTCACCCTCTTGCCTAACATGGGTTACTTTGAATTCCTTCCTCTTGGACATAACGGGACACTGTTGATGGACTTTGATGAAGAGGAGCAAGTGCCCAACGACAAGCTCGTGGAATTGGTGGACGTCAAGCTTGGTTGCTTTTATGAGCTGGTGATCACTACCTTTGCTGGTGAGTTCCAAATTAATCTCTTTCTAACCATCCTTATTTTTCCCCTACATATGTAAAAATATAGTTTAATTTTGATCATTTAAAACATTTTTACACTATGATCTAATCACATCTTGTCATGTTATTAAAAGAGTTTCACTTCTTAAACAATTTTAATGACCATATATATATCAGTTCAGGCAAATCGGCCAAGTAGTACAAATAACATTATCCCGTTTTTTATTGTCATCCCACACTAATGCATTTCTGTTTTTTTCCTTTTGCTATACTATTATTATCCCAACACATATATAGGGCTGTATAGGTACCGCATTGGTGATGTGCTCCAGGTGGTTGGATTTTACAACAAAGCCCCACAATTTCGATTCATCTGCAGGAGAAATGTTGTAATCAGCATTGACAGTGACAAGACCAATGAAGAGGATTTGCACAGAAGCGTCACTATGGCCAAGAAATTGTTAGAGCCTTATGATGCTCTCTTAGTGGAGTACACCAGTTACCCTGATACTTCTTCAGTACCAGGGCACTACGTATTGTATTGGGAAATTCTGCATCACTGCTCAAAGATGGACTCAGGGGCCCCACTTGATCCAAATGTGCTTCAGGAGTGTTGCATTGCTGTGGAAGAGCAACTCGACTCCGTATACAGAGAATGCCGTAGCAATGATAGGTCAGTAGGACCACTCGAGATACGTGTGGTGGAGCCAGGCACATTTGAGGCATTGATGGACTTGTTCATTAGCCAAGGGGCTTCAATCAATCAGTACAAAACACCAAGGTGCATTAAGTCTAAGAAAGCACTCAAGCTGCTCAACTCTAAAGTTACAGCGTCCTTCTTCAGTCCTAGAGATCCCAAATGGGGACCTAAGATGTGTTAAAAAGAGTCTTCCATCACAACTTTTTGTTCACTATTCCAAATTTGCTACTTCCATAAGTTGGTAGTTGCAAAAGAATATGGCTTTAATTAATCAATTTGTACGCATCTTTTCTTTGAACAAAAGCAGGAACTTTTAGCTTGATATTATTGCAAATGAAAAGTTGTCTAACCAAATCATGGGTAAAAATGAAGATGATGAACTCTAGAATTCTTGAGAGGGGAAAAAAGGGAGGGGTTTAGTCCAGGAAAAAAAATGAAAGGAATTTGGCAGTAGATTGGTTGATAAATACAGAACACCTCAGTAGCTAACTTTTGTATGCATATAACAAGCAGTGGAGTCCTGCTAACGATATGAATCTGATATAGGGGCTCTAAGAATGGGTTGACCTCATGATTCTGATAATAATTGTAGAGATTTAACCATTATGGACAAGGGTAACCTCGTTTGATAAATAACAATGCTAACTGCATATGGGAAAAATGCTATTTCTGGGTTCAGGATTGCTTCATCTGCACCAAAATTTTTTGGCTACACCCCATGTAGCTACTATGCTGACGTGCCACTGCGTGGCATGATCTCCAGCCGTCCCATGATAAGCACATTAGATGTTCCCAAGAATTTCCAATGTTTCAGGTTGACCTCAGACGGATATCGATGGTACAAATTCACTGCAGAGACCATAAATTTTCCTGAGTCCTATATGTATAGCACGCACTGCATACCATGCCACCATGCCACCATGCCATATCACACCGAAATTAGAGCAGAACAACAGAACAGCAAAAGGACAGAAGACAAAACGGCTACAAAGTACAAGGATTTGGCACAGTTGAGACAATCTTTCTTAACCATTCTTGATGTAGAAAAACCACAGAAGCTTAAACTAAAACAATCACTCCCTGCCACAGTAACAATTTTTCGTTAACGCCCGATTTTCACAAGCATCTAGTATGGTCGCTGATTGCTATGGTTCTCAGATTGAGATAACACATCACTTCCTTCAAGACAGTCCCATCTGCAGCGGCCAATATTTGTTCATCAGAGACATTGAATTTTGGTAAATCCACAAGCTTTTCAAAGTGTCCCACGCGTTTGAAATTTGGGCAGTCATACACTTTATCATAGTGCAATAATCTTGCCCCAGCATGCGCATGGCAACTTTTCAAAAGAAATGATGCATTGTGAAGGCTCCAAATGGTTGTTGTCTGTTGTGATTTTTGGGCATGGAAGAGTGTTTGGCATTGGTTGAAGGGTAGATTACATATATTTAGGCCTGGAATCACTTTGGCCTAAAAACTAACTCCTTAAGTCTTTGACCCATCTAAGTTTATATACTACAATTCTTCCTCTATTCTTTCCATTGTGATACTTTTACTCACTTCACCATCACATCACACACCACACTTATATGTGTTTTTCCAACATTGTCTACAGGGTTGAGATCCCGGCAATGCAAACGGGAATTTTGAATATGTTTGGATATACTTTTTTTTTAGAAAAAGTATTTTTTTTAAAAAAAGTGTTTCAACACATTTTAAGTATGTTTGGATGTAACTTTTAAAAAAATTAAAAGTAAAAAAAAGTTAATTTATCTCTTTTTTTAGAATTCAATGATATCTAACTTTAGAAAAAAGTAAAAGGAGAAGTGATTTTTAATATAATTTTATGACAAAAATACCCTTTACCTTTAGTAATAATTATATTTTATATAATCTTTTTTTCCTTCTCATAAACCTTATTTACATAAACTTTCTTAGGTAATTCTATGAATTACATTTTAAATAACGTAACTCTAAGTCATTATATCCTAATATTTTAAATTAAATTCTGATTTCAATGACTATACCACTTAGAGAAAGTAAAATAAAACAATATTAATAACATGTTGTTAAGCCTTTTGAGTACACAATTAGACATGTTTTGTTATTACCTTATGTTTCGTTTTTCATGACGCTATTTACTATGACATACTTAAAAATCTCACTGTTCCTGTTATGCTAGCTCATTTAATCATATTTTACATATCATAACTTATCATATTTTGTACTTAGATGTCTTTTTTTTTCAGTAATTTTTTGATATAAATTAATTGCTTCTATTCTTTTTTTATTCAAGCAAACTTAAAATTCTTTTTATTATTTAAAAGTACTTTTTAAATATTGTATTTAAATATAAAATTATTTTTAAAAAAAAATCTATTAAAATAAAATATATAAAAAATAATTTTTGTATAAATTTATCCAAACGAGTCTTTGAATGACATGTCGAAGGAGACGAGCTTGGTGTTAGTGAGGTTATATCTCTTCTTCTATTATTATTAATAAAGATGAGATAAAAAAAGAGAGAGCTTTGTGAATCTTAAAAGGTGGATTCATTCATTAGGGAATGATAGAAGATCAACTAGAGAGAACAAATGATTAAGCTATGAATTTGGGTATTGGATACTGTGCTTTTTTTTGGGTCAATGGAACACTTCCTTTTAACTTTCTTTCGTAGCTTTATATCTAATGGTTTTGCAGATCTCAGGCCAGCTGCTTCTCAGACCTAGGATCCCATATGAGACAGTACTATCACCCAAGTTCCACAAGTACACTGATGCACTCGTATTTCATATCCCAGTAGAGAACGTTTTTAATACTATAACCAAAAACCACAAAATATACAAGAGCATGGCCCATGGGAATAACTTTCACTCAGCTTTTATATGCCATTGATGGATATTCCCTCTCAACCTCTAGGTCTTCCCCCGACCACATACAGTGCTATGCAATGTGTGATAGCCACTTTCTGTACTCTTTGAAATGCCAAAATAAGAAGAAAACACAAAGACGAAGAAGAATACCACTCAAATTCTCAATTCCGTAAGACAATCTTTCTACGTACTAGATTATATAGCGAGTAGTGACTTGTGAATAATTCATCTAACACACAAATGATGAGAGGTGGGTTTGATTTGACATGATATGCCCTGTCTGGAGGGTACTATTTGCTCGGTACTTTGATTTTAAGTTTATGGTTTCTATTTTCAAGTGGGACCACTCCTTAGTCCTTAGGACTAGGGTCCCTATTTTCGATTAAGACGACCTTGCATTACGTGGGAGCTTTAGATAACATCCGTGTAACCAACTTTCCAGCGAGGAAAAGCTCTAAATTCTTTTTTTTTTTTTTTTTTTGGTAAAGGAAACGCTCTAAATTCTGCTCGGAAATGATTAAAGCTAAAGTTCACGGTGGTTAGAAAACAATGGTGAGGATAAAAAATAATGTAAAGTACTTTTAAATCATTTCATCAAGAAATTGCTAACCAAAGTCTGTCTCTCAGTTTGTGTCCCTCTCTCTCTCTCCTATACTGCTGAGTGCTAACTGCGGGAAAGACTGTTTAGCATAAGGTTTTAAGGAAGGTTGGGGTCTACAATAAGAGAAAATCGTAGGTAAAGTGAACTAGGTATATTTTCTAAAGGCATAAATATGCTAAAATCATTTATATTGGCTAAAATATAAAAAAATTCTTTTAATTATAAATTATTTTTAAAAAATTCTTTATACTTAAAAATTTAAAAATATAATTCTCTAAACTTACTAAAATGTGCATCTTAATACAAATTAAACTCTTTATACATAAAAGTCAAGTTGTTGAGTTTCAAAGTGTAAAAAATTTTAAAAAATGACTTATAATTGTAAGAGGTTTTTTTTTTTTTGTATTTTAACCATTTATATTTGCTAGTGCTGCTGCCAGTCACTGCATTACAATTTGATATTAGGGAATCTATTCACATGTTATCCTCATGTTTTGGTTCTATGCGACAACCTATGTTGCAACACTTGTATCTGTATGCAATACGTGTGATCCACAAGAATTCCCTTGGCTACAATTCCGTTCAGAATGTACAACCACAATCAAAGGAGGGATCATTGTTATCTTGTTACTTTGGGCTCCATATCTTAAACTACAGCAGAAAAGACTTTGTACACAACTTTTTGTCTTCTCAGTCTTCAGAAACTAAGAATCAGCAGAACGTGTCACGGGCAGAACCTTTAAGGCAAAAGGAAAGGTGACTATACTCACGCTATATTAAAGCACTGAGGGGCAGGGACTCCTAGTTAGATCATTTCAATCTTCTGATGTTTCAAAGTGGTCATATGTGTCATTCAATAGTGGCCCAAGTCAGGAACACAAACTGTCAAATTCATTATCTAACATGTTGAACTTTTAGGATGATAAGCATAGTAATACAATTCCCTTGAATAGCAGCGTACGTTTCAAGCCTGATGAATTTTCGTATAGCAGTTTCCTGATAGATTTTCCTCAGTGATTTCTCAAGATATTCTAAAAGCTATTTTACCAATCTTTATCCCTTGATAAGCAATACGTTTATTTAGCTCACTGAGTGCCTTTTCAACTAGATTATAATTAATAAATCCACTCTTCAAACTTCAAAGTTCAAACTAAGGAAAACTCAAATCTGCAGTGCCGCCCCATTCAATGAAGGTCATCACACCTTATTTTCTTATCCAGTTCAAGCCTTAAGCATAGGCCTTTTCCGCTACCTATGAATGAGGCCTTGTACCTTACAAGCCTTAAGTAGGAAATTCTAATGGCAACAAATCCAATCTAAAATATCCCAACACCCACTGACATTGAGAATGCTTCTACTGAGTTCTGAGAAACATATGGAGGACAAGGGGAAAAGGGTGAGGAGAAACCCCCCCCCCCCTCCCAAACAAAAAAAAAAACGGAAGCATGGTGAAAGAGCCGGAATACAATTCTGATTTAACCAAACCTAGTTTCAACATGATTCAAAGAAATTTCACCTGATAGTAAAATCTTCTTTTTTTTTCAAATTAAAGGAAGATCAGTTATTTTGCTCAGGGTTGCGCTTGGCACCGTCCAAAGTATTCTTCAACATTGTGACTGTCATTGGACCCTCACCACCAGGAACAGGAGTAATCCATCCTGCAATCTGGGATGCTTCCTTAAAATCCACATCTCCAGCAAGCCTGTAACCCGACTTCTTAGTTGGGACATCAGCAGCATTGTGCCAACATCTATGACTGCAGCTCCAGGTTTGATCCAACTGCCCTTGACCGAAAACAGTAAAGAATTTCATTATGCATAAACTGAACTCTCCATCAGGAAGAAGACAGTATCAACAGTAAATACTTGAAAGGAGACAAGGCCCCAAACCACAAATTTATCCAAAGTTTTCTATAAACAGACCTCACTGCCAGTTTCCCTTGTAAGTTGTAACATACTTTGGATTGAATCGAGACTGCTGAACAGTTTGACTTGATAAGAAACTAAGGCAAAAAGAATCCTCTTTTTTTCTTTTTTTTTTGGTTTTGGTGCTGGCAGATATGTTTACAACCATTGACATGAAATGAAAGGAAATCAACTTCAAGTTTAAAAAAAAAAAAATGATCTTAAACAGTACCAATTTGAAAGCTATTGTACATGTAAAAATGGGAGGATGTATGGGAGAAACTTTCAGTAAGAGCTAGTTCTTAATGCATCCCATTTATATCTTTTTGTTATCTGTGACATTTCATAGTAAGAACCATTCCAAATGCTAAAAAAATTTGAAACTTGACAAGAATTGTACAAGGACTCAATATAGAGAAGCATAGTAAAACATGTTTTGCTAGTTACCATCATTGGCTGTCTAGCTGCCGCAGTAAGATATCTGCTTCAAGTATTGATACTTCCGGTTCACTTTCGTGTGAATGGAATGGACAAATGGTAACCGTACAATCTGCTTTCAGTACCAGCAATGAAGCTGCTAATCCAACTATGTTACTTATACCAACCACAACAGCCTTCTTTCCCTTTATAGTTACGCCACTTCATGATAAAAGTTCAAGACATACCTGCATACAAGTAGCAAATGTAAACGAATCACTTGTGATTTTGACAAAGTATTTCAGAAGCTAAATTATGATCATACATTCTTGAACAGCATGAGTTGTTTAAATAATAAATAGAGAAAAGCATAAATTACAACAACCATCCCTCAGGTTTAGGGGGATCACAAAAGGTTTAGTAACTTGCAGAAAATTACTTTCTATTTTTTAGGAAGGATAAGAATCTCTCCCATATACAATTGTTCTAGATAATTGTATCTTATTATTGCTTTCCGGGGAGCTCAACTCTTACATCTGATAAGAGTTTAAATATTTCAGACATAAATCACTCTTGGTATAATTTCATCACCTCTCCTAAACTTAATATAGGATAAAACTGTTACATCAAACCAGTATCTCAGCTGAAGCTACCTCACAGGAAAACCTTTTGCTTCAGCACACAAATTTTATAAATTGCCAACATCAATGGATTTCAAGAAATAGAAGAGCCATCTTAATGAAAACAATACATCAATGACATTTTTTGTTAAATGACAGATTAGTTTGATAGATTTTATTACTTTTGTTGCCTTCTAATTTAAGTAGTCCAGAATTGTCTTTCTCGAAAATTTTGTAAGAAAAAGAAAAGAAAGAGGAGGGTGAAGTCCATTAATTTGTGGACATAATTTAGTCTATTCTAAAATCTTTTAGATTAAAGTGTATTTGCCTAGGGAGAACAAGGAAGGAACGGTGGTTCCTGATTTCAGTCAGAACTTTCACTTCATTTATATGCTTTGGCAATGGAAGTTGAACCAATATAACCTGTGGATAAAACAAACCAAGCTTTAAATAAACAGGACCAAAAGAATATGTGGATTTCTGAGGCAAAATGGCCCATATACGCAAAATTACGTCTTTAGGCTTATGAAGTTATTGAGCCATTCTTGACTCAGCACAAAAAAGATTCTGCATCAGATCTTACTGCAAACAAGATAAAACACTGCTTTGTGTTGCTAAAGATAATTTGAGCACACGCCTTTCTCTTCATGCCCGCGTAGCTTTGTAATTTGTGAATGCTTCCTGTTACCCACAATCACTACTGCTAGTCCCGGAACCAACAGTTACAGTAAATTTTTCCACTTTGAAGCAAAATCCGCAGCCTAACTCCATGCCATAAATTCAAATCCGAGAATTTTTGTCACGTTGCATTTTCCAGAAACAAAGTTTGATTTTGAAAGAGAGAGGAAAAAGAAAAAAAAGAAGGGTTTACCTTGCCGTATCTCTGGGAAAGGACGCGGACCTCGTTGGCGATTTCAGATCGGATGACCTGGGCGACGGCTTCGCCGTCGATTACGGTGGCCATGTGATCGGTGAGTTTTGGGAGGAGAGGCCGTGAGGGTCCAACCAATGCAATGGTCTATGCTTGACCTTGACGACATGTCGTTTGATATAATTTCTTCAAAAATATTCTTGAACACTGATATGTTTTTATTTTCTAACTTGTTTAATACTTTTCTATCAAGGATTATTATTACCATGATGAATCGGTCAAACACAACAATCTTTTTAGTACAAATATGAGATTTTTTTTAAATTATCCAAATCCTTCCCTGTTAACCCATTCATAATTACTTTCAAATATAACATTTTTAGTAGCTCGTATTTAATTGTGATTTTATTTTGCCATGCTATATTTTGTGTTTATTCTCTTGGAGATCCTACTATATTGTCAAACTTTCAAGATCTAACTGTGCTGGAGGTATATTTGTTTTGGGAAAAGAAAAACAATAATCAGTTTTTTTTTTAAAAAAGAAAGATTGATATTTGCTTAAAGGTTTGTTTGGAAATTAAATAAAATAATGAGTGAAAATTTGAGGAAATAAAATTAACAGTAGGGTTAAATTCAGTTGATTCCCTTTTAGTTTTGTAACAATATTATTTTGCCATCTTATTGTTTTAGTTTTGACACTTTACCCTTCTTGTAATTAGTTTTGTTAACATTTTATCTCCTTATAATTTCATTATCAACAGATTTGAGAGTTCATTATGTCCTTTTTAGTTATATTAATTAAGAAAGCAATTATTTATGACATAAACTGTTAAAGCAATTAGTTTAGACAAAAGATAAATATAATTTGTAGAGTTGATTTTTTTTTTCAATAAAGTTTACTTACTGTACAATATTAAAGTTTTAAACAATCCTTTCATCTATCCACTTGCTTTAACAATATACAATTAAATTACTATATGAATTTTTAAAAAGCTAAGAGATTAAGAGAATTCTAATTACATTAATTAAAAATGATAAATTTATAGTTAATGAAACGAAATAATAAAAAGATAAAGTGCTTATAAATGCATTTAATATATTTTATCTAAATAATTCTCTCTTTCATCTTTTTATTTTATTTTATTTTTCTTGGTCTACATCTTTGTATTGTTTCTCTCTTAACTTTGTGTCCTAACTCCTAACAAACCTTAAAGAGTCCAGTTACCGAATACTAATAATCTAATATTCAAGAGTCCATATGCGAGACTATACACTATCGAGAGCATTTCAGATCACAAGCTTCTAAAAGAACAGATCGAAGAAGAATCTAATTATTATAATTAAAACATTATAACAGATCTTATCTAAGTATATGTACATATATAGATGCAGCCATATTATTAGAGTTTTATTTTTGAGTTGGTGGTATGTGGTATCAAAATGAAAACAGCCTCAGGCGAGGCGGTGCGTCTAGCTATGGAGGCCCTTAACATTTTTACATCACTGCTGCATGTATTAATTAATTAACCTAGTAGTAGTACTATCATATACGGGACAATTTGAATGGGTTTTGGCCCTTTTTCACAGATTCATGATTCAATTTTCACACAACCTCAGAGTTTCAACACAAGGCTAGGGTCCAATCCCTATCAATCACGTGTGATTCGAAGACCCCAAGAACATCAACATTCTGAGGGCGTCTTCTGCGCGGTGGCTCCACCTCCGTCTCTCAGTTTGATTATACTTCAGAAGCCTACGTTGCTTGGAAGCGTCGGTAGCGACTGCGGCCGCCGCTGCCGCCTTCTTGTCGACCCGATGAAGCTTTTCTCCGACAGATCTCGTGGACTCATTGTTTGGAGAGCTTTCGCCGGAGACATGAGGTTTCATCCTAGCTAAGCTAGCCCTAGTATTGTGTATGCAACTAGAATATGTGTGTGAACTGTGAAGCCAGTTAAGATATTAGAACTTCAAGTGGAGGGTGGTGGGGCTATATATAGAAACGGGAATAGTACACACAAGTTCTTCTATCTATCCGTGGACCAATGGGATTAAAAGAAGAAAACAAATAATTAATTGAATGTGACGAACATTAAAAAAAAAAAAAGAGCATCTCTTTATAACAAAACTAAGAGAAGAAATAGGTTGAGATAAGCTAAGTTTTCTTTAAATACGTTTAATATGTTTTTTAAAATATTAAACTTAAACATAATTTATTATCTAATATAAAATTTTTTTTGACTTGATTTGATTTTTTTATTAAAATAAAAAAAAATACAAACAAATTTATTTAAATATTTATATTATGTAAAAATTTTAAATTAAATTAAAAGTTTTTAAAGTCTCAAATAAACTCATATCTTTAATTAAAATTATTAAATTATATATAAAATTAAAAAATAATATAAATATTATAATATTTTAATTATATATATAATAAATATATAAATACTAAATAAATATTTTTAATGGTGTAAGTCTAATCTATTTAATTAAATAAATTTTTATAAAAAAACAAAACTTATATATATAAAAATAAAACTTGTATAATATATAAGTTATGCTTAATAAAATTAAAAATATATTAATTCATAAATTTTTGACAAATTATCTAACCTATTCCCACCACCAGTCATTACCCATATATAAATTAAAAGCCTTTGTGTATTACATGAAAAAATAAAAAAAGTGAACTGCTAAAGTGCTAAGGTAGAAAACTCCTTAGTGCTCGCTGGGGCCACTTGTCCTGTTCAGATGGGCCACAAGATTCCTCTTGTTTTCGGATGACATGCCAACTCAACTATGGAATAATTTATGCTGTCACAACTCCCCACTAGTGTAGTTTAGGCCTAGTAGAAACAGCAAAAAGCTGAGCTTTGAAAAACTTGCATCCGGGTTGGATACTTCCTCTTCTTCAATCTCCGAATCCCCCCCTCCTAGACGAAATAAAAAAAAAACCTCACCACTAGTGCTATGGTGACGCCAGAACAGTACACGCTTTATAATATTCCTCTTTAATATTTTTGTGAAAGTATAATGAAAAAGATATGCCTATCATAGTTTTTATCTATAAATATCAAATAATAATATATTTAATAATTTAAATTTTTTTGATTGAATGATTTTGAACTGAGACAATCTTTTTTTTAACTTAAATTTTTGTTTAAAAAAATATTTTTTGGTTGGATTTATCCTTTCTTTAATTTGGCTTTTTAAACAAAAAGAGCTACTTTATTAGATTCCTCTTGGTTTTGTCTATTCTGCCTTTCTTTTAAAATTCTGTTTCTCCTTTTTTATGTTAGGCATTCTACTAAAGATATTTATTGAAAAGACTATATTACTAAAGTAATTATAAATTTATTAAATAAATTAAAATTTTTAATATTTTATTAAAAAATTGAAACTTCTTTTTTTTTTATAGAAAATGTGTAACTTGTGTCTTGTTCCTAAAAAAAAGTATTTTTATATACATGTTTTAAAATTTTTCACTTACAAGTAATAATTAAATTTATTTGCTTTCAAAGTTTATATTCTAATATTAAATTATTTAAAATATTAAGCTGCCTGTCAATATATATTTTTATAAATGTGTTTAATTAAAAATAACAGGTATTACTTGAACTAAATGACTCATTTGGGCCACGTTGTTGAGCGTACATCTGTTATTTGAAAATTATTATTTTTTAATTAATAAAAAACTCAATGGCTGATTAGTGACAAATGCATGTGCAGCTCCACTATACATGTGAAACGTCCCCTCGAAGCATAAATTCCATTTACTAAAATATTATGACTACCATTTTAATTATTTAAAAATTTATTTAATATTAATTTAATTTTTTAAAAATATGTGATATTAAATTAATTTTTTAAATATTTAAAATGATATTAAATTATTAAAATATTTTTTTGTAAAGTCTTAAATAATTATTTTAGAGGATTATTTAGTGTTATTTTAAATTTTTAAAAAATTAATTTGATGTCATATAAAATAATTTTTTTGATATTATTTTAAATTTTTAAAAAAATTAATTTAATATTATATATTTTTAAAATATTAAATTAATACTATTAAAATAATAGTTTAGACAAATATTGATTGCAAAAACAGGGAGTTAGCCCTACGGCATTCTAAAAGCTACATGGATAAAGAGTGAGAAACTTGCTTTTTCTTCCTTTTTTTTTTCTTTTTTTTATAAAACATAAGTATAAAATAAAGTGTGAAAATAACACCACTAAAAAAAGTACAAAACAAACAAACATGCACAAGGAATAATTGAAGCGCAGCATGTGTTAACAAGAATAGCTAGTTACTTTGAAACAAAATTCGTAAACTTCAAATGAGATTTAGATTCCCGAGCTAAACAACAAGAAGATATGTTTTGAGGATGCCAACTAAGACGATGCACTAAAAAAAAGAGGTAAAATCAACTTGTCGTTTGTCAGTGAAAGATACCCGCACTCGAAGATGTCGGATAAGTTGCGAGGATGCCGTGAAACCAATTATCTGCTGCACAGAAAAATGAAAATTTGATAGAGCCTATTACTCCACACGCTCCTTCGGGAAAAGCAAAAGTAAAATTGAATGAATATATTCTTTGAAAAAAAAATGTGGTGCTATCCGAAATGATAGTTGCGAGGATTATTATTTCGATATTTATTTTGTTTTTAAATATTAATATCTAAATTGATTTATTAAATATTTATTTTTATTTTTTAAAATTTTAAATATTTATTTGTGTCATCTAATGATTTGTAGAGAAGTATGCAAAGGGCGTGAGGATAATTATGTGCAAGTAACATTAGTCTTAGGCTATGGATTCAAACTCGTATGAAAAAAATAAATAAATAAAGGCTTTCAGTTACTTGCAAATGGATTGTTTTTCTTTCTTTTTTTTTTCGATGTTTTGGTGCGTAATTGCTAAGTTGCACAACGGCATCGTACTGTTCCCGAAATGGGGGCCGAGATAATGGGCCCAGAGCCATGCTTTGCATAGAAATTAGACTTAGTTGTTTTTTTTTCTCAGACTTAGTTTTTTTTTTGTGACAAGAAAAAAGACTTGGTTACCTTTAAAAATTAAAATAATTTACCAAAACATAAGAAATTGAGAAGACAATGAATCTCATGACATTGTAAAATTGTTGATTAATGATAGTTTCGATGTTTAATGCTCATTCAATTGAGATAACCAAAAGACAATCTACTAAAACATTTGATCATTTAAGTTACTCAAAAGACATGAAATAGAAGGGAGATTATTATGATAGAAAAAACACTCCATGAGAAGGTGGAAGGAAGTAGTTAAATATGGCTTATGTGTCAAATTGAGAGAACTTAATATGACTTAAGTGGCGTTTTTACGGCCCCTAATATGTCAAAGTAAGAGAACCTAATATGGCTTATATGGTGCTTTTACAGTCTGTATTTAAGAATTTATATATTATAAATAAATTTCTTGTTGAAAAATATAGCACAATAGTAAGCATAATTGTATATGACTAAATGTGTTGATTGTTTTTCTATCAAACTCGGCGAAAGATGTAAAAATTGGCTTCTTTTTTTTTATCAAATCTAAACACTGGTAGATTTTTTTTTCTCTAATCACTAAATTAAATCTGTTTGAGTATGTTTTGAATCACAAATTTTAAAAATTAATTTAATATATAAATAAAATATTTTGTTTAAAAGATTATAAAATAAAATTTGATTTAATTTTATAATAATTTGTAAGCATGAAAATGATTTTTAAACTAAATTAAATCATTTTAACTTTAATCAAACCAAATCAATTTTATTTTTTAGTGACTCCAAATATAGTGCCTGAGAATCTTACCCAAAATTAGGTACAGTGGTGTAAGAAGAGAGAAATAACATGAAAGTGTTTTTTTTTTCTCTCAGAATGAGAGTTGAAGGGCTTGTGGTTGTGGTGCCTCTATTTCTTTCATTATCTTTTTTTGTCTCTCAAATTTTTATTTTTTTAGTAAAGAAATAAAGTTTTAGTATTTAATTAAGTGAGCAAATATCAACAAATATTAAATGTAATGATAAGTGAGTTATACTTTCAAAAAGAATATTAAAATTCAAACTTTAAAAAAAATACTTGTTGGAAGCATTTAAGAAAACATTCCCATATATATCCACCGGCGGTCACCGCTACTGGCCAACAAGACCAGTACCTAAAGATGCATTTCTAAGCCTCAGAAACTGAGAATTAATGTACCATCACTACTATTCACTATACCACTTTGAAATTTCCATAAAATTAACTTGATCCTTCAAACGCTAATACAACAAGGCAAGGGAACCTCATGATTATCAATAAAAAATCACTCATATTTTCACCAAACCATTTACATACTATATCTACAAATTTTAATGCTAATCTTCATCAATTAAATTAGTTTCTCATACATACCTAAGAAAGTATTGCGATATGTGAAGTACGTAAATCTTCGATCGCTTCAACAATATTTAGATAGCTTTGTTTTTCAGTCATATAGCAAACAGCTTTTTTTTCAACGTTTAATATATATATACACACACACACACACACATTATTAACAAAAATTATTCAGTTAATATTTTTATTATTAGTATTTCACAAGCGTAATGTGATGCATGTCTAACAAAAATTTATACAGATGAATGGTAGATATGATATAATATATAATGAATTAACACGTAAACTATATATTTGAAATCAAGATACTCTTTTTTTTTTGGGTGAAAAAAAAAATCGAGAGTACTCTAGCATTAGGTATTGTATCAATGCATCGATGGTAACTTGAGTCCTGTTAAAGGTGAGGGACGCAAATTATATTCTCCTTCCCCCTATTTGACAGTGCATGACTTCAGAAACAAAATAAAGGTGAAGAACCCAATCAATTTTGTTGTCCTCACGTGCAGTTAAAGGTACATTAGAAGAGACTTACATGCAGAGAAGAAAATCTTCCTAAACTTCGCAACCATTACTCACTTCATTTTTTTCAATCTTTTCTTCTTCTTTTTTTATAAAACTAAAATTAAGATGAGCTGCGAGTTGTCATATACTTAAGATTGAAGTAAGTCACTGTAAGTGCCTAAGTGGTAAAAAATTTAAGTAATTTATAAAAAATAATAGATTTTGTTTTGAATTAGATTTAAGAATCTAATAATGCATGAAATCTAGTTAAGTTGTATGATAATATATTATTCTATCAATTAATGTAGAGGTATATTAGCTATCTTAGTTAATGGAGTAGCAAATCATCATACACACTGATTTCTAAAATAAATTTAATATATGTTTGAATTAATTTATTTTAAATTTAAAATAATTTATAATCAAGTTTTTTTAATTTTTTTTAAAAATAATTTTTTTTTAAATTCAAACTGAACCAAATATGTTATAAACCTCTGTGTCACCATTATATTAAAAAATAAATAAAACATGAACTTCAACATAAGAATTTTAGGTCAACAAAACTTGATTCTACCAATCTTATTAATTAAATCAATCATTATTTTCACTTCATTTGTTCAACCCAAAATGCTTACAAAATGTAATTGAAGCGATAATTCAAACTTTGAAATCCCTCCAGTATTAGATATCCAGTTAATGAAAACATATGTTTATGCATTAATAAGAATCACCTAAGTACTTGGCAAAAAACTTGGGGCATCTTCCCCCCAAGTAACGTTAACAGAAGTGATCGACCCACCTTTAGGTAAAAGACAAAAATAGATAAAAACAAAATAAAATCATTCATATTTCATTCCCCAAAAAAAAAAAGTGATAATGGTACTCGACCCACTTCTCACGGTTGTTATTTTATCACTTGCGTTCAACCTTCTAATAATCTTCAAAGGCATTAATTATATGCTCCTCCTTATTATTTGATCAAATTCACAGTAACACTTTTGTTGACTCTGATGAGTTCAAGATCACAAGACTAAAGCAAATACTGTTCATAATTTTTTTCTTTTTTCTTTCCATTATTACATAGAAAATATAAATACTTAAATAGCAAAGGAAATAGTTGCTCTCGTGAAAAATCAAATCTAGGACATTATTGATATCAATTGAATTACAAGCTTAGGACCCCTCCCCCCTTTTTTAATCTTTTCGGGACGTTATGATTGATCTTTTTTTTTTTTTATCAGCAATGGGATATTCTTATGCTTTACTTAAATTGCAATGTGGTCTTTGAGAAAAGTGGAACCCATTGAAGAATGCTGGTTTTATTATATTATCATTTAGCCAATGTTGAATCTTTCGTCTACCAATGTTGCTTTTGTTGTTGTTGTTTTTTTTTCAGTTTCCCGAGATTAATTATATTGCTGTTCTTCTTGACAATGCATTTCTGTAGAGAAATTTAAACCTATAATTAGCTAAAAATAAAATGACGATATTGTTGGATTATCATTATCTTGAGCTCTTTGATATCCACTTAACTTCGGCCATTATTGCAATTAAAACATTGCTTCTTTCCTCCTTTCTTTGATGCGTTCTTTTCAAAAACTTGTTTTTGTCAAAAGGAAAATACTGTACTGGCAAAGAAGTTTCTACTGCCCAAATGAAGGGTCAGGGAATATTTATAATTCCCCTTCCACAAGAGAGAAAATCTGCCCAACTCAACATGCCACTATTGCAGAACACTAGAAGCAATTGACATATTGATTTTTAAGGTTTTTTAATTAAAAAATATCAAATATCACAAGAGATTTCATATAAAAAAAAAACCTAAAAATTGTTATAACCTTTAAAAAGAGGGAGAGAAAAGAACCATATTTACCAACTAAGGTATATTAATTTAGTTAAGGGTTTAATTTTTATTTATTATAAGTATAAAATTTTTTATATTATGATTCACTTATATATTAATATATTATTAAAATTAAATATTATCTTTTCAAATAATTATTTATAATTAATTTTTTTAATAACGTGTTAATTAATGCAGCTGTATTATAACAATACATTAAATTAAATATTTTAAATAACCAAAGGAGTTATACTTTTTAAAATCCAAAAATACATAATATAAAGTATTATTTATATTTAAAAATATAAAAATGAGACAAAACATCAAAATAAACGAATTGACCATATGAAATTTTTTTAATGACCATATATCTTTGTTGTGATGAATTGTTTAAATCAGCAGTGAGAGAATTTATTTTCATGAATGTATTAGATTGATGTAAAGAATGTGCTTTTATGATCATTTAAGAAGGAGTTTAATTTTAATTAACGTAAAATTAAATTTAATAAAAAATATTTTTAATATGAAAATAAAAATAAAAATAACAAAGAACTGTTCAGCAAAGACCGTCCCAATTCACTTCACTTTCTTCTTTTTATTTTTTCAACACATTCTTTCTGTTGTCCTTTCAAGTTTCAACCCATCAAATTTATGTTCAGAAAACGTTCAATGCACAATTATTGTAATTTCCTATTCATGAATTGAAGTATCAATAACCGTGGAAAACAAACTAGCGATTAATTAGCCGTAATTAAGAAGTGATGATTATTGATGATTATGCCAACATTGCATATATTTAATAAATACTTTTATCTTTCCAAGTCCAAAAAACTATTTTTATCTTAATTTTGTCTTTTCATTTTAATTTTTCTATTCACTAGACCGGACAATCATATATCCCAAATAGGAGTATTAGGGTCTACTGAAACCTTGAAATACTACAAAGTTTATTCTCTCTGATTAAACATAAAGCTGCATGGAGATTTTGAAGACGACTAAAGTGGGAATTTTCGAGATTCGAAATAAATCATAGTCGGGCAAGAGGGACCCAAGAAATCACATCACTCCATCTTTGCATCTAAAGTCTACAAAAACGACGACTTTTGGATATCAGGCTTTGTTCTAATAATTAACCCAAACAGAAGAGAAACCCTCACACATTGGCTATTTAATATTTATCTTATACTAATTAATCTTTCTTTGACCACATACTAATTAGTCTTAGAATCATAATTAGTTTTATATGGCTTTCTAGAATTTTTTGTGGAAGATGAAAAGGAAAATATCGGAGGTGAATGGGGCAGCAAATTTTGACAAACTAATTTAGAAAGTTTAAAGTAAAATTATTCATTCAATTTTTATAATTTCATTTTAAATTTAATTTAATTCATACGGTATAAAAACATATTCAAAAGAATTTTACAGTTTTTAAATAATACAAGATAATTTATATTAGGTGAGTTTGTTTTTTATCTAGAGTAACATTATAGAGACAAAATAAGAATTATTTTTAATTGTTTAAAAATTATAAAAAAATTTAAACAGTTTTAACTATAAAGATTAAGTTAAATTAAAAATACCAGACAAGTAATTTCATTCTTTTTCTCCTTTCTCCTCTGTTCATTGTGACTCTAGAAATAATTACACAGGGGGCATGGATTTTGAATTGACTAGTGTTAAAGGATACCGTAACATTCTGACAACAATTTAAATAAATAAACCTTTATCATATCCCTTTCTTCTTATTCATCTCTTTTTTCTTATTTAAAACTAATTTTACTTTATATCA
Organism: Castanospermum australe; assembly: GCA_019955255.1. Lineage (NCBI taxonomy): Eukaryota > Viridiplantae > Streptophyta > Magnoliopsida > Fabales > Fabaceae > Castanospermum > Castanospermum australe. Next base: position 157,536 of record NSJW01000393.1, on the reverse strand, counting down.
TCTAAATAAAAATAATTTTAAATAATATTATAAACATAATTAATTCTCTTAACTTCAATTCTTTTATAATATAATCTAAACAGAACCTAAATCAAGTATTTGTTCAATAATGATGCACATTCTTATATCTCCAGCCAAACTAAACTTGCACAAATAGAATACAAAAACAAGGTTTTAGCCAAATCTAGCAAAAAAGAAAGGGAGAATACAAAAAATTTAAAAATAAAATAAAATATATAAATATATGATAATAAATTATATTATAATTTTTTAATTATATATAATAAATAAATACATAAATAAATCTATTAAAATAAATAAATATTTTAAAAAATTTAAATTTAACTTATGTAATTAAATAAAATTTTATAAAAATTTAAATTTAATTTATATAATAAATAAATCAAATCTAATAAAATAAAAAATAAATTAAGTTGTAAGTCTCGAATAGACTCTTTGACTTATTCCTACCTCTAATCACGGTGATGACCATTTCTTCAAACTTCAAAGATTCAGGAAGAAAGAAAAAGTGGCAACTAGCAACAGCACAAACTAGCTCTCAATCGTTTGAAAGTGCGATGCTACTAACTACTATCCTCATAGTATGAAAGCATAAGAGATATATAGAAATGTTTAAACAAACGAGGGGATCGCTTCCAAAAGGGCCATCAAACAGTCAATTATATATATATATATAGAGAGAGAGAAACACACACACACATTATACCCTCTTAAGTAATAAGCTAACACTGCTAGTTGGCTAGCTACTGCATGCATGAGGATTAGTGAAACAGTTTACCAGCTTGTAAATAACCAGTAAGATGGAAACAGAAAAATAAAAAGAGAGTTTTTCGACATTCGTACACAAAAATATACTTTACACATATGATTGATAGCGAGAGGGAGACTTCAGGTCCTACAAATTACAGAGCATTACAAGGCTAGCTGTTGGCCTTCCTTGAGCAAACACCAAAAGCTGTACTTTTAACAATTTTTTTTTTTAGAAAAAAAGAAGCTAAAGACGAAGCATTGAATGAAGACCCTCCATACCCTGCAAATAACGTCTTATTATTTTTGTCCCCAACTTATCAACTAATTCTTTATTTCTCTTTTTGTAGCGCATATCACAACATTACAAAACCCCACTTCCCCTCAGTATTAATTAGCACTAATAATAAAACTAGTATATGCATTTATCCTCTACTTCACATAATGGAGCATGCACCTAAATATTCATCTTCACCATCACCATAGTGCTTGATTGGATCATACGGCGGAGGAGGAGGCGGCGGCAGGCGGCTAGTGTATGTGGTATAAGCATGAATGGGCATAAGAGGGACGCCGGCATAGTACGAAGCACTGGAGTTGGGATATGCTGTGTTATAGCTAAACCCATATGCCGGAGAAGGTGAATAGTACATTTGCGGGTAAGGGTAGCCACGCTGAACTGGAGGTGGAGGGCTTGTAGTAAGATCCTTGGAATCCATAGAAGTGGCCGAGTCTGCAGTGAGTGGTGCATCAACTGCACTGATTTCTTTTCCTCCTTTATCTGGAGAAGCAGAACCACCATTTTGCCCCTTGTTCTTGTTCTTGTTCTTCTTTTTCTTTTTACCATCTGCACCGCCACCAGGTCCACTACCCTCCTCACATTCATCGCTCTGATCTTCTTTGTTGGACTCTTCACCGGCAGCGTCTTTACTACCCTCATTGGAACCACCGCCGCCGCCGCCAACTGGTTCACTGTTCTTCTGCTGGCCTTCCTTCTTCTGATTACTATCACCTCCCTTGGATTTTTCAGACTTCTTATCTTTCTTCTCGGGTATTTCTGGCCAAAGTTCCGCTAATTTCCCTGATCTTAGAAGCTTCTTGATGAGAGTCTCAGCGTCCACGTTACCAGTTACTGTAACCTTGTGCTGTTGAGAATCAACTTCTGTTCTATAAACCCCTATATATAGACAAGACACATTTATATGTATAAACAAATGTATGACAAACAGGTTCTGATTAATTACTTCTAAGTTAAGACAATTATATAAAAAGAATCACCAGATGGTAAAGTTTGAAGAGAAGATAAGTTACATATTAAAAAAAAGATATACCATCAATTCCCGTAAGGACTTTCTTGACTTTTTTTTTGCAGCCATCGCAGTTGATCAAGACTTTTAAGACCCATGTCTGTAGGACGAATAGAGCAACTGGGGTGAATTTAGTTTGAAAGAATATACTGAATAAAGAGAAACTAATATGCATGCGATATGAAAATTGAAAGTGGTGTTGAGAGATGAAAGAAGGGTGTTGCATGTGTTGATCACCTTGCATTTAAGGGGTTCTCCTGCAGGAGGAACTTCTTCTTCAACTGGCTTGGCTGCCATATGGGACTTTGGTTTGGTGACTTGGTGGAGTGAAAGAAATCAAGGGATGAGGAGAGTTGAACTGATCGAAGTGTTAATTTGTTACTTGAAACTTGGTAGCCCAAGGTTTTAAACTGGTAAGGAAAATATCGAGTCAGAGAGCCTTAAATAAGTAAATGGTTTTAGGAAATAACATAGAGAAATTGAGAAATTCTTACTGACAGTACTATTGTGGTTAAATTTACAGTATTATATAATAAAATTAAAATTAAATTTAAGTCGTTATTTTTACTGTATTTAATAATTTTTTATATAAATATTTTTGTTTTAATATATTTTATTTAATAATTAACATATATAAAATTAATTATTCATATTTTTAAATTTTAATTAAAGTCACTTTATTATTTCACCATGTTATAAAATATTTGAGTCAAACAAAATTTAAAAATGGAGGTCAAGTTATATAAAATGCAGTGACGTTAATTAAAATTTTAAAATGTGATATATATATATATATATATATATATATATATATATATATATATATATATATATATATATATATATATATAGACATACTATTAAATAAAATATTTAAAAATAAGGTGATAGCATTTATAAGGTAGTAGTATTTATTTAAAAATTTCTCACGCAAAAATTCTTAAATACACCGGTGAGGGCAATCTTCTACCTCTATATCATCAAGTGTTTTTAAGAATCTTTCTTTCTCCCACTGTGCTTAATTATAAATGACACATCAGCAAAGTCATGTGATTCACTCACGTAAGGTCGTTCTCTATTTCAATGGGAGTAGCATGTGGTGAAATTAGCCAAAGGAGGGGCTTGCATTCAGTTGCATCTTGACTATATATCTTCTAGTTCTACAATATTACATTGTGATAGGATTAGGGTCCTGTTCTATGGGAGGAGAGATGTTAAACTGGGATTTCACCTTCCGCTTGAAGCAATCCTCAGAAGAGTTTCGGGTTAAGGCTCTCGAACCTCCTCTTTACGTTTTCATTTCCTTAGAATGTGAAAAACAATAATGTGGGATACAGCAGGTGGTCCCTTGCATAAACTTTTGTGTCATCATTTCCAGCCCCATCTGTGATTATCAGACGGTTTTGATGAGGTCTTCGTCACTTTTTAGTACCACTCTTTTTCTGACTCTGATAGGAGACCTCCTTTGCCCTACAACCCCATAAGATAATGGGTCCACGTACCACCCATGCACCCATTCCCCCAGGAGGCCAGAAGATTCCCGGGGTTAACCTGAACCAGGCTAATCAACATTACGCTTCAACTATCACGGGTTAGAGGAAAGGTAACATGCGAATAGGAGAGAAAATAAACTAGGTTATAGGATTTTTTTATTAATAAGCTTAATTTATTTTGTAAAATATTAAATTTAAACTTTGTTTATTATTAATTTAGCATATACTTTTTTTTAAAGACTCGGTCTTATTTTTTTATAAAAATAATAAAGCTTGGTTTAACATGTAAATTTATTTAAAAATTTATATTACATAAAAATTTTAAATTAGATTATAAGTTTATACTTTAAAAATCTTAAATAGGCTCCATGTCTTTAATTAAAATTATTAAATTATGTATTAAAATTAATAAATAATAATAATAAATTATATAAATATTATAATTAATTTTTTAATTATATATAAAATAGATAAATAGGCTATCATATTAGATTAAATAAATATTTTTAAAGATCTAAGCCTATCTTATTGAACTAAATAATCTTTTATAAAAATTTAAATATAATTTGTATAATAAATAAACTAAGTTATTTTACTTATTCTCACATGTATTTACGAAAGAGGGTACAATAAGTGAGTTTGATGTGACGAGGATTTTAACCAAAAATGATAATAATAATAATAATAATAATAATAATAATAATAATAATAGTAAAAAAGATGCCCCAATCTTTTCATAATAGTAAAAACACAAGGATGTGATTACAAAAAGTTATATCCATGAATTTGGATAATTTTTTTACACTGTGAAATTAATACGCTATATTAATTGATCTAATAACTGAAAGACAAAAGGAAAATGTTATTTTATGAGAAAAAACACTATGTATATTACATTATTGTATGAACATTTAATATTGAAAAAGCCAACCGAACTAATGAAAAAGCCAATCCACCAAATTGTACGGCGTGTTCATGTCATTCTCATATTTCTGCTTTATCATGGCACTTGCCTGGTGAGTTGGCTGGGTTGATGGTTTCACTTCATAAGCATCTGAACTGCGCGCCCATACAGAAGACTGAAGGGGAAATTTATTTTTAATTTTTAAAAAATATATTATTTATTAATTTTATTTTTAAAAATTAATTTTATCGATTTAATTTATTAAAATTTAAATTTATAATAATTTTATTTTTTAAATAAATAAATTGATAAAAATAAAAAAAATAAAAAATAAAAAAAAAGATTTATAAGTAATTTAAAATTTAAAAAATTAAATTAATAAAATTAATTTTTTAAAAAAAATTAATAAATATAGTGTATCTTTTATGAATAAAAAATATGTTTTACTCTATGATTTAATTTTAAGTTTGTAAATTCTGATGACATCAGCCTAAGCATCGCACATATAATTAATTTCACCTAGCCATGCAGGTTTTCAGGTGCAATTTTTGACACAGTCAATGGATGCACATGTGGATTACCTTAAAAGTATATAAATTTTCTTTTTCTTTAATCTCTTTCAAATAGTTTTTCACAATTTTCACTGATTCCCTCGATGCCCACTCTGTCAAACAAAACAATAGGCTTCGAGCAGTGGGTATCTCTGGGAAGAGCCTAACCAAGTTTAGTTTATATCCACCTCGCAAATACTTAATAGTTCAACTAAACGATATCTATGTAACGTATGATTAAGCACAAGTTATGGCAGCTTACTGCACGTGCTTTTATTTTTAAGTACCCGCTGGTCAACCAACAGGCGCATCTGGTGTAGTGGTATCATAGTACCCTCCCACGGTACTGACCGGGGTTCGATTCCCCGGATGCGCAATTCTTATTTCTTTTTCTTTTTGTTTGATTTTGTTCCAAGCCAATATTGAGCATTGAGCTCCACAGATTGAATCCTCCGAAACCTCCACTTTCGTAGTTAAACTGGGTGTGAATTCGAATGCAAAAATATGTTTTACAGAAAAAAAAAAAGAACACATTGCTTGTATTGAATTGCATTATTATTCAAATGAGAAGACAATAGAACTTGTTTTCCGGTCCATTTAGATTTAGGCCACAAGCTGGGATTGTTTATAAGCGAAGTCACTTTTACATTTTGGGGCTGAGTGGATTATTAACTTTCTAATTTTCTTCTTTACCTAGTGGTGAAGACCCGTGAAATAGGCCTAAACAGATTAAATGCCTTTCCAACGAAAGGAATCAATTAACAAAATAATCTTAACAAAACGAGTTAAGATAGAGAAGTTTTTATATATTATAAAAATAATATAGTTAATGGTTTGAATTTTTATTATATATATTGTAAAATTAATTGAATGATACATATTTAATTTCTATGTCACGTATTATATTTTACTTAAATCGGTATATTATTCTCAAAATATTTAAAAAAATTTAGTTAAGAAGTGAGATGGGCCAAACTTTGAAAGAACTCTTAAGATAGATATCCATGAGTGGTTCGTGTCGTGAGCCGTTGGCCCGTAGCTCACCTGGTTGGGCACCCCTTTCTTCGGAGGGCCATTCCGAATTTGATCCTGGGAGTTGACCCCTAAAAAACATGATCCTGGGCTTCCCCCTCCCCCACAACCTTACAAATATAACCATAAGCTCTGTGCAGCCCAAACAACATGCAGTAGGAGAGAGACACTCATACTAAACACTATTATCAAAAAGAGTTGGATGCGTGATAAACGAGAAGACAATAGTTCATACCTTAAGTAGACACTAACCAACGGTGAACCTGCCTACGGGGACTGCTTTTGTTAACATTTGAACCCAAGAAGAAATTGGTAACAACTCTTGGTCATAGAATCATAGAAGCAATTAAAATTCAAAATGTTCAAGCTGATGTCCGATTAAAAAATCCTGCATGACGTTGAGGCCACTGTTTCAGAGTATACAGCAGGAACTTACGTTTAAATTAATTGCAGCACCTCTTGGAAAATGTAAAATTGGCGACAGAGCAATAAAAATTGATTCGTTTCACTTATTTCTAGTTTTTCGAAACAAGTCTCAGATAACACCCAGTGCTCCTAACTGCAATCAAGTAGCAATTGAATCTCTCTCTCGATCTCAACACTCTCATTTTTGACCAAATGTCATATCTCCCGCAACCTTGTTGAAAGCAGGCCTGGAAGAGATATCCTCCCACCAAGCCTTAACATGGGGGCGATCATTTATCATTGAAGCACAAGGGGTCTGCATAAAATAGTGAGTTTCAGTGATGTGGCTAAGATCAGCAAGGCTATAAAAATCCCCAGCAAGGTACTTGGTGCTGCTCAGCTTGGCCTCGTACACGTCCAGCACATTCTTCAGCTTCTCTGCGTTAGAGTCTATCACTGGCTGGTTGGGCTCTTTGCCTTGGAAAGGAGCCACGAAGTATTCGTAGATAATGGGTGACACTGCTGGGTCATAGTATTGAGACTCCACCTCTGTCCACACCTTGACCAATGCAGCTTCTTTTGCGTCCTTATGCCTAATCAGATCAGGCCCTGTTTCCTTGAATTTTTCAGCTACATACGCGGTAATGGATCTGGACTCTGTTGTGCACAGCCGCATAAAGATATCATTTAAGGGGAAAAAAGAAGAAACACACTTTGCCATTACCATTTCTAGTTTTAGATCAATTGGTAGAACACTTATATATAACTCAGACTGAGGGAAGCAGGTCAGGTTTATAGCTAACTACACAGAGTAACAAATTATGGGACATGCATTTAGGGTCTAAGGTAGGCTACGATTGATAAATTTGAAACCTAGCAATAGAGTATGTTTACGAATAAAAGGGGGCATGCAGAGGCAACAATACTGCACCAATTGAAAAAGAAGAATGAAACTAAGCATACCAAAGAGGGTGAGGTCACCATCTTCAAGCACTGGAATCAAACCAAAGGGCTGCATGGACAATGAAAAAAAGTTGGTGGTGCTGAGAGTTAAGATACTATTGAAGATGACAAGAGACTGAGATTGGAGATATCAGAAGCAAGTAAGTAACCATAAATCATAATGATCCATTGAAAAAAGTGCTTACGTTCTTGGAGAGAAAAGGAGGCTGCTTGTGCTCTCCGGCGAACACATTGACTGGAACAAGCTCAAACTCCACCTCTTTCTCATGAAGACAGACCATGGCACGGGTGGTGTTGGTGGACAAGGCGAGACCATGAAGCTTGATTGCCATTTTCTCAGACAAAGATTAAGCGATGATGTTACTATAGTTGTGATTTGTGAGAGAGACAAATAATGAAGGTCCTTTTATGAAGACATACAGCCCATAATAAGTAAATTAACAAGAGTAGTGGTGCAGTGGCCTTGGGTACCACGCCTGAGATTTGACTGTGGGGGGAGGTTTGAATTTGTTGGTTAGCCATACCATGCCAAAATTTCCCCTCTACCATTTGCATGAAATCAAGGTGAAAACTTGAGTCTCAGAGATTTGGACATGTTATTGTCAGATGCGGTTCCCAAATATGTTTTCACTGCCATTGCAATAAAATAGTGTTACTTACACAAATTTTATATTCATATAATACTTATATTTAACCGAACAAGTTATTTCATTGGAAGTTTAAAAGAAAACAGTTCGTTTGGTGGAATTACCTAATGAACCGAAGATTATATTGCTGTGCAGCATTGTAAATATAAGCCGTATAAGCAATATTACTCATTATTAAAAAACAGAAAAAGATAATACGTTCAAAGTCATCATATCTCAACTTTAAAGAGTGAAATCGGAACCAGTTAACTTACGAACTCATTGACATATTTTATTGCCTTGAGAAGATAATTGGCAATCTAAATATACCAGGACACTTGTAACAAAGTTAAAATGCCAGGATCTTCTAAATGGATAGACCAATTTTTCTATTAATTATTGAGTTTTCCTAGACTAAGAGGGAGGATATAGTGTATGATGTTTACACTGCATTATTACCGTATGGTTTGGTTATTTTGAAGGTCTTGCATGGAGCTAGGTCAGAAGTCTATTTGGCATTCGAGAAAATGGGCAACTTGTTATTATGTCAGCGGATATTTTGCCCAACTTATTCAGCTTCAACTATGCATCGAAAATGGAAAAATTCGTCGGAGTTACCATTCTTTTACGGCATTGGAAAAATAAATCGAGGATTTTATGGCTGTGGAATGAATAAAATAAGATACACATCCAGAAAACAATAAAAATTCCAATAAAAAAAAATCACTGACGCGATCAGTCAAGCACAATTTTCAGAGCATGATTTTAAAGGAAAAAACTATACGACATCATAATCGAGATTTCTCCCTCTTTCAGAGCATGAACGTCTTGATACCCATATGAAACTAAAAACTACATTCTTTCATCCAACTGGTCAAACACTAGCAACTGGCCTAATTGATTGCTCTTTTGTTTTTCAGTTCAATTAGCTCAAGTATTGTCTTCATTATCCTAACATCTTCATGCCAACTATTTATTGTATAGACTTTTTTATACCACAAGCAAAATGCAGTTCCACAGTACCGTCTAAGGAAATGTTGTGTTCCAACGCCTAAAATCCATGCTGAAAATTCAAATTAGAAAACTATAATACCAACTAAACATCCAAGTTAAAAGAATTCATCCTCAATAGCACAAGAACCAAATATAATGAAACTTTTGAAATTAGAAATACCACATACTTCCTGAAGCAGCGTGCTTATAAAAAATCCGTTGGTGAAATAACGAATTCCGTTATCAAAAGAAAATCCGTACGCCTCTGCCGGGAATCAAACTCAGGATGCCGCGTGACAGGCGGGAATCCTTACCACTATGCTACAACGACTGGGCGGTCACGTGACACGGTTGATTTAATATATTTCCATAGCTTTCTTCAAGACGCCCTCCACTCAGATTTTGACCTTTTGGGTTTCAGGGTTTCACCTTTTTTTTCTCTGTGTTCATCATGAAAAAACTAAAAAATAACTAGGAAACTCAGGAAAAAAAAATAATTGGATGATGGGCTTTCGTCAAAGACTACAGCAATAAAGATTAGACTCTTCAAGCATAAATTAATCGAAGGCCTTTTGGGTTTCAGTGTTCCAGACGGGGACCACAATGCCCATGATGGGTTATTTTACCCTTGGCCGATAATTTAAATTAACTTAATTTGTATTTAAAATAATTTATATTTTATATTTTATTAAAATAATTTTTTTAAAAAAATAATAAGTTACTAAACATGCATACTAATATTTTTTATAGTTGAAAAAATCCAGTCCCCAATCGGGATACATTAGGAGTTCGATTGCCATGGGCTTTTCAGATCATACTGCACGGACAACTCATGTGAGATCAACGAGTTACAATCCAAATACACAAAAGTTGAATTGAACAATCCATGGAGTTGTTTTGGAACTTAAAAGGAGAGCTGGTTGAAGACGGGGCAATTTTGGTTAGCTAATAGGATCCTGAAGGGAAAATTTATTTACTGCTAGAGTAAGTCCCCCTGTTCTACTCCCACTTTCATACTGCTTATTTTCAGTTTTAGAGATTTTTTGATAAAATACTTTTTAATTAGTACTTTTTTTTTTTGGTCTAGGGATAACGGTTTGGAGGTGGGGGGTTGGGATTATCCTCCACCAGGATCGATGCCAGGTGCAGCTCTTCAAGGCGCAAAGCCTTAACCATATAATCACTGGTCTCATTAGAGAAATCCAATCCCAAAATACAAGTTTGGGGAATGTACCGGTGACTTGCATACTCAAAACCCAAAATAAAGACAATTTTTCATAAGAATTGGTGTTTGCTTGCATTTAAAATTTAAGCCGACATTTCGTTAATTCCAATGTTTAGCACAATTTAATAGAATAAAAATGTAATAAATAATTATTAATGAAAAAATAATAATTATTCAAAAATCAAATTCTTGCTAGCTGCTTGTTTGATTCTTTTTCTTTTATCTCCAGCACATTCTTTTTCTTTTTTAATTTTCTAGAATTTGATGATATTGTGTCTTGTATTGTTTACTTAACTATTGTCCTAAACTTTGACTAATTATATTTTTTAATAAATATCTTTCAATCTATAATTTTTTATTATTTATTATATATCCATTATATTTTTTATATTATCCAACGGATAAAAAAGTTATTTTTTTAAAGAATAGTTATATATTCTTAAATAATTTTTAAATATTTTTCTTAATATTTAATAATAAAATATATATTAAATAAAAATGATAAAATTTAATATTTCAAAATACATTAAATTTTTTATTTAAAAAATTTATTGTACTAATTATTTAAGAAGATATAAGATTATTTAAAAAAAAAGGGTTGTAATGGCGTAATCTTGGTTTGACCGTCTCATTAGAGAAGTCCAATCACAAAAATCCATTTGGACATCAATGATGGTTTTGTTGAAGTGTGTGTGTGAGTAGAAGCTTCCCATGCCAAACAAAATCACACGCCCATAATTTGTCCCCGAGTTGGAATATTCTCATCCTTACACAGCCTTGTGCCATTGCACCACAAGGAAAGCAATGGCAGCACGCGCAATGTGAATGAAATGCATTCTTTTAGAGGTATTATTATGCTAAGCTGGATTTTGATTGTTGTTTTTTTCAATAAATACTTCAAATATAGGTCAAACTAATAACTAATTTATATTTAACTAATCAATTTATATAACGGCATATTAAAAAAAGATAAGTATAAGAGTAATCTCTTCATTTTTTTAATATATAATCAGAGTCAAAAAATGGGAAAGCTACTTCCTCCATAAACTTGAAAATAATTACCTTGCTTTGTTTAAAATAGCGCAATTATTTTACCAAGACAGCGAAACATAAAAGGAGTATTATTATTAACTGTGAATCTGTGATAGGGAAGTGGTGCGTGTCTATTAATAAGTTTGGCGCATTTGAACCTAGGGCATTATCCCAGCCAGGTTTGTGGAGATCCTCCAAAAAGATGCGGACAGCATAAGAAAGCATAAATAAACACTCAGATTCAAGAATATGAGGAGAGAGAGAGAGAGAAATGACATGAAATTTTTTTTTATCAGAATTGTTAAGTATAAAGTCACATTTATGTGAATTATGCCTTAACTATAGCTAGTTTTTTTTTTAAAAATTATTATTATGTTGTCTATGGCCCACATTAGTAAAAGGTTGCATGGTTATAGGTGGTTTACAAAGTTACAGGTATTTTGAATCAATAATTTTATTTGTACATAATTTTTATTACATAATTTTTATTTTTTTATAATAAAAAAAAATACACATTTTAACATATTTTTTTAATTTTTTCTTTTCAAAAAAGGTGGTGTAGGTGATAGTATAAATAATTTTGTCTGCAAGAGACATTTTCCATTTTGAATGGTGCGGTAGCTACTGCTTCAACATAAATAATTTTATTATTTTTACACTTATTTTTTAAACTACGTAACTTTTTTATTAAAAAAAAAAATAATAAATATTAAAAAATATGTTTAAATTTAAAAAATATGTTTCTTTTAAAAAAATATATATAAAAATTTAATATAAAAAATAAGTGTAGTAATAACAAAATTCTCAGCATAAATCCACGTCGTTCAAATTCAATTCAGGCAACTTTGCCTTGACTGTAATTTATTTTTGATCCATACATATGAAAGGCTGCGGTTAAATGATTCAACCCTTTAACCTTTATTTCATCGTGTAGATACCCCTTTTTTCAACATGTAGGTACGCACTTATGCTGGATGCATGCATCTGGGGTTTCAATTTGTTCACCTCTATTAATTAATATTTTCTTTGATAATCAATAATAGCCAACTTGCTATATTGATCTTAATTCCTCTATTCAAAATTGTCATCCTTTTATCATAAAATTCATTTTAATTATTAAGTTTTAGTGAAATTTAAACTTTAAAATTTGTATAATTAAGTACTCAATTATTTATACAAAACTGTATCTAATTCGGATCGTGACTACGACACCCAGATATCATCAAACATGTAGCAGAGAAATCTTCTCCTTACCAATTATTGCAGCAGACAATTTTGTTATATACTTTTTATATATGTACAAATATGCTGTTTAATCCGAGTTTTTAAGTTATTTTATTTATGTATTTTAACTAAACTCAATTATATTTATGTATTTATTTATACATATACAATTTCAAGAATCATGAAAGCTACCTTATATTTCTTCATTTATATATATTCATGTTTCAAGTATAGTCATAAAAATATATGTTAATTTTTATATTATTTTATTTATTTTTAAATGTATACATTTTTATATTAAAAATTAAAAGAATTTTCGTATTAAATAATTTATATAAGATAAAAATGATGCTTAGATAAGAGATGCGTGGTACCATTTGATTAGAGTCGAGTTGATAACCTTTGACGATTCCAAATCCGAGGGACGATGGGGCCGCAAAAAGGTGAAAAGGTACTGCGGATAGCAAGTCGCAGGTGAAGAGAGAACTCAGAAGCTGCAAAACTAATCACGTGACCTTGACTATGTCTTTTGGGTGATATCACGTGACCATTTCTAACTGGCAGTCACGGCGCTCACGATTATAACTTGGTAAGTCACAAACGAGTCACAACCAGTCGCTTCGCCTTTCCGTGTTTCTTTTTCAGCGGTGTCCCATCCTCTCCGTCACATGAAACGAAACTCGAGGAAGAAAAACGACGGGTAATTGTTATAAATTTTCTATTTTGTATCATCAAATTATATTCGGACGAATTATTAAAAAAATTAAATTTTTAAATAATTATTATTACAATTAAATTTATTTAAATATATAATAATATATAATTAAATGAGTATAATAATTAAATTATATCATAATTAAAGATAATAATTGAATTTATTAATTTATAATTTATTTAATTTATTTATATTTAAATTTAATTTAATTTATTTAATTATAATAATATATTTAATTTAATTTATTAATAGTTAATAGACCAAATAAATCAAGGGTGGCTCCTTATTTATCTTTAAAATTTTTTAAATTATTAGTTTTCATGTATTCTTTTTATAAAAAAAATTAAATCTCCCCCAAACAAAGATTGTGTTTAATTATATTTTATAAACTTAATTTTATTTAAAATTTATTTTATAAATTTAATTTTATTAAAAAATAAACTTATAATAAAGTTATTTATTTAAAAAATTTTATTAAAAAAGTGATATTAACATATTTAATGTTATTTATATAGTGTTAATAAAAATAAGTTTTTAGTTATGTAATTATCAAAAAAAGGTATGAATTTTTTCTTATCTTTGACATTATCTTTTTATTTTATTTTATTTTTTAAATTTCTAAATTATACTTTGACAATTGTATAAATGTTGTCATAACAATTTTTTATTTTTGGAGTTGATTTTTAAAAATTCATATTAAGTCAAACATTTTATGTATAGCAATAAAATGTAGAAAATTATCATAATTACTTTGTATCAAAATTTAATTAAATATTAAATAATAAATATATTTAAATTGTGAAATGATATTTAAAAAATAATATTTTTAAAAATTATATATAATTTCAAGTCGAGTTGTATCAATTCAAAAGATAATTTAATTTTAATTTAAAAATACGCTGAATTTAAATTTTTGGACTCAAATTTAATATAATTTTTTATTAAAATTAAGTCTTAACCAGCTTAAATAGCACAAACTCAAATCAAATTATCAAGCCGAATTAAAAAAAATTTTTTTTTTAAGTATTTAAAGAATAAAATATTTTTTTACTTTATATAATTTACATATTAATTTTGTAACATATTGTTGTTTGTTTATATTAAAATTTTTTTAAAATAATAATAACTTATAAAATTAATATAATTATTATTAAATAATACGTAATAAAAAAAAATCTTAATACTCGAACACCTGAGAATTTTTGAAAAAGGAATATGAGAGGGAATAAAGTACTCAACGGCCATGAAAGTAACACGGAAAATTAAAACCAATTTGACTACCATACGCGTATTTTACACGAACTCTGAGAAAGTTGCACAAAAAAAAGTCATAATTACCCCGACTTAGCGGGTGAGATTTTGGATTTATAATTCATAAAAGTATTTCCACACATTTTTAATAAAAAAATTATACTAATATTTCTTATTAAATATAATTTTTTAAATTTATATATATAGTCACATTAAAATTTTTGTATATCCATTTTGATAAGAATTATATTAATTAGTACACTTTAATTATTTAACTAATATTATATAAACAGGAGTTAAAAATTAAACTGTTTCATAAATTAATTGTTATAAAAGTTAATTATTGTGATCATTAAAATTTCTCTTCACTCAAAAAAAAAAAAGAAATTCACTTTATTCTATTATGTTATTAATTCTATCACGTTTACGCGTACATAAAAAATAAAATAAAATAAAATAAAAATAAGCCTGTGGATGGAATTTTTCGAGGGTTGCTAACCTCAATTTAATGTTCCAAAAAACAAGGGAACTGCCCATGCCATCAGTATTTTGACCACTGGGTTTGCAGCCTTTGAGTTTCGTCTACCCTCCTCTGTACTCTATTTATTATTTAAGCAACCCTCCATGGTCCATCTCATTCTTAATTTCCTCCACCATACCAACAAGGAGCTCTAATTGTTGCTCTTTGATCGATGATCACAAGCTCTGTCTCTTCATCTCTCTGATCTTTGATCTTCCTTTCCGTGTTTCTCAAATGTTCACTGATGATTAGTGAGATGGGAGAGGGCCTAATCTTATCAGTATAATTAACCAAATCATCAAGATGTCTTCAGAAGAAGTAGCAGTAATTGTGGATGCGGAGAACAGTAGAAACAATGAAAGAGTGGAGCAGAGCCAGCAGCAAGTTTCTGATCATCACGGGCTCACAGTGAATAAGCTTTGTTGGCAAAAGTTGCGAAGAAGTGATTCTCTTGACATGGAATCACGCAGCTTTCCCACTTCCCGCTCCCATTATTCCTCTAAAGTATGTACAGTATTACTATTTCCTCTTTCATTCCTCTGCATATTAAGCATAAATATATTAATACACGTACAATCCAACACCTCTTGTTTCTTAATTTTGTTGATATATGTAATGAATATTGCAGGGGCCAACGTTGTCAGTAGTGATGCATCTAGCGTTTCAAAGCATCGGAATTGTGTACGGAGACATAGGAACTTCCCCGTTGTATGTGTATGCAAGTACCTTCACGGATGGCATAAAGCACAACGATGACATTTTGGGTGTTCTTTCTCTGATCTTTTATACCATCACTCTCATTCCTCTCATCAAGTACGTCTTCATCGTCTTAAAGGCCAACGATAACGGCGACGGTATCATCATATTCAAAACTAAACCCCCTTCTTTTATTTACTTATTTTTTTAAACATTTCTTTGCATGCAATTTGAAGATTTCATCCAAAAAGAGACTAAAAACCATCTACAAATAAATTAGGCTGGCAATCTCAGCCAAATCAGAAAACAACTTCTTTTAGAGATTGTTTCTCATAATTTGCACTTATAATTTTTTAGGAGGGACTTTCGCTTTATACTCTCAGATATGCCGTTATGCCAAAGTGGGACTTATTCCAAATCAACAACTTGAAGATGCAGAAGTGTCTAATTATCAGCTAGAGTTGCCTGAGAGCAACCGTATGAAGAGGGCTTCAATGCTTAAGTCTAAGCTTGAGAACAGCCACTTTGCCAAGCTCTTGCTCTTGTTTGTTTCCTTGCTTGGCACTTCCATGGTCATTGGCGATGGTGTTCTCACTCCTTGCATCTCCGGTTAATCTCTACTCTTATACATTTATTTGTTTATGTCATGCATATATATATTTTGTTTCTTTTATTTACAAAAATAAAATTATTATTTATAACTTTTATATTTTTTTTTCATGAAAGTTATGAAATTAATAAAAAATTTCAACGAGTTTTTATTTATTAGTATGTTGAGAATTGTTGTTACCTTCACAGCGAGTCAAATATATGAAATGATTAATATTTCGTTTGGTTACAGTTTTATCTGCTGTGGGAGGGATCAAGGAAGCTGCTTCCGGAATAACTGAAGGTACGTGAAAATTTAAGGTAATGCAGGCCTATGAGCTACAACCTGCGTTGTTTTTGCCGTTTTGTTGGAAACTGAAAGAAGACAAGGTCCGTCGTTAAAGAATTAACAAGGAAAAACCATTCTTCATAACCACGTTTTATAATCAAATGCATTAATCATTTTGATTAAGAGAAATTCTTAGATACTCATTTAAACACTTTAATTACCATTTGACATGTGTGTATTTATAATCTTTAAAGAAAGGTGCCTTTATAATATGGTTTATAAAATTTTACACATATTGAATGTTGATTTAAATGTCTATATAGACACATGTTTATTTAAAAATTTATCTTTGGTTTATAAATTTAGATTTTGTCTCTTTAATTTAATAAAAGGAATGATTTGGTCTCTTATTTTAAAAATAAATTATTGACTAATTTGATTTCTTTATTTCTAGAAAATGAACAATATTAATTCCTAAGTGAATAAACTGTCAAAACTTACGAAAAATGTTGAAATGACATTAATTTTTTTTTTCTAAAGAAGCCATTTGAATGCATGTGACATGTGCCAAACTTTAATCTTATTATTAAAGTTAATTTGGCTTTGTAGATATTTATATGTATATATGTATGTTACACTCATATAAATGACTTATTTGAAAATAAATTAATTTTTAATGCCACATTATTATTCTCCTTCAGTTTTTTAATGACACACTAATATAGAGATCAAAATTGTTTATTTTCTAAAAATAAAAAATTAAATAATTTATTTTCAAAATCAAAACATCAAATCATTTATTTTATTAAAATATGAAGTTTAAAACTGCAATTAAGTATAATAAATAAATAGACAAACATATTTCATAACTACTGCAGCTGTACGTAAACCGGCTTACTCAAGTTTTTTCTTTTATGTGCTCTTTGGGTAAAATTTTCCCAAATTATTATCGCCACATTTTATCTCCGTTAACTGTATATTGAATTCTTAGTAGTTGAAGACCAAAAAAAAATTCTAAATACTTGTGATAATTGATGAACATTGTAAGATTTTGGTACTTAATAACCTACAGTAAAAATTAATATCAGGATACATGAAACTATGACGAGAATAATAACTGCAGTTAGTTTCATAGATATTGGTTTTACGGCTTAGCATTGTTTATTAATATATGACAACAATTATTCTTTCTAATTCTGTTGCTTGTGCATAGGACGTGTTGTTATAATATCCATAGCTATCCTGATATGCCTTTTCATGCTTCAAAGATTCGGAACTGATAAAGTAGGCTACAGTTTTGCTCCTATTATTTGTGTATGGTTCACCTTCATCGGAGGCATTGGTGTGTACAATTTGTTCAAGTATGATCCAAGAGTCGTTAAGGCAATAAATCCAAAATACATAGTAGATTACTTCAGGAGGAACAAGCGAGATGCTTGGATTTCTCTTGGTGGCGTTGTGCTTGCCATAACAGGTTTATATTTGTTCTCATTTTGCGTATATAACTCCTATATAATCAGTCTTATTCTTGTGATAGCCCATTAATCGATCTCTTGAAGGGGAAAAAAACTGCAGGAACTGAAGCACTATTTGCTGATGTTGGACATTTCACAGTTCGATCCGTACAGATAAGCATGTGCTCTGTGACGTACCCTTCTCTCATACTGGCCTACACTGGACAAGCCTCTTTTCTTCGCAAAAACAGCAATCTTGTTGTGGACACTTTCTATAAGTCCATACCACGTAATTTAATCTAACCACTTTGAAGTTAAAACGTTGAACTTAGCCAATCCCATTATTTCAAAAAAAAAAAAAAGTGTTAATTATAGCATCTTATTAATGAGGGCTTTATGCATGTCTTGCAGATCCTTTATATTGGCCAATGTTTGTGGTTGCTGTTTTGGCAGCAATCATAGCTTCTCAAGCCATGATCTCTGGGACTTTCTCCATCATCCAGCAATCCCTCTCACTTGGATGTTTTCCTCGTGTCAAAGTTATACATACATCGACCAAGTATGAAGGACAAGTTTTCATTCCGGAAATTAATTACGTTCTCATGATTGCCTGTGTTGCAGTCACCGCTGGATTCAAAACCACCACAAAAATTGGCAATGCCTATGGTAACCTACTCTCTTTAATTAGACACTCAGCTTTTATTCTTGCATAACAATCCAAACTAGCCATAGTTTACGAGTAAAAAGTTACGGACGAAAATTCTAAATGGATAAATTTGTGCAATACAGGGATAGCAGTGGTGTTTGTAATGACACTCACATCTGCTTTGCTTGTGCTAATCATGATCATGATATGGAAGACCCACATGCTTCTGGTTATCAGTTATGTACTTATTATTGGCTCTGTGGAGCTTGTCTATTTAAGCTCAGTGCTATACAAGTTTGACCAAGGAGGATATCTTCCTCTTGCTTTTGCTGCGGTGCTAATGACCATCATGTACGTTTGGAACAATGTGTACCGAAGGAAGTACTATTATGAACTGAACCACAAGATTTCTCCAGAGAAGCTTAAGGAGATTGCTGCTGACACCAAATTCTTTCGATTACCTGGGCTTGCCATGTTCTATTCTGAGCTGGTTCAAGGCATCCCACCCATTTTCAAGCATTATGTGGCAAATGTGCCTGCATTGCACTCTGTCCATGTCTTTGTTTCCATCAAATCCTTGCCAATTAGCAAAGTTCCCATGGAAGAGAGGTTTCTTTTTCGCCGAGTGGAGCCTAAAGAATTCAACGTATTCCGATGTGTTGCTAGATATGGATACACTGATGTGCGCAACGAGCAAGAGCCTTTTGAGAATTTGCTGGTTGAAAGGTTGAAGGAATTTATTGCTAACGAATTTTTGGTGTCCCATAATGTGCCACAGAATTATGATAAATCTGAAAGAAAAATTGGATGGTGGCGGTGATGAGGTTGATGGAGTACAAGAAGCTGGTGATAAGAAGAGACTGCAAGAGGCCACTGAAAAAGAGATTGAGGAAATTGATAAAGCATTTCGAGCAGGTGTTGTTCACTTGATTGGTGAAACCGAGGTAATTGCGAGCAAAGGATCTGGGATAGGGAAAAGGATTCTGATAGATTATGCTTACAATTTCGTGAAGAAAAACTTGAGACAGAGTGACAAGGTGTTTGATATTCCTCATGAACGTATGGTCAAAGTGGGAATGACTTATGAACTTTAAAGAACAGCACATTATCCAAAGAAGAAAGAGAGAGAAGGTCATTTTCAATTAAATAAATTGTGTTTGATATCAATGTTTCCTTGCGCTAGGTAGTTGTGGATTTTCTTTCTGGTGTTATTACATAAGCAAAACTTGTAACTGATTCAGTAAAATTAATCGCTTCTCACCAATAACTACTTTTGCAAAATATTTTGGTTTATTAATAATAGATATACATATCCCGGATGACATTGTATTACAAAATATTATTAGTTGCTTATCAAAGTATAATTACAATCCAAATACTTTTAAATTTTTGTACTAGTAATTAATTTCAGTTAGAGATTTGTTGATAAATACTTTTTAATTAGTACTTTTTTTTTGTCATCTTTTTAATTAGTACTTAGGACATAAAACTTCACATTGCTCACAATTGGATCGATTGTACTTAACATATATAAGGCCCAATTAACTGATACTAGAAATGTTTGCGGATATGATCACAAAATCGTGGATCCTCACTTTCTCTTGTTTATTCAAATGGGAAATTATAGTGTACGTATCAATTACTCACCCCTTCATTCGAGAGTCAAAACACGAGCAGATGTCTGTCACAACCAAAAACAATGGGAGGAGAAACCCAAATAAATAATTTAAGGATGAAGAAGAAGCTTACAGGTATTATTAGGTCGATAAATTTAATAATAGTGTATCTATTCAAAATGAATAATTAATTTAATATGAACAATACTTAAATGAGAAAAAAAACCATATTATTGTGTAGAATTATTAAATTACTCGTGAATTTGTGTAAAATAGTTTTGATATGATATTAATTAAATTCAAAAATAAATTTAATATAATAAAAGTTGGTGACCATGGTGTGAGCTTTTGCAATGTATACATAAAACATGTTTATATATCATTATATACACAAAAAGAAGATTATAATCGTTGTCAACTTGTCGCCATCTCATTAGAGAAATCCAATCGCGAAATACAAGTTTAAGGAATGTACTGGTGATTTGCATACTCAAAACCCAAAATAAAGACACATTCTTATAAGAATTGGTGTTTGCTTGTATGTGAAATTTAAGTTGACATTTCGTTCCAATGTACGTTTAGCAGAATTTAAGAGAACAAAAATGTAAATAAATAATTATTAATGAGAAAATAATAATTATCTAAAACTCAAATTCTTGCTACTTGTTTGATTCTTTTCCAGCACATTCTTTTTCTTTTTTTAGGTTTTTTAGAATTTGATATTGAATCTTATATTTTCTAATTTCCTTGTTCTAAATTTGGCTAATTTTCTTTTTTGAATAAATATTTTTTGATCTATAATTTTTTATTATTATTTATTCTATATCCATTGTATTGTTTTATATTATCCAACGGACAAAAAATTAGTTATAAAAAAAGTAATGCTATATACTCTTAAACAATCTTTTTTAATAATTTTTTACTACTTAATAAAAAAGATATTAAATAAAAAACAGAAACATTAAATGTCTTAAAAACATATAATACATTCAGTATTTTCTTATTTAAGAGAATTATTAATATGATTGTTTAAGAAAATATAAAATTAGTTAAAAAAAAAAGGTTATAAAGGGGTAAACTTCGTGTGGCCGTCACATTAGAGAAATCCAGCCACAAAAATGCATTTGGACATCAATGATGGCGATGAGACAAGTTTCAAATTCTCTTGAAGTGTGTGTGAGTAGAAGTTTTCCATGCAAAACAAACGTCGATGATTTGCCCCCGAGTTGGAATATATATTCTCATCCTTATACATATGCCATTGCAGCACAAGGCAACGGCAGCAACCATGCGCAATGTGTAATTTATTAGTAGTTATTTTTTATAATAAATGTTTAAAATAAACGTCAAATTGATAATTAGTAAATGTTTAACTAATTAATGTGGATATCGTTATTAAAAAAATAACCATGAGAGTAATTTTTTTTTATATATAATCAGAATCAGAAAGTGGGAAAGCTACCTTCCTCCATAAACTTGAATAATAATTACCATGCTTTGTTTGAAAAAGCGTCGCTATATTGCCAAGACAACGAAACACAAAAGGAATATTATTATTAACTGTGAATCTGTGATAGTGAAGTGGTGCATGCCTATTCATAAAGTTTGGCGCATTTGAACCTAGGCACCACACCAGCCAGGTTTGTGGAGACTGTCCAAATAGATGCAGACAACATAAGAAAGCAACAAATAAACTCTCAGATTCATGAATAAGAGGAGAGAGGGAGAGAAATGACATGAATTTTTTTTAATCAAAATTATTGAGTATAAGTTCACATTTATGTGATTTACGCCTGTACAGTATAGCTAGTTTTTTTTTAATTATTATTATGTTTTCTATGGCCCACATTAGTTAAAGGTGAGGTAATAAGTTGCATGGTTATAGGTGGTTTATGAAGTTACAGGTATTTTGAATGGTACTGCAGCTACTGCTCCAATACAAATCCACTTTGTTCAAATTCAATTCACGCAACTTTGCCTTGACTGTAATGTCTTTTTCATCGATACATATGAAAGGTTGCTGTTAAATGATTCAACCCTTTATTTCAACGTATAGATACCCCTCTTTAATTTCAACATGTAAAAATCCCCAGGGTACGTATATATGCTGGATGCTTCTAGGGTTTCAATTTGTTCACCTCTATTAATTAATATTTGCTTTGCTAATCAACAAAAGCCAACTTGCTATTGATCTTAATTTCTCTATGATAACGATATACGAATGGTAACGAATGAACATTGCATTTAAAGTAAGTAAAATAGTTCTCTTTCTCTTGGACGGAAATCAGCCTGAAGTTGAAATCAAACGGTTAATATGAATTCATGAATTATTTCGTAGAAAATTTTTCGTATAATTTATCATTTCCCTTTCTCTATTCAAATTGTCATCCTTTTATCATAAAATCCATCTTATTAAGTTTTAATGAAATTTAAACTTTAAAATTTCCACAATTAAATAGCTATGACACCCAGACATCTTAAAACATGTAGCAGAAAAATCTTCTCCTTATCAATTATTGCAGCTGACAAATTTGTTATATACTTTTTTATATGTACAAATATGCTATTTAATCCGAGTTTTTAAGTTATGTTAATTATGTATTTTAACTAAATTGATAAATACTATCCCAATCCCTTAATACATATACAATTTCAAGAATCATGTAAGCTACTTTATATTTCTTCATTTATTTTCATGTTACATAGAATTTTTTTTTCTCGTACAATTTTACATGTATGATAATAAAAATATATGTTAACTTTTATATTATTTAATTTACTTTTAAATATATACATTATTATTTTAAAAATTTAATGAATATTCGTATTAAATAATTTATATAAGATAAAAAATTATACTTAGATTGTCATAAATTAACAATTCTAAAAATTTAAATTATTAAGTGAAAATATATAAATAATTTTATATTTTTAATATCTCTTTTAATAAAAAACTTCTTAAACTTAAAATTATAAATAATGGAGGTAGAAAAATCAAACTTGGCCACTAAGTTAGCAAGTCGCAAGTGAAGTGAGACCTGAAAAATTAATTACGTGATCTTAACTTTTTTTTTTTTGGGGTGATATCATTTGACCTTGACTTACTCGTAATCATGCACGCTTAGATTTCGAATCATAAGTCACAAACAAGTCACAACCACTCCCTGTCCGCTCCACCACATGAAACTCGATGGGGAGAAAGAAGAACAATACAACAAAAAAAAAAGAAAGGAAAATGCTTATATATTATCACGAAACTTTTTCATGAAAATTTATTACGAAAGATTAAATAAGTTACAATGTGATATAATAGCTTTTTTATTTTATTTTTCGTTTGTTATGTTTTGACTTTTGACTTAAAATTAAGTAAGGGTGTGAATTAGTAAATAATTTTGTGAATAACTTTCTTGTGATATATCATTGCTAAAAAAAAGGTAATTTTTGTGAACTTTCTATTTTGTATCACCGAATTATACACAGACATATTATTAAAAAAATTAAATTTTTAAATAATTATTATCACAATTAAATTTATTTAAATATATAATAATGTTTTTTATGTTCATAACACTATATTATTATATCCTAATCATTTCATCTAGCACGACTTTTTCAAGTCTTTGAAAAAAATAGTTCAAATCCTAACTAGCGAGGCCCTTAGACCTGGGACAGTTGCAACTCAAATTTTTTGGGATCTTGATTATTTAAAGTGAAAGGTGCATTTTATATGGTAAAGTGAAAGTATAGATGATCATTGATTTAAAAAAAAAATTAAAGATGAAGATTTTGATAAATTCATATTTTGTTATTAATACGTTTGTATTTTATTAAAGACACAACACTTTATCATTAAAAATATACTTTTCACTTTAAAATAGTCAAATTCAATTGTAGACACTAGTCATAGTTATTACTACAACCGGTTATAACTTACACAGACACCATATGTCTATAAATAGAGATTTATACTCTTCAAATAAAAGATTTCCATTTTACTCATTTTTTTTTCCTCATACTTACTAATTTAAGTGACAGAGTGAACTTGAAGAAAAATCCTCCCCTTTTGCAAGGACTTGCCACTAGCACATCTATCGTCTCCTTGAAAGTTGAGGACCCATGGCTTGGACCTTTCTAATTTAGTGCTTGTTTGATTTGTTACTAAAAGCACAATGATAGTGAAAAAAATTGATTAGAGTAGTTGATGTATTTGGTTATTTTTTGAAAATTAATTTCTCATAAATTTTTAGGTTGCAGAATTGATTTTGAGAGAAGTACAAATAATTTTCTTTTATGGGGAATATAATTTATTTTATGTGTGAGACTTATAAAATTTTCAAAAATATACCTTGTAATTATAATTTAAAAGTGATTATACTTCACCATTCAAATAAAATCAATTCTTTTAAACTAACTTTTTAAATATCATTTTCAAATGCAAATTAATTCTATCAACACCAATTCTCTCAAAATCAAATTTACTAAAATTTAAATCAAACCAACCCTTAAATAATTGATCCTCCTTCGAGGGACCCTTTACCTCGGCAATCTACACTGCACTTGACTCAACCGAACCTCAAAATGGAAAAGGTTTAACTATAAAAATGTTTAAACAATTTGTATCATTTAAAAAATGTTTCAAAATTGGACCATTGTTTGTTGAATAAAAATTGAATTTCATTATTTATGATTTTTAATGACAAAAAATAAATTTAGACAAATAAAATAATTAAATTCTCTTAACTAGACATTTCTTGAATAAAATTTTATAAATAATATTTGGTATGTAGAAAAATTCACATTTATTTCAAATTTATATAATATCATCAATTTTTTTTCGCAAACTCACGTGTAATTTAATAAATCTAGATATTTGTTAATTTTGTAATTTTTTTAAAATTATTTTGGATTTGTACAAAAATACTGCGGTGCATCTCCATTAGCAGCTAGTACCATGCCCCATCTAGTGTAGTGCAGACAAAAAGAGATTGTGAGAAGGAGTAAAATAGTCAAAAGCTATGTACCCAAAAAAAAAAAATAATCAAAAGCTATGGGAGTAACACGGAAAATTAAAATTAGGGATGTTCAAAATTAAATTAAATCGATTTAAGTTGAAAAAATCAAATCAAAAACTTGAAAATTGAACAAACTTAAATTTTTTTTTATTTATAAAACTCATCGTTTTGATTTGATTTTTAATTTTTATTTTAAAAATTAAACAAAATTAAATCAAATTAATATATATATATATATATATATTATATATATATATATATATTCATGTTTATATATGATTAGATTTTTATTTATTTTTATTTGTTTAAAAATACTTAAGTTAATTTGTTATAAGAATACATGTCGAAAAAAATTGTTATTAGAATATATTTAATTTTTTTCTATATTAAAATTTTAAAGTTAATTTTATGTTAATTAGGTTATAAAAAGAAAAAACGTAAAATTTGATATAAATTATTTGAGAAAAAAGTTATTATTCAAAAATTAATTGAACCAAATCAAATGATTTGATTAGATTTAGTTTCTCATTTAAATTAAAATTGATTAATTTAATTCAAGTAATTTTTTTTAAATCGAATTAATTCAATCCGCAAACGCTACTAACTAAAACCAGTTGTACTACTATATTCGTATTCTACTAGTACTCAATGAAAGTAGCACAGTAAAGAGTCTTAATTACCTCCTCGATTTAGCGGGTGAGAATTTGGATGTATAATTCATATAAGTCTTTACACACACTTTTAATAAAAAAAATTACACTATTTTTTCTTATGAAATTTAATTTTAAATTTATATATATGGTTACATTAAAAATTTTGTATAAAATAAAATAAAAATAAGCCAATGATTATCATTTTTTCATATTTGCTTACTTCAATTTACTTAATGTTTTAAATACTATTGTTAAAATTAGATCGAATAAGATGATTTAACCAGTTTGATTGTAAATTAAGTACTTAACTAATTATAATTCAGTTTCTCATAATTAAATTTACAGTCAAATCAGTTTAGATCGGTCAAAATAACTTGAATTGATTGATTATTAATTTTTTATTTTTAAAAAATTCATGTTTTTTTATATTTTATAATATTTTAATAAATTTTATATTATTATATGTGATTTATTTTCATGATCATCATTCGATCTGATTGAATCTATTAAACTTAAATGGAAAGTTTTACTGAATTACTATCCAGTCAAATTTTAATAAGATTGGTTAAAAAAAAAAAAGAAGAAAAAACAAGGGAGCCGCCCATGCCATCTTCAGCATTTTGACCACCGGGTTTGCAGCTTTCTGAGTTTCGTCTACCCTCCTCTTTTTCCTATTTATTATGTAAACAACCCTCTATGATCCATCCCATTGCTAATTTCCTCCACCATCCTAACGAGGAGCTCTTCTTGCTCTTCGATCGATAATCACTAGCTCTATCTGTTTATATCAGATCTCTCTTTCTTTCTGTTTCTCAAATGTTCACTGAATAGTGAGACAGGAGAGGGTCTAATTAATCTTACTAACATAGCCAAATCATCAAGATGTCTTCAGAAGAAGTAGCAGTAGCTGTGGATGTGGATGTGGAGAACACTGATAACAATGAAAGAGTAGAGCAGAACCAGCAGCAAGACGGGCTCATTGGGAAGAAGCTTTCTTGTCAAAAGTTGCGAAGAAATGATTCTCTTGACATGGAATCACGCAGATTCTCCACTACCAACGCCCATTATTCCTCTGAAGTATGTACGGTGTTACTATTTCCTCTTTCATTCCTCTGTATGTCAAGCATAAATATATTAACATACGTACAATGCAGCACGTGCTATAAATTAACTAAGCAATCATCATGTAAACAATTATAAAGTTTCTTTAAGAAGTTATTTGATTCATTTTAACAAATGACACGTCTTGTTGTAAAACAAATGACTACTGAATTTTTTTATCTTACTTTTGTGGACCAAGCAAAGCTGCAGGTACTTGAATTGATCACTAGGTTGCATTTTTAATTTGTTGATATAATGAATATTTTAGGGGCCAGCGTTGTCAGTGGTGTTGCAACTAGCTTTCCAAAGTATGGGAAATGTTTACGGGGACATTGGAACATCGCCGTTGTATGTGTTTCCGAGTACCTTCACGGATGGCATAAAGCACAACGATGACATTTTTGGTGTTCTTTCTTTGATCTTTTATACCATCACTCTCATTCCTCTCATTAAGTACGTCTTCATCGTCTTACGGGCCAATGACAACGGCGACGGTACCATCATATTCAGAAACCCCCCCTCCATTCTTTTGTTTTTGTTTTTTTTTTTTTGACATTTCTTTGCATGCAATTTTAAGATTTCATCCAACAAGAAATTAAGAAGTATCTACAAATTAAATAAGTATTTGTCTGGCTCGAACAATCCTATACAGCATCTCAAGTTGGACAACAAAGGTAGAAACTGGGGAAAGATTTATTAGTTAGGCTGTGATCATTTCAGCCAAATCAAAAAAACAACTTCTTTTTAGAGCGTTGCTTATAATTTGTATGTATTGAACATTTTTTAGGAGGGACTATCGCTTTATACTCTCAGATATGCCGTTATGCCAAAGTGGAACTGATTCCAAATCAACAACTTGAAGATGCAGAAGTGTCCAATTATCAGCTAGAGTTGCCTAAGAGCAACCGTATGAAGAGGGCTTCAAGGCTTAAGTCTAAGCTTGAGAACAGCCACTTTGCCAAGCTCTTGCTCTTGTTCGTTACCATGCTTGGCACTTCCATGGTCATTGGCGATGGTGTTCTCACTCCTTGCATCTCCGGTTAATTCTACACATATATTTATTTGTTTATGTCATGCATATATTTTGTTTCTTTTACTCACAAAAATAAAATTGCTATTACCTTCACAGCGAGTCAAACATATGAGATAATTAATATTTCATTCGGTTACAGTTTTATCTGCTGTGGGAGGGATCAAGGAAGCTGCTCCTGCAATAAGTGAAGGTAGGTATACGCTTTGTCTGAGGTATTGAAGGAAGAAGAAAAGGTAATGCAGGCCTCCGAGCAACAATCTGCGTTGTTTTTGCCGTCTTGGTGGATACAGCAGCATACAGGTGTTCGAGGTTTGGTTTCGTATCATTCGAACCAAATTAATTGATTTTTTCTATATTAAAAACCTATCGATTTTAAATGAGAAACTAAATGAAACCAAATCATTTATAATCAGTTTAATTTGATTCGGTTCAATTGGTTATTAAATAAATACTTTTTTTTCTTAAATAATTAGTATCAAATTTTATTTGTTTTCATGACCCAATTAACATAAAATTGGCCTAAAAATCTTAATATAAATATAATCAAATAGATATTAAGAACACATTAACTTAAACATTTTCATACAAATAATAATAAATAAAAATTTAATCATCTATAAATATTTAATTTATATATATATGAGTTCAGTTTAATTTGATTTTATTTAGTTTTAAAAATAAAAATCAAACCAAATCAATTGTTTTCTTGAAAAGAAAATCAAACAAAACAAAAATTAATCAATGTTATTTGATTTTTAATTTTTTAATTTAGTTTTATTTTATTTAAATCATTTTATTTGGTTGTGAGTACTTCTAGATACAGAAAGAAGACAAGGACCGTCGCTGGAGAATTAACAAAGAAAAATCATTCATAAATAGAGTGTACAAATAATTTTCATAAATAGATAAACATATTTCATAACTACTACAGCTGTAAACCGGCTTATTCAAGTTTTTTTCTTATGTGCTCTTGGGTAAAATTTTCCCAAATTATTATCACCGTCCATATTTTATCTCTATTAACTATATATTGAATTCTAAGTACTTGAAGACCCCAAAAAAAAAAAATTTCTAAGTAATTGTGACTGATGAACTTTGTAAATTTTGTCACTTAATAACCTACAGTAAAAGTTAATACCAGGATGCTCGAAACTATGACGAGATTAATATCTGCAGTTAGTTTCATAGACATTGGTTTTAAGGCTTAGCATTGTTTATTAATATATGATAATAATTATTCATGCAAATTCCGTTGTTTGTGCATAGATGGAGTTGTTTGGATATCCATAGGTATCCTGATATGCATTTTCATGGTTCAAAGATTCGGAACTAATAAAATGGGCTACAGTTTTGCTCCCATTATCTGTGTGTGGTTCACCCTCATCGGAGGCATTGGCGTGTCCAATTTGTTCAAGTACGATCCAACAGTCGTCAAGGCAGTAAATCCAAAATACATAGTAGATTACTTCAGGAGGAACAAGCAAGATGCTTGGATTTCTCTTGGTGGCGTTGTTCTGGCCATAACAGGTTCATATTTGATCATTTTGCATATATAACTCACGCATAATCATTCTTATTCTCGTGTTGGCCATACTCAACCTCTTGACGGGAAAAAAAACTGCAGGAACTGAAGCACTATTTACTGATATTGGACATTTCACAATCCGATCCATACAGATAAGCATGTGTTCTATGACATACCCTCCTCTCATAATGGCCTACACTGGACAAGCCTCCTTTCTTCGCAAAAACAGCAATCTTGTTGCAGACACTTTCTTTAAGTCCATACCAGGTAATTCAATCTAATTAACCACTTCGAAGTTAAAACATTGAACTAATTAGTCAACCCGATTATTCCATAAAGAAAAAAGAATGTGTCATAGCATCTAACTAATGATGGCTTCGTGTCTTGCAGGTCCTTTATATTGGCCAATGTTTATGATTACTGTTTCAGCATCAATCATAGCTTCTCAAGCCGTGATCTCTGGGACTTTCTCTATCATCCATCAATCCCTCTCACTTGGATGTTTTCCTCGTGTCAAAGTTGTACATACATCGACCAAGCATGAAGGACAAGTTTACATCCCTGAAATCAGTTACGTTCTCATGATTGCCTGTGTTGCAGTCACAGCTGCATTGAAAACCAGCACAAAAATTGGCAATGCCTATGGTAACCTATTCTCTTTAATTAGACACTCAACTTCTCGTCTTGCATATATAACAATCCAAACTAACCATAGTTTATGATTATAAATGGACAAATTTGTGCAATACAGGGATGGCAGTGGTGTTTGTAATGGCACTCACATCTGCTTTGCTTGTGCTAATCATGATCATGATATGGAAGACCCACATAATTCTGGTTATCAGTTATGTGCTTATTATTGGCTCTGTGGAGCTTGTCTATTTAAGCTCAGTGCTATACAAGTTTGACCAAGGAGGGTATCTTCCTCTTGCTTTTGCTGCGGTGTTAATGGCCATCATGTATGTTTGGAACAATGTGCACCGAAGGAAGTACTATTATGAACTGAACCACAAGATTTCTCCAGAGAAGCTTAAGGAGATTGCTGCTGACACAAATTTCTTTCGATTACCTGGCCTTGCCATGTTCTATTCTGAGCTTGTTCAAGGCATCCCACCCATTTTCAAGCATTATGTGGCAAATGTGCCTGCATTGCACTCTGTCCTTGTCTTTGTTTCCATCAAATCCTTGCCTATTAGCAAAGTTCCTATGGAAGAGCGGTTTCTTTTTCACCGAGTGGAACCTATACAACTGAACGTATTCCGATGTGTTGCTAGATTCAGATACACTGATGTGCGCAATCTGCAAGAGCCTTTTGAGAATTTGCTAGTTGAAAGGTTGAAGGAATTTATTGCTAACGAATTTTGGGCGTCCAATAAAATACTACAGAATTATGATAAATCTGAAGAAAATTTGGCTGGTGGTGGCAGTGATGAGGTTGATGGAGTACAAGAAGCTGGTGATAAGAAGAGACTGCAAGATGCCACTGAAAAAGAGACTGAGGAAATTGAGAAAGCATTGCAAGCAGGTATTGTTCAGTTGATTGGTGAAAGCGACGTGATTGCTAGCAAAGGATCTGGCATTGGGAAAAGGATTCTGATAGATTATGCTTACAATTTCCTGAAGAAAAACTTGAGACAGAGTGACAAAGTGTTTGATATTCCTCATAAGCGTATGGTCAAAGTGGGAATGAATTATGAACTTTAAAGAACAGGACAGTGCAGCACACTATCGAAAGACGAAAGGGAGAGAAGGTCACTTTCAATTAAATAAATTGTGTTTAAATATGAATGTTTGGATGTCAACAGCTGTGATATATATGATTATGAAATTCTCTATAGCACATCGTTATTTGCTAGTTGTGGATTTTCTTTCTTGTTTTATTATATAAGCAAAACATGTAAGTGATTTAGTAAGAGCCATCGCTTCTCACCAAAAATTACTTTTACAAGATATTTTGGTTTATTAGTAATAGATATACATATCCTAGATGACATTGTATCACAAGATATTACGGGTTGCTACCTGGGCTTAATTCAAGGAATAATGTATATGTAAACTAATTAGGATTATAGTATTCAGTTGGAATATCATAAATATATATATATATATATCTTTGGTTAAAAGTTACAGTTGAAACAGACGAGTTTCATTTGATTGCTCCAATCCAAAGAAAAAACTATTTAAGGTAACATTGCTGGATGACTATCTAGGATTCATATCCAACTCCAACCATTGACCTAACTGCGTTGCTCGGCAGATAATATTTGGGCTCACTTGCACAGTACAGGTTGCCTTAGGAGAGCCTGCAGCTACATGCCTACATGTCACTTTTGGACAAAGCCTTCGTGCATACTGCGCACTTTTATGGGTTTTGGGTTTTTCTTGGCTTTCTTTCTTACCCCTCTGAGTTGTAGAGGAGCTACAATGAAAAATTTCATACTTATCTACTCGCTGCTTGCAATCATAAAATGTCTAAACAAAATAGCTACAAGTTATATACAGATACTCATCTGCAAGTACGCTAAAGCTGCAGGTCTATTAAAAAAATTATCAATTCAAAAAATTAGAATATATATATATGTATAGTTAATGCTCAATAGGATGGAACACTTATTTGAATTAGCCTAGTATACTCTTGATGACAGTGAGTAGAAGGCACCGCAAAATTGATATTCTTTTGAAGGTTTGCTACTGCTAATCAAATTTTACTGTGTTGATATATTTTTCCTTCTTCGTATGATACAGGTTTTGTAAAGTTGGACTTTCATTATCCCCCTTATAAACTATTTTGCTTTAGATTGGAGCATGTTTGATTGAGAGATATAGAGTACTGCTGCATGATTGTTCCTCCATTTTGTTGCAAGAAGCACATATATAGGTTGAAGGCATATGCTGTTATGGTGGCAACATGATTGATCCTGAGTTTGCTTTTTCTGATTGGAAGGGACAAGATTTTTTTTTTTTTTTTGGAAGCATATGCTGCTGGTAGCAACTACAACTTTTTGCTAAGACTTAAGTCCTTAATGAATGCTTTGTAATAAACTACTTCTTTCAAGTAATTTAGCTTATTGAGCGATCCTTATAGTGACATTCCTTTGATTTTGATTACGTTAAGATCACTAGTTACAGCAATGAGTTGCATTTGTGAAGGTGTATTTTTGCCTTAATTTTAATATAAATGCTGTAGGATGGTAGAAATCAAATATTGTAGTGATGCGTAAACATTTTTTATTATATTTATGTATTAATGTTTAGTATGTTATTTTTTATCTTGCAAATTGAGTTATTTATCTATGAATAGTTAATATTGTTACTGTTATCCTAACTCACATCAGTCAGGAATAGAATGAGTTAAACTTATCGCAGCAATGAACAAAACGAGTCTTTTCCTAAAAAGAAAAAAAAAAAAAAAGAAGACATTTCGTAGCGACATTTGTTGCCGCTTAAGAGTTGAGAAGTTGAGCCCTGTACTGTGTTCTCCTTTATTGGACCTGCAAGGCTATCCGATATTTCGAGCGAAAGCTATCGCTGCAAAGGAAGGTATTTGGCAGCGACTTCATACTGAAATTTAGAGGTTAGGGTTTGAAGTTTCAATGGGTCAAAAAGCATCCATTTTTGAAGAGATACTCTTACTCTACCTAAATGAAATCCCTCCAATAAGAGGCTGAGTTTGGTACATGTACAATTGAAATTGGATTCATACAAGTACAGTGGGCCTAACTCTTTTGCAATGGGAGGAGTTCAACTTCAAGGAACTTCACCGTCTTCCGTTGTCGTGAGTAGTGTTTTTTCTTATATATTTTTTTCACTTTAGATTGCTTTTACATTAATTACTTAAATATTTACAAGCCTCGTTAAAAAGAGGAGAGACCGACTGAAATAGGAGGATTATGATATTGCTAGACATCCAAATTTGAAAAACCAATCAACTATAGCTAAATTGTGTTAAGATCTATTTGAAACAAACAAAAAAAAAGACGTTAAATACTACTTGATCCATCAATATTGGTTTGTTTTATCTTAGTTGTTACAGTTTGTATGTAACGCTAAATTTTAACAATGAAAACAATGGAGACAAACTTAAGATATGTATTTCTATTACTAATAATAGTCATTTATGTTGAAAGAAAAAAGTTTGAAGTTTTATTTTTGATTCAATTATTGATATTTCAGAAGTGGTTTTTTTTTTCTTTTTCTATAAATAGAGAATGAAGACCAACACTTCAATGAAGGTGATTTCAAATCAATATATATATATAGCTTTTGCCATTTGATTTTTTCCTCATTTTGCTTCAATTCCATGAGAATTTTCTCCCCACTGCTAGATTGTAGTTTTATTAAAATAAGACCCTAGATAATATGCTTTTATATATTAAGCAGTTCTTATATTACTTCAACTTATATATTTTTTTTTCACATTCTCATCCATTATAACAACTTGAACTAAACTCCAGTAAGTTTAAAGCATACCAATTATAAGAAACCAAGAAAGGACACAGTTTCTTAATTGCTTCTCTCTTCCTTGTATGTAGTTGTCTCTGTTTCCGAAGAATCTACATAAAACTTCCAAAAGACTGACACTGAGTCATCCTAACTTGTTGGGACATGATCCGAATTCTTTTGAATACATAATAAAACGTGTCAGCATCATCGAGACCCAGTTATTATTGGAGTTCAAATCCAATATGGCAAACCATGTGCGGAAGGAAGGTAGAGCCACAAATATGTGGTCCCAGGATTTCACTAGGGTTTTGAATTCAACTACGTTAGCAATGAACAAATATAGCCTGCTTCCCCAACTGGATTTCTATTGGATACAGGACTATATGAGCTACTGACGAAGATTCCGACAATAGTCAATGAATAGTGACAAGCTTCAGCCACTAGGGTCTAGGGCACACAGCCACACAGGGGACTTGGCTTTTATCTTGTTTTCCCTGTTAATTCGTATGTGTATATGTATATTTTTTTTATTAGCTAAAGTTGAAGAGTTAAAAGAGGAGGAAAGGATTACCATATTTTAATTTTGGAGCATATCGTAAGTTTTCTTGTAAGGGTTTATGATGGAATTTATGGATTCCTGCCCAGAAAGTTGAAAATTTATAGCAAAATTGTACTCAATCTATGCAGGACCTACCGAATATCTATGCCGTTAGTTCTAATTAAGCTTGGTTTGAATTGAGCATTTTTATATTGCATTATATCGTAGCTATATATCTGGAACAGATTAACCTTCTGAAATGTTGTTTGTCAGAGATTACAATGCATAGTCATAAAGTGATGAGATGTCAAACTTTCTTCATGAAAATTCTTAAACAGAAAGAACACTTTGAATTTATCACTCCCTATTATTATCTGTTAGATGTTAGAACAGCTAAAATTTCTCACAGGATGCAAAGCTAGCCACAACATTCTTGTCTATTAATGCTTATATTAGTTTTCTATTATCATGAATAATCTACAAATTAAAAACTTCTTCAAAACTCGTCATAAATACATATTATAGTTCAGGAGAAATAAATATCCCCTCAGTTGTCAGGAACGAATATAAAACAAATAATTTGAATGTAAATACCAGTGGGTGTTCTTAGTGATCAAACAGAAAATTTGTGGCGTGAACCCTAATAAGCATTTTATTGGGCATATTGCAATATTACATATATCTCCATCATGACTAAGAAAGAAACTGTTAAAAACAAGAACAAACATGGAAAATAAGCAAATCGATTCAATAAAACAAAAACCCTAAGCATCATAGTTGTGCTAATCGCTTCAAATTGAAGCATCAAATTAAAGATCCAGACTTAATCTGCAATTCATTTATAGATGTAACAGGATATTTTCTTTTAACGAATCCATCAAATCATTTAATTAGGGCAAAAAGCAAAACCTGGCATTGTTCCCGGATCAGTTAATTAAAAGTGAGAAATCCTGATTTACATCTCGATTAGCTGACAACTGCATAAAGATTAATAAGAATAAAATCACAAGAAACACGTTAATCCGTTAGCCTTGTTTACTATGCATCATGAGCCAGTGTTCAAATTAAGATCAAATTCCCAATTTACAAGTCAAGATGGTATAATACTCTCGCAGTCTTGCTTATGACTTCTGGAAATAAAGCTTATTATTGAACAGATAAACACAAAGATTAGCTATAACTCACATGATTCTCAAGC
Organism: Castanospermum australe; assembly: GCA_019955255.1. Lineage (NCBI taxonomy): Eukaryota > Viridiplantae > Streptophyta > Magnoliopsida > Fabales > Fabaceae > Castanospermum > Castanospermum australe. Next base: position 121,735 of record NSJW01000393.1, on the reverse strand, counting down.
TACTAAAACACCTGCATATACATATATTAACTGCTCATATATATTTCATATATAACGATACTAGCACCTTGAATTATCTCAAAGGTTTGAACTTTGAAGAACTAGCTAGAAGATTCTAGAACAACTAGAAGTTTGAAAATCGCCGGGACTGAGGGCCGCTGCTCCTATCAGTCACACTGAACTTCACTATTGGGGTGCCAGAGGAAGCAGTGGTTGCTTTCCTTGGTGGCTCGCCTCCATAATTATAAGTCTCAATGTTTTCATCACTGTTGTTAGCCTTACTTTGGTTAGCTCTCTCCCCGTCCAATTCCCTGTACTTATGCAAATACCTTTTCAGTGGCTCGGCGTAGTCATCAAACCCTAGGGTAGCCAAGGCCCAGCAAATATCGTCGCCGTTCACCGTCTTGCGCTTCTCCTTGTGACACTTGTCGGAAGCTTCCCCGGTGACAAAGCTTATGAACTCAGACACACATTCTTGCATGGTTTCTTTCGCTTCCTTGGAGATTTTGGCATTAGGAGGCAGAATCTGCTTCATAATCCGCCCCACATTAGCTATTGGAAGCAAGCTATCTTGCTCTTTGATGACCACATCTTGAGCAGAGGTGCTACTTGTAGTTGCAGCTGCGAAATTGTACTTAAAGCCTTCTCTGTCTGAGACTTTGCCTATATTATCACCCATCTGTGTAAAGAGGGGTCGACTTTAATCCTGTCAAACACAGACACGTTGGTTGGAGGTGGTCAAGTGCCCAATACATACATACCCTATATATATTTATATTGGAGGCAGCTCTCTTGCTTATGCCAAATGTGCGCATGTGTATGTGTATGCGCACCATATAGTTATCTGCGTTGATGACATATGGCAGGTGATGAACAGGACAAAGTGTTTTATAGAAAAATGTTTAGGTAGACATGTGTTTGTAGATAAATTATTAGATAGATACCTTATGCACTTTATTTAACAGTTAACATGCATTATTAACTTTTTAAATAGTAATGTACGAACATTTATAACATAATTTATTAAGTTTTATACGTATCAATTATTGAGTAGAGTGTTTAAGATTAGTAATTAATATTTATTTAAGAATTTATCTGTGTCTACATAAATACTCTAATTAACATACTACATGTATACAATTTTATAAATTATATTATACATGTAGATCACTATTTAAAGAATTGATGGTAGATATTAATTGTTAAATAAAATACTTATATAAATACATGCATACCTAAAAATGGCAGGCAAATTCCCTTTGTTCCTATGAGTTAGGTTTATATTTTTTGATATTACCATATAAGGATCCTCATGGGGGTCGTGGGGCAATCAACTTCCCACGAGCTTTAAAGAAAGAAACTCAAACTTATCAATTATGGAGAGAGTGGTCCCCCCTCCTACCCTTCACTTCCTTTTGTTTCTTATTATAATTAATTAATTTCTTTAATCAATGCTGTCCATAATTTCGAACTAAGTACAGTAAATAATGCTGTAAATTTAAATTTGTGGACAATATGAGTGCACGTTGCTTTGTTGTTTTTCGCATATGTACTACCAAACTGAGACCTAAAAAGAACAGATTAAATATAATAAACTAAACTCCTTGTTGTTGGATTGCCTACTACTTACTTACATATAAGATCAATATCTCACTTGTTTAGGTTATGTGAGGTTCAAGACTAGAATTGATGAGTAAAAATTGTCATAATGACCTATTAGCTTAGGTGGATTATTTTATTTTAATTGTTTAGGTGAGCTTGTTCTTAATTAGCAATCGAGCATATTTATTACCGTTATGGATCAAATAACCACTCAAATCAATTATTAAACTGAATAATTATTTAACCCGTATATATATTAATTCGTTTTTGTTTTTCTCTTTGTGACCCCTCTGATCTAATCTTTTCCCCTTTTCAAACCATAATTCTTTTTCTGAGTTGCATGTCACGTGCTCAAGAATATAAAAGCGATGCTGTTTTTTAATTAGGGGTTTTAATTGATAACTAAGATACGTTACAATGAGATATATTCATATATCTGATTATGCATACGAGTCACAACTCACTTAATTGCTGGGAACCTGTTTATTAGTGAAACAATTAATCTCATGTTCAAATTAGATGCAAGAGAAAGAGGAAAGACTATGCTTTGAGAAAATAACAGAAGACATATCTAATAGAAGGAAGAAACATAAGCACTAAGGAGGGTTTTGAAGAAAAAACACAGTTATCCTGAGCTGCTCTATACTTTGCTAGGAAATCAACGCCTAATTGGCTTCCCTCAAAACATGAGGAATATATATGAACTTCCCACATATTCTATGCTTCAAGAGATGTTAGATGTCACTCAATATGGCGTTATATTAATGAAACCAAGTGTCAGCCTGTTGAAATGAATTTTACTTTCCCTTGGCCCCTTTCTTTACCCTCTTATCCCCCAGCCTCCGAAATTATACATGTGTAACAAATTATTTAAAAAAAAAAAGCATACGGTCACAACGGTAGATTGCATCCTTTGCAAATCCAATAATTAAAGTGTATAATTAAATTATTTCATCGGTATTAATAAGGATTAGCCATGATTGTAAGTGAATTATGCTTTTAAGATAAGACCAAAATTTAAATTTTAAAATAAATACTTGTTAAAATGGCCTCCTTATTAATAATTAGTTATGATAATGTCTAAAAAATTAGTATAAAAGCAATGCCTACGAAGATACTGGTCAAAAATAAATTTCATCGGTGTATATTAATTAATGAGTCATTATCTTGATCATGATGCTTCAGAACCCCTTTTTCACATTCTACATACATGAAAACGACAAAAATTCTGACTTCCATTAGGAGGCACGTTCCTGGGCATTGGGTCGCTCCTAGATTTCATTTTATTAGTGGAAATTTGTGACCACTTATACGTGCGCCAACTATAATACCTATTACCTAGATGCTTGTATTTCATGTCAAGTATGAAGTATATATCTTAAATCTCAGAACCAAAATTCGGAGAAACAATATGAAAAGAGAAACAAAAAGATGAGAAAAATTGTTTCATGCTGCTCTAAAACGTTTCCTCTGAAAGAATTATTATGTTAAAGTTTGTATTTAAATTTTTTATTATATTTTCTTAGTGATTTCTAACCGAAAAATATGGAGCACAAAAACTTGCAATCTTGCATGTTCATGGACATACCTGATAAAATTTGATCAGTGTTTTAAGTGAAAGATGCGCCAAACTCAATATTGAGAACAGAGACAACAATGACAATAGCATCATCATCATAAAAGGCAAAGTTATGTTTGGCGTTTATAAAGAAATGATATCTTGGGGCATGCATATATTCTAATTACATACATACAGACGCAGCTCATTATTTTCATTGGGAAATCATATAGGTTTACCAAACAAGCCTGATTTAGTAATAAGGCATAAAATACATTAAAACAGAATGGCAAGTGGGAGGTAAAACAGACAATAGAGTTTCTAAATTGGGGTATTAATAACTTGATTAGTTGATGAGACCTCCTTATAATTTAATTAGGTTCAAAGAGTTGACAGATAAATAAAATAATGAAATTGAGGAAGCTTCCCAAACACCACGGGAAAAAAAATAACAAAAAAGGGGTTTTGTCTCTGGTTGACAACCTAAACTCCTACACACATGAATATAAAAACAAATATTTGCATATATGATCCTTCCAATATGGGGTATACTATATCCCCGCATAACTGATCATCTCTTTCTTCTTTTTTTTTTTTTGGGTTTTGAGAAAAAAGAAAGTCTTCTCTGATATTAATTATATATATAATGCACAGGATTAAAAACATAATGATATTTGCATATTATTTCTTTTATAATAAACTTTACATCACTTTAATTTTTGCATAAGATCAATTGATTGATCAAAATTTGCATAAGAGACGTATGTGCATTTAGGATTTATCACTTTTTATGGAAAAAAAAAAATAAATCGCGTAAAATGTAGTATAGAAGAGCAAAATGTGCAATAATAATTTTCCTAAAAATAATTTACATGAACTGTTCGCAAATTTTCATCAAAGAAAGTGAAAGCGTGTGAAGTGTAAACCAATATTCTGAAAAAGAAAAAAAAATGCAGTCATATGCATACCTTTGTACTTATTCTGATTAAAATTCCTCGAGAAAGAAGTTTTATTTGTGTGGAATATATCCCATATCCTCGTTTCAATTCGTTATATATATAATATATTTAGTAGTGCAAGTTGATGCTTGTTCCAAGTTTATCGCAAGTCGTGAAAGTTAAATTATAGCAACCTCATTAGCCAATCTTCTCCAACTAATTACTGTACCTCTCGGCGTGAAATCACTGTTAGGGGAACATGGTATGGGGTCCTGTTACTGGTCCTTGGTCTTTAAATAATAGAAAAGTTGAGCTAATATGCAGAGATGAAGATTTATAAATTATAATATTTGAGAAGCAGACAACAGAAACAACATACTTATAGCCCTCACTTGTGATGCATATGGAACTATTCTTGTTAAGTACTCACTCGATTTAAAAGTTTAAATTGCTAAGTAAAGGCTTAAGAATGACTTTTCTTTCTCTAACGTCTTAACTGTTTGTTTAAAGAGAGTATCTACCTAATAACCTCAACTTATAGGTTAGATTGAGTGTTTTTTGACAAGTGGAATTGCTGAAGGCTTTTGTTGGTTCACACGTATATATATGTCCCAATAAATGTTTCCTTCTGTAGTTTAATTTTGTGCAGAAATTAGTAATTGCTGTAATTTTTCTTTTCAGTGACTGCACAAACATGAGTTGCAGGAACAAACATATGTTTCTTTCCAGTGGCTTCATAAAAATCAGAATTTATTGTGACATATCAAAGAGTATATCACTAAATCAAAAGCTATATATAATTTATGACGAGAATACAATTTTATTTTTTTATAATATCTCAAAATGGCATCAAGCATAAAAGGCTCCACCTATTATAGTAAGGCCATGATTCGAGATGTTACGTTCACAAATTTTAAAGAAGATGCTAAATAAATAAATTAACACTAAGGATTGAAGTGTTATTTTGAACACAGGCTTGTGTTCTGCAGCAAATTAAAATAGTAGTTAATTTATATGGAGTAATTAATAAACAAATAAATGACAGACCTATAATGAGTGAGTTAGACTACGATTTGATCAGGATTCTTTGTCACAACTTGGACAATAAACAAATATAAACTTCAAAGTGGGGTGTAGGCACAAAAACTAGGGAAAGAGACTTTGACAAACCGAAATGGGTTTATTAAAGCAGTCTATGATGGACCTAAAAGAAATCCATACATTCCAATTCTTTTCTCTTTTGAAGCTCACCATCCTTCCCCACTTTCGTTTTGATTTCGGGGCCCTCCATCTCTAACTAGTTCCCACTCTTTTAGTGGGCATCTTTGCTGATCTCAGATCTTAAGTTCTTCTTTTGAATCTGGCACAACGGCTACCCTGACCAACGCGTAAACTAAAAGGGGTACGCGAATCTGAGGAATTAATATCAGCTTTTAAAAGAAAAAAAAAAAAACTTCAGTGTTTTACTCTTTATTTAAATCTGAACTCAATGTACCTGCCTTTGAAATTCATCTATCTGATTTTATGCTTCGTCTTCATATAATGCCATTTGAACAAAGGTTTTACTTGATACCTGAATTTAAAATGATATTGAATTCATAGGTCTAAAGTGATTTCATGACTAGAATTACTATAGTCCACACAAATACATGATTACTTTTGTCGGTAAAACTTCTTTAAGTTCATCCATATCTCGTATATTCATATCAGTATACAGTGTGTGTGTGCTAACATGCCACGTATATGTGAGCTGTTAATTATTATTTGTCCTCTTGTTTACAAGCTTGATTAATAAATTGCATGACCTAATGTTTGCAAGTACATGTATTTTCTTGCAAAAGGAGAGCCATTATTGTTGGCTTTGTTAGGTTAACCCGTGTGAACTTCTAGAATCAAGCATAATTGTGATTTGCGGAAGTCTCCAGTCCAGATATATGGATTCGAAAATCTTCTTTCCTCTCCTTACTGTTTTCAATCTTCTTATTCCAATAAAATATTGTTAACTAAAAAAGAGGGGATAGGATTCAAGAGAGATGTGTAACCTTTTTACTTAATTAATAATAGTTCATTGAGGGGACAAATTTGAGCTTATCCCACAAACTAACTTTAAGTTGTGCTTATTGGTAGGAATGAAAATATTGAAGGAGTGGAGTATAAAAGAAATAAATATACGTTAAAGAGTGTTAGATTTATTTTCTATTTTCATTTTTAGTTAATATATTTTCATTAATAGTTACAGAAATTTCATGTTATTTTTATTTTATTTTTTATTTTTAAAATTTTATAAAAAAAATAGTGAAAGCAAAAAATATTTTCATCATTTCTTTTACAAAAGTTTAAAAATAGGAAACAGAATAAAAATAATATGATATTTTTGTAATTGTTAGTGAAAACATATTAATTGAAAATAAAAATAAAATATAAACCAAATACACTTTTATGTTCCTACTCCTTCTATTTTCATTCGCACTAATTAAGCACAATTTCCAAAAGAAACAATTGGGTTAGGTAGAATTTACATCAAACTAAATATACCAAACTTAAATAGACTGAGTTAGAGAAACACATCACAAGAAGAAAATAAAATCCAATACGTAATAATTAAGTTTTGAAATTAAGTTCTTGCATCAAGTCTTAAGATCGAGTACATGCCTCTATCCTACAAGACCATTGAAAATAATAGAATAATAAAATAATAAAAGGCAAAAATATTTACATTATGATATAAGCCAAAATTAGAAAATATTGTAGAAGATGACTGTAATTTGCGTTAATTTGTTGAAGAAATTAAACTGGATTGACTTATAACCTGGTAATTAAACCTAAGGCTATAATAATACTCTATTTACGAGCCTGGATCCCTAGTTAATCAATTTATTATAGATCGCCAGTTACATGGGGTTCTTACATCTTTGTGTTATAGGCCTTTCAGGTTCATTTTATCTTATGTACGTATACCTTGTAAATAGGTATTCCGTCCCTTATGTGCTACCAAATGGCACTACTAATTCTACCATATTCCAAACAAAAATGATGATTTGCGGTTGTTAAGAAATTGTGTTTTCCAAAATGGAGAATTCTACAATACATCACATATATGTTTGAAGTGATATAAAGCTGACATAAAGAAATTAAAAATATTATATAATCAAAAAATTTTCATCAAAATTCTTAATAAAATAATTTGACATATTTATTTATTTTTAAACAGATAAATAATATCTATTATTTTATTTCATCTAACAATCACTTTTTTCACTTTTTTCTTTTTCTGTAGCATTACTCTTTTTTTTTTGTCAAATTTGTATCATTACTCGAAAAAATTTGTTATTTCAATTATCTCACGTGACCATAACAAAAGTAACATAACTTAGAAGAAGTCGCATTTGCAAACAAAATCGGGGAAACACTGTGGCCATATTTTCTTTGGGTCGAAGTTCCTTCCATTACAGTGGTAGCAAATGAGTCTCTGTAGAGAAGGTCGTCGGCCCAAAATGATTGGGCCTAAAGTTGTACCACATTTGGTTCCCTTTCAATTTAGAAGCAGACCAAAAGGCTAAGTGGATGTAGTCCTTCTGAGAAAGGTCCCTTCTTTCTTCATGTCCCTTCCATCTTCATTCTTCTCCGCCCAGCATGTAGTTCATTTTATTTTTTACAAAAAAAAAAAAAAACTTTTGTTGAAAAAATTAAATAAATCATGCAAGGCAAGAAAATCTAGATACCATACTTTACATGTTAGTTGAGGACACCTTTTAAATAAAGATTGAACATATGTTAGGTGAGGATGCTTTTTTTTCTTCAAAGTTGTTTTTCAAATGACTTCAATTGAATAGTCAAAAAAATGATGATTTCGATTCTCGTATAATAATTATAATAATTTATGTATCTTTTATTATAATATATGTGATTAATTGAATAATAAATTTATAGGAACAAAGTTTAATCTGAACATATCGAATCATTGCCTATAAATAAAACAAGTGCAACTAAAAGTAGTTACTCGGTAATGTTTGTGTAATTTTTCTATTCGTTGTCTTCCTTGTTTAGTTAGATTGACTAAATAATTATATTCTGTCCACATTCTTTGATATAAAATAATTTGAGTTTGAGAGTGAATGGCTTGCTATTTCATGTACGTTGTGTGACTTTCAAAGTATTTCAAGCAACTTTTTTAGACTCTTCCCTTGTATATAGAATAACATTTTTGTAACGGTGCATATTTTATGCATTTGTTTGTTTTTCTTTTCTTACACAAACTAAAATGCTTATCTTCAAAATATTTTAAGATAAGTATAATTGAGTGTTAAATTAGACCTTTTTTTTTTGTCATTTCGGTGCTACAATTAACATGTAACTTTTTTTTTTTACTTAATATGTAGCTTTTTAAAAAAAAATTAAAATAATCATTAATTATAATATAATTTATAGTTATTTTGTAAAAAGAAATTCTCTTTCAAACGCCAAGTGTTGAGCCCACCAACACGTAACCTTAGCTCTCATGAATCTAACCGAACAAGCGTATAATTCTGGAAAATGTTATTTGTATTAAAACTTAAGAAATAAAAATCATAATTAAGTATAACGTTATTAAAAAGTTTATGGATTTAATTTTTTTTAATTTCCTAGTATATCCTCTTAATTGAGTGTTAAACTAATCTTTTGAAATATCATCAGCACTAAAGCAAAGACTCTTCATAAATATGTTTAAGAATTTAATTTTAATTTATTATCAAATATAAATTTTTTTTATACTATCATATAATTATATGTTACTTAATATTTTACTTTTTAAGTAATTATTATTTGAACTAAATTTTTTTAATAATTTAACAACTCATAATTAGATAATAATATAAAACTTGTATATTAACAATATATCAAAATTAAATTTAAAATTTAATTTAATTACACAATTGTCTAGTTATATATTATTATATTAAAAGAGTTTAAAATAATTAAAATATTTATCAATAAAAAATATTTTAATAATAATAATAATAATATACACTAAGATAATTTCCATACAAATTTAGAAATAACTCCATGATATTAAAATAATGTCAGGAGAATTTCCTCTATAATTATTTTAGTTACTCTCTCTCTTCCTCCTCCTCCTCAAGACCTCTAGTCGTACATAATACAACTTTGTTGTCGCGAAAGTTCATGTCTGTTGCTATAATACGAGGTAACCTCAACACGTTTCTCTGGCTATACTTTTTATTATTCTCTTGATTCCTTTCCTTAATGTCTCTGTTGTTATCATTTTCAGCTTTCACACGAAGCAACAAGAAAAGAAGTTGACAATCCAGGTTTATTCGAAGACCCATTTCCCAGGTCGATTTCTACACGTGGGGTTTTGACGTTCAAGCTATTCCCTTAAGGTTACATATATATCTTTCTTTCTAATCATTCCTTGCATGCTTTGCATTTCTCCTTCTGCAATCTGCATTTTTTTTTTCTCTTTTTGTGCTTTTGTAGTTTCCTCTTAGACTCTATGCAGTTTTTTACTTCTGTTAATTTTGAAGTTGATTTTGATGGGTTTATCTGTGAATTATGATAACAAGCTCATTGTGGTTCGTTCAATAATTTCTACTTGGCTGCTGATTGTTTGGTTCGTAATTTCGTATAATTGTGAGGTAGAGCGTGTGTATGTGTGTTTTATTTTCCCTTCAAAAAAGATTTTTATAGTTGGTTTTCTTCGATTTTGTAATTTTTTTATTTCAACAATGTTTATTCACTATTCAAACATGTTTTCATAACGTGCAGCGCTGATCTGGTTTTGAAATTGGATGTGGGTATGTAGTACCTGTTATGCTTGACTCTTTCCCATTCCCCTTTCAATCGATCACCGCAAGAGTCAACTTATAGAAAATAAGACGGAATTATTTTCTGCAGTACTGTATAAATATACCTGAATTTTCTGATACATAAATGTTTACAAGTCTTGTTTTTTTCTCCCCCGACTTATAGATTTCGTGTTTAATTGTTTAAAGGTATAAATGAAAGTCTGACTTATGGTATTGGCTCAGCTTTGTTCAAATCATATCTATCATTGCTTACCGAATCATTTAATGAGATTGTTATTCTGTCTCCCTTACTGTCCATTATTAGCAGATGGAGGCTCTTTGCTTTGATCACAACAAAGAAGGCATTGAGGTGAAATCTGCTGAGGGATTTCATGCTTCAGATTTCTCCGATATGGATGATAAATTTGGAGACCCAGAAGTGCTTCCTCGTGTTGGAGACCAGTACCAGGCAGAAATTCCTTTATTAATTGAAGCACCTAGTCTTTCTCAGCTTTTAAAGAAGTTAAGAGATTCAGAAGTCACAGTCAATATGCCAGAGTCTTTTTCACTGGGATTACCCATTCCTCTTGTGTGGGCACGTTGTCAAGTTCAAAGCAGTTGTGGGACTTTAGAATCTGTCACCAGTGAAGAGGGGCAAGTTATTTCTGTGAATAAATGTCCAAAAATTAAAGTGGAATCTCAGACTGCTTTACTTGGTAAAGGGAAAAATGTGGGAGGGTTTTCAAATTTTCAAACCTCTCTTAAATTTGATGAGACAGTTGTTGACTCATACCCTGAACTGAAAAATGAGCTAGATCAGCCAAGAGGCATGTATCTTCTCCCTGGCTTGTTGAGGGATCAATCTTGGACAGACATTGAATATAACAGTTTTCTCCTTGGCCTCTATGTATTTGGGAAGAATCTTAATTTTTTAAAGAGATTTGTTGGGAGTAAAAATATGGGAGACATACTGTCGTTCTATTATGGAGAGTTTTACAGGTCTGATGGATATTGCAGGTGGTCAGAATGCCAGAAGTTGAGAACTAGGCGGTGTTTATATGGCCAGAAAATTTTCACAGGAAGGAGGCAACAAGAATTGCTGTCGCGATTATTTTCCCATGTGTCAGAGCAGTGTCAAACTATGTTGGTTGAGGTATCTCTCTGACATACTTTACTGTATGCAAGTCATAATCATACATTATCTGGATGAAAGAAAATTGCCATATAAATGTGCACCTGATTAAGTAATGTCCTTGTAAAATTTAAAGATTGTAAAATTTATTGGTATATGCAAGTTGTGTTGGGATCATAACAATAATAAATAGTGATAAAGGAAATCATTTTTTTAGTGTTGCTGGCATAGATATTTGTTCAAAAGATGTACAAACATGCACTTAGTTAGATATTTTTTCTGGAGTTTTAATGTTAACCATTAGCAAGCTTGAGATTTGCCTGATGCTTGACCAGTCTATTCAGTAGTATGTTGTGCTAATAAACATAGGTGAAATATTAATGCATGGCATAAGACTTTTCAATTATTTTATAGCAGGATCCCACTTTGTGAATATTTGTGGGTGGTGATATGTGCAAAGATTCTATATTGAATGGTGACCTTATATGTTGGTAATTTAGGATATTCATGCTTGTCTTCTTCAGTTGTTACTTTCCAATGTGATTCTGCATCAGCATGATAGTCTGGCTTCTTAGTTTTTTTTTTGGGCTTAATTTTTATGCCAACAGCACACACTCTTACTATCTTCACAATTGAGGGATAGATTATCGTCAATAAGAATTTCGCTGCAAGCTTCTGGCCAATTGTCTTGAACTTTCTGGCTGACTTGCAGCCTGTTTGGTAAGTAGGTACTGTTGCGCTTAGAACGCGCGTTGAGTAGAAGTGAAGTTATATTACTGGCAAATTAAGTGCCTCGTAAAATGTGTTTTTCCGTTTGAGAAGGGCGTTGAGCATGTAGAAATCTAAAACAAACAGACTCTTGTACAGTAGTTTTGCATGAAGTGACCTGAGGGTATGTAATTTGTGCATTGGCAAGGACTGACATAGAATTCAAATAAGCATCAACCTAACTTCAAGTATCTTTGCTGATATGTGGATTATCATGATACTTCTTGACTATGGTGCACGGATACTCCAAAATTGGTGACGTATCCATATTGTATTCGTATCCAATACTAATACTCGTATGATATGCATGTATTTGTATTTTTGGCGTATTCTTTTTTTTGAATACCCATCGCCCTCAAAGTACTACTACTTGAAATATTTAGGATATAAATTCAAGTCTTGTTCTCCCCAATTACATCCCTCAAAGCATATTCTCACTCTTGCAATCTTGCTCTCATCAAAATCATCACACATAATAGCAAATTTTCATTCTCACTAAGGAGAAGAGAAGAGCATGGGGAAGAAAAATGAGTAGGGGAGAGAGAGAATACATGGGACTTGGGGTTAGGGTACATATATAAATAGTTTACATTTATAAATATAAATATTTTATTTAATATATATTGCCATACCTATATCTTAATTTTTTAAAAAATTATCGTATTTACATATCGTATTGTATCCGATACTCGTACCCGTACCCGTACAACATAGCTTATTGACAATCAGCAATGCTATACAGTAGAAATTTCTGTAACTATTTGCTGTTAGGTTTCTCATGAAAGCTGCACTTTAAAGTTTAAATAGATATGGCAATTAATGGGAAAAAATGAACAGACAAAAAATGACATCAGCAAATGCATATCATGATACTAGCTAAATAAGGTAATGTGGTATTGATGATTCCTGATAACTGCTGAGAACCTCTGCAGTGAATCGGTAAGAGCATTGGTTTAACTTCCTCAAAGCAAGAGAGACACGCCAAGAGTACTTGGAAGAATAAATAAAATAGCCTGTTGGGTGGACCTGGAACCAAAGTTAATTTTTCGTTGACAAGACTCTTAGGATTTTGGTGTCTATGACAAACCTCATGCTATTGTTTCATACTTGGTGATTATAGGCTCACTGTTCAATACTGCTCACACAGTTGAAGGAAGGCATGAATAGGATCTATTGATTACAGGTTTATACATGGCATTGGTGGCATTAGAACAGTGAGCTCAGATAATCTGATAATGCAGGAACAATTAGAAGTACTTCTTACAGATGGTTTGTACTTAGTGCTGAAATAGAATTTTCATGATTTTTTCGGGCATTTCCCCAATCTAATATTGAAACTATATTTGAGCTCTAAAGCATACTCCCTGTCCTATTCCATTAGACTGAGTCCTTTCAGTTATAGGTCTTTGGGGCTATCACTATTTTCTTGTCCCCAATGAGTGCAGCACATAATTAATAAACATGCAAAATCTGCTTCTCGATTACCCACTTAAAAATTTGAAACTTGAACTGGCTAGCAATGAATGAAATGCAGGATTTGTTTTGATTTCCGTTTATAGTTCTGTTAAGAAGTAAAAAAGATTTAGTTCTTAGAATAAAAATTTTTGTGGTTTCAATAATGAACATTTCCTTTTACATCTGTTATTGAGATACATCTATTAGCTTCTCAATCAGGAAAATGTTCAAATGAATTACAATTGATGTGTTTGTTCCTTCACATTCACCTAAAAAAAGTTACATTTGATGATAATTTTCCATTGTGATCCAAAAGTATTTGTGAAATTGACATTGCATGCCAAACTTTTCAGTGTCCCCATTTGTTTTCTTTTTTCTTAAATAATTGTATAGATGCTGCCTTCTAACTGTTTCCGTAGTTCACAGGGCCATTTCAGAATATGATGCTAAGCTGGCCCTGTCACCTTGCTTTCCAAAAACCATGTATTTGCTAACAAGAATAGTGTCTCCTGAATTCATGTAAATATTTATTTATTGCAGCTTTCTAGGAATTTTGGAGAGGGTAAGATGCCATTTGAAGAATATGTTTTTGCTTTAAAGGATGTTGTTGGCATTGACTTGCTTATAGCTGCAGTAAGTCTTGGCAAAGGAAAACAAGATCTCACTGGCACTGCTGTTGAGCCAACGAAGACTAATCACATCTGCTCTGTTCGACCTGAAATACCAATTGGCAAAGCGTGCTCCTCTCTTACATCTGCAGACATAATCAAGTTTCTCACAGGGGATTTCAGGTTAAGTAAAGCTCGATCTAGTGATCTCTTCTGGGAAGCTGTTTGGCCTCGTCTCTTAGCAAAAGGGTGGCACTCTGAACAGCCTAAGGATTATGTTTTTTCTGGTTCAAAACAATCTTTGGTTTTTCTTATACCTGGTGTTAAGAAATTTTCAAGGAGGAGACTGGTTAAAGGTAATCACTATTTTGATTCCATTAGTGATGTATTGAATAAAGTAGCATCTGACCCAGGGCTTCTTGAGATTGAAATTCAAGCAACTGAGGGCAGTGTAGATAGGGAAAGCAGACAGGACAAACAAGACCTAGATGGTCTGACAAATAAGCAACAATTTCACTACCTTCAACCTATTAGTTCAAAGTGCAATCAAGATCTAATGAAATTTACCATTGTAGATACCAGCATAGTTTATAATTTAGATCAACATAAAGTGAGACAGCTGAGAAGCTTACCTTTTCAAACTATGAGTATATCTACTATCTCGAGCCACTCTGGTGGGTCTGACAGAGACACATCTGAAGAGACAGAAGTCCAGGCTGAACAAGCTAATTCTTCAAACCCTGTTGAAGAATTCTCTGACAAGGGGGTGAGCATAGACTCATCAGATTGTACCTATATACCTGAGGCCCTCAATGCCACCAAAGTAGAAGTAGAGCATTCAAGGGAGATCAATGAGTATCAATTCATTCAAAAGGTGACATCTGATTGCTTGAAATATTTGCCCCCCATCATAAAAAAGCAGAAGTTAATAGCTTGTAACAATGGAGAATTTAGCCACTGCACTGAAAATACTTCTACCGACAGAAAGTTAGATTTAAATGAGTCTGCCTCACCATCATATCAGCGTGAAGTGTCTGTGGGAGTGGATTTGGGTTTAGGAAATTTTTCTTCCCCAAGTTATCTGGCTAAAGACAGTCCAAACATGAGCAATGAAGGCAGTGCCACTGAGAACCACCTGATTGCAGAAGTTTCTGCAGAAAAACCTGGGATGTCGATTGACTTGAATCTTCCTTACATTTCACCTGAGTTGGGAAGTGAAATGGAAATACCATCCTCTATGGTCATACGACAAAATAATGACAATCAATGTGCAAATACATCTTCCTCTCCATCAGAGATAACCCAGCTCAATGAGATACAGGAGTTTCCTGATGGTCAAAAAGAGAAGCAACCAATCATTGTCAACCGTCGCCAGAGCACACGGAACCGGCCATTGACCACAAAAGCATTGGAAGCTCTTGAGTACAAATTTCTCAACTCAAAGAGGAAGAGAAAGAACACAGAATCTTCACACAGTAATTCGAAGTCCCAATGTTTACATGTAAGTAGTGGGACATTTATTCATGCTACTTGTGATAATGGCATTGGGAATGCTATGGCTGACACAAGCAAAGGAGGAGAATGTGATCCGGGCATATAGCAGTAGCATCAATCTGAATAGTGAGGCTCACTATAATTTGTGAAAAGGTTGGGCTAGCTTCTTCTTGAGGGGCATCAAGTTCATAAATATTTCTGATGTTGAGGCCGAACTGGATATAATTTCATTGTTTCAAATGCACCCAGAACTATACAAGAAGAGCAAAGCTATCAGTCTATAGTCACTTTCTTCAAGAATGTGACTGATAGAGTAGTAAAATAGCATTACAAGTTGATCATATGATCATTAATGATTTCAAGATGAAGGACCCTTACTGCTGAAGTATAGAGAGGCAGGCAAAGCCATTCTCATAGGAGTCATACCGTCGCAAGAGGTGTGCTAATCAACATAAGTGATAGTTCCTGCTTCATATCAGACTGACAGGAATGTGAATTATGCTTTGATGAGAGCACAGTTGTAGCAGCCATCTGCATAATCACGTGTGTCTCAGCTGGTCACTTTTGGAATTAGCTTCTCTAACTCAGGCAGCCTTGTGATATACAGGTGCCACTCAATAATTGTTATTTTCTAATTTGCAATTACCAGAGTTTCTCCTTATTTGTAATTACCATAGATTTTCTCCTTAATTATTTGCACAACCTCAATAATTAATTGAATTATTTGTCAGGTTTTTGGTACTTCATATAAGTATGCACCCATTAGCTCAGTACCCTCCTTTGCCAAGGATGGAAGGAGTTGGGGTAGGGAAAGGGTTACCTCCTATTTTGTAGTCCTCAAAAGAAACACTCATTTAGCTTTGTAAGCAACTCAAGATAATTAGCTCTGATTTGAATCGATCTATGGAAATCATTTCTCACGGGAAACGAAAAATCAATTACTTTTTTACTTGCACTGACCTTTGATATGATCAAATGTGAATCTTTGTCACCCAGCAACATCTGATTTGGCAGGTTCCCAAAATTCTTTGTTGGTGTCATCATTGTGCCATACAATGTCGACCCAAAAAAAAAAAAAAGGATTTGAACGTACAGTGGGATCTATTTTACTACTCATATCTTCATGCAAGAATTTTTGCTTGTATAGGTAATTTGTTGGTCTGTTGGACTTATATTTCTCCTTTCATAAATCTATTCCCATCCACTCTTGGAATTTGAACTTTTGAGTTCTGGAATGATGTACAGTTGCTCAAGAAAATATTAACTACTAGTGTTGATGCAAACCAAGTTGTGAACATCAGCGTCACACAGTCCTTGAAAACTGGTATCGACTTTCAGTAAAGTGCGTCTCTTACAAGAGTATGCATGTGGCAGAACTCCAGCAAATAAATGCAATGAGAGCAAGAAGCTCTAGAAATTTAGAAACTAGAAGGGAAACGAAGAGATATATTTCTCCATGTAGTGCTTGTTACATCTAGGAATCACTTAGCTGCATAACTGACTTAAACATTTTTTCTTTTACTTTAAAGTGAACTCACTTAGGAGTTTAGTGGTGAGAAATTTGAATCATTTATATAAAGTTATAAATTCAAACTTCTATACTACCATTATAAAAAAAAAAGAAGTGTGGTGTCAATTTGGGTCTACTCCGTCTATTCTTGCAAGATTCACTCAAATATTACTATCCCATCTTTTTTTGTGTCAATCCAATCCAAGAAAAAGAATTAGTATGAACAGGCCGGCCCTATTTATCTTATACATTTTGCCCCGTCAATTCACGGGACCATGTTCACTTTTTGGCGGCACATTGCTTTGTCCTAAAAAACAAAGCGATAATGATGATAGTTATGAAATTTCTCCACCTAAGTTCGATTCTGGACGTGGAACACCCCACCTTCCTCTCTTCACTTTCCTGGCCGAACGAACAAAAGTTATGCACTATAGTAAGACCCAAAAAAAAAAAAAAGTTATGCACTTAAATGATGACCAAAATAAAAAGTTATGCACTTAAATGTAACGAATTTTTTAGGTTTGTTTGTCAATCCTATTGAAAGCAACACTTAGTCAACTCTGGGTATTAACCTACTATCACGCGCATGGAAAACCTTGAGGCATTTAATTGCATAATCTCATTTACATAAAATTAAATTGGGAAAATTCTATGTCTGTTACCTATAACAAAAATTTTTGTTTTCATTATTCATATATCTTTTATGCGTGTGACTAATTTTCGTTAAAGCTAATGAAACTGTTCCTCACCGTAAAAAATTATTACATGTATTTATAATTATGTTTTCATCTAATTATATCTTGACATTTTAATATTAAATTATTAAAAAATACATTTATCAATGTAGCATTAATCTCTCTTACCATAAAATATTCTTCAACCTAATTAAATCCTTAATATTGCAAACAAATTAGCTTCACCATTAATTCTATCTTGCTTACTATTAAGCGACATTCTTTGAGTCATTATTATTATTATTACTATTATTATAAATAATAACAATCATTGTTATTTTTAATCTAAATTGTAATAAATTTATTTATCTTTTGTAAACTGTAATTGGAAAATAAAGTGGGAATTCTATTTTAAGAAACTGTACTGAAATCCCTAGAAGTTTTAAATTTGACTTTAAAAGTTATTATCTTAGTTATGCTTGTGTAGCTAAAAATAAGAAGGTAGAAAGTTTGAAATGATTTTTTTTTTTTTGGTGTTACAATAAAAATGTGGGACTACGATTAAAGTAGAGAGTATCACGTAAAAATCAAAACTTGTTATCAAACTACTGATTACAACTTCTCATGTTCCACGTACTAAAACAAAGATAACCTTAGTGTATCTAATGACTTTGAAGTCAAGAACTGGTAGTCGTGGTGCGAGATTGATATGCACATGCGAATTAAATAATTGAAAAATCAATTATTTAACATTAATGTTATGCTTAAGAAAATGGAATGATTGTCATCAATTTCCCACCCCGAAAACTCCATGCAGGCTTGATGAGCGAGTAAATACTTACAAATCTTTTCTACGTTCTTCGCCTAAACAAAACACGTCCATATCAACAATACTCATTTTATGCATTTCCTATCCTTGGATAAAAAACAAATTGTTGACCAACTACAAGATATAACACTTGCACCAACAATTATTTGTATTTTTATTACATTATTCTTATATCACTTTTTATTTTTTTATAATAAAACAATAAAAACCAACAATATTATTCCTACTATTACACTTGAATTTGTATATATGTTTCTCTTTTACTCTGAAAAAAAGAGATAGAGGAAAGAAAAAGATTAATTTTTCTCTCTTATTTTTTATCATAAGAGGTAAGTAATGTTTTTTAAGAAAAACACACATTTCAACCTATTTTTTTAAAAAAAGTTGTAAGGTCGGCTATAAACAAAATGGTGTGCAAAAAAATATTAGTGCACTTGCACACAGAGCATAATGATCTACGGGTCTCTCAAATAGATAGAAGACTGAGGTTCTAACCGTCTTCCTAATACCCCAACTAAAAAAATCAGCTAATAAATGCCTATTTATAAATAATAATAATAATAATAATTTGTTGTCCATGGTTGTCCCCTATGTTGGTTTTATCTATAGAGCTCCTATGTCTATGTCAATTAATAACCAGATTAATTAATAATTACAAAGAATTAAAAAAACAAAATTCTGTCGGAGGTCCTTGTAAATTGGGTTTACCATAATTTAATTAAGAAATCTGTGGAATATAACTGATATAAACGTTGGCAAGCTTCTGTCCTTGCATTGTTGTAAGTATGCATGACTCATCAAATATATCGATCTCTATATCGATAATTTCGACGAGGTCTTTTTCGTCGTTTTCATTACTAGTTGGAGATGGAAAAAGGGTATTTGCAATGGGAATTAGGTCTTCAGATTATCATTGACTGAAAATTTGAAGCTTAGCTCATGTTTGATATTCTAGTTTCTGTCTCCTTGTTTTCTTGTTGTTTTACATTAAGCGTGTGGGAGCTGCAAAACTCAACATAAACAAAGGACAGAAATCACATAAGAGAGAACTTTTCAACAGGATTATGATTGCTTCAAACAAATATCGAAAACGAAAAATCACTTTATTACCATAAAAGAATCTATTGGTGCATTTGTTAGAATAATCTAATAATTTTATGAGCTAAAATCAAGTAATATTTTAATTTGTAAAACCAGACAAATGATGTATTTAATTTTGAAAATTTATAAAATATATTAGTTTAATTATCTATTTGAAATGAACCTGCGGCACCTGACATGATTAGTGTGAACTACATAGTATAGGTCTTAACCTAAGTAAGTTTATAATGGAAAGACCCTATAATAAATTTTACTTGGTTAGGTCCTTTCTACATACTCATACAAAGTATACAGTCGTCACATTCCAACTTGTCTCATTGAAAGTTGATAGGAAAGTAAAATCCCTTAACCTTACAAGTTTTTGGATCAGTACAAGGATTCAAGCATTGCTTTTATTGAGTCTTCAATAAGTAAGATTTTATTATGCCCTATTTTCATATAATTAATTGATATAATTTTTCTTACATTTGGATTTATAGCACACATAATCGCATAACATGGTAACTTTTGTTAGTTTCCAACCAAAGATTTAGAAAAGAATTAATAAGAAACAATTTTTGCAAAAAATAAAAAGTTTATGTGAATCTCATTAACAAATTTTGCTTTTTATTGAAACCCATAGTAAGCTAACCCTAGCAGTTATTCTGTAATCTGTGGCTAATGACAACTCTTCTGTAATACATGTATATATGTACATGTAATTATAAGCACGCACATTTAAAAGGGGGGGGGGGGGGGGGGGGGGGGGGGGAGCTGTATAGAAGTCTAACTACCACTTTTCCATGTACATATCATATTTAAACTATATATGGAATATTAAGGAGGCCGTGGGATGCTCTTAGTTGATGTCGCTGTGCCCTTAACGCTAAACTTGATCTAGGTTAACTCGGCAGCAGCCCTCTTTTATGTCATTACTAAGTACTAACTACTTTAGAAACTTTTATAAGAAGATACTTATTTTAGCTTGTTTCCGTCGACCGTTTGGATCAAATGAGGCGCAGAGAGTTCGGCTCATGATAATAGTCACTTTCTTTTATTCTGTATAAATAAATCTGAGCTTTATTAACAGTACATGTAGGCTTCAGTAGAACAGATTTGAGGAAGAAACATAATGGTATGGTATTCCGATGTTCCAAAGATATGAACCTAAGCTATTGACCAAATTAAGGAGCTATTTTGGACATTAAAAAAAAAAGTTAAAGAAAGATAAAACAAACTTCCTGACTAAATTCACAAAGCTAAGAACTGACCCTTTATTTATGTTCCTCCTAAAAGGGGAAAAAAGTAGTGCAGATTATTAGTGAAATTACACTTAAGAAACCTTCTTTTTTACTCTTATTACATTTTAATTAACATTTATTTTAATTGAGGAGGGGACAAATTACAGTACTAATTAATAGTGCAAGACAATTCTTAAATTTACCTGCCTACCGATAGTTATTTCAGTTTATATATGTTCAGAAATTAACTAGCAAAAGTCTATATATGTGTGTGTATCAGTAACCTGAATTCTTTCTTTGAAAAGTAACTAAGAACTGTCTGTTAGTATAATTTGTTTGAATGCAAATCAGCACTTAAAATATATTTGGTGTAGCCGAGTAAAAATTCTATGTTGAAGTGCTTTTGAAAATTTAAAAGTAATTTGTATTAAGTGAAATTGCCCAACAGATATATGAATCACATTTTGGAGACTAAGATCGGCAATGTGGAGCCTTAACAAGCATATAAGTGGATCAAACAGTCAGTGGATATATAAGAACTAAGAGTTAAATGCAAAATAGAGAGAAATTAGTTGTTGTTGTTGTTGTTTAGGATATTACCATTACATTTACCAAGAAGTTATATAGGGGCATTTACCTAGTCGTTGTCTTCATATATATGGGCATTATATATATTTATATAAGGCCAAAGAAGACCAGCTTCCAATGTTGGTATCATGGCAGCAATAGCTTTCTAATTCCTCAACGGAAACCAAGGAGAACAGCCTGGCTTTTTGTCTTCCTCTAGTGTGGGAGATCGCAGATTCTTTGTTTAGAGTTCACCAAAAAAAAAAAACAAGCCCCGGCTTTTAGTGAGGACCAGCACCAACGAGAAAAGAAAGATCAGAGAAGACACAGAGAAGCTTCTATTAACTTTTACAGTCTCTTTTTATATTCAAATGTCAAATATTTCAGGTGATGAAGGCAGTTTCTCCTCAGGAAATACTGGGGAAGAAGTTCATCAAGAAAACGAGCAGCAACAGCTCCTAAACCACCCCCCTGGCTCAAGTTCAGGACCTTCTGGTACTAATCAACAGCAGCAACAGCCAACCAAGAAGAAAAGAAACCTACCTGGAACCCCAGGCAAATGTTCAACTACCCTTGAACTCAAATTTTTGCTCTTGCACATAATTACAGCCTGACAAATCGGGATTTTCTGTTTGAATTAGTTTCAATATAGAAAAGCCTCCTTGTGGATACGAAATTTTAAGTTAACTGATGGTGATTAAGTAAACTAGAAAATAGAAATTTACTAAAGAAGTCCAATTGCTTTTGCCAAGTTTGATTTAATTTGCTTTGATAATGATATTGATGTATACTAGCTCTACTGTTCAAATTCTAGGTAGTCCTTTGCAAGCTGAAACGTTGAATTATAGTTCTGTAGAAGGTTTAGTTGAAGTGTAAATTAGTGCTAACAATAAATTGTAATAATTAACTGTTGCTTTATTAAACTTATTATTATTACCTTTGATTCTATACTGTTGAGAGATATTCAAGTTATAAAGAAAGTAATATGAAATAACATCATATTTCCTGATTCAATTCTATGCATACTTACTCTTCTTAAAGTGTTAATCTGCTCAGTCTTTCCTGATTTTCAAAATCTGGGTTTATCCCATAGACATTAGCTAGCATATCATTATTATTATTATTTTGTCAAAGTCCTGCTAATCGATGAATTTTATTGAAATAGATCCGAATGCTGAAGTTATTGCTTTATCACCCACCACATTAATGGCAACAAATAGATTCGTCTGTGAGATCTGCAGCAAAGGGTTTCAGAGGGACCAAAACCTCCAGTTGCACCGCAGAGGTCACAATCTTCCATGGAAACTCAAGCAAAGAACAAGCACCGAGGTGAAGAAGCGGGTCTATGTGTGCCCTGAGCCCTCATGCGTCCATCATAACCCAGCTCGTGCATTGGGAGACCTCACTGGCATCAAAAAGCATTATAGCCGAAAACATGGTGAGAAGAAATGGAAATGTGACAAGTGCTCTAGAAGATATGCAGTCCAATCTGATTGGAAGGCCCACCAGAAAACCTGTGGTGCCAGGGAATACAAGTGTGATTGTGGAACCATATTTTCCAGGTATAGATTATTATCAACCCTGAAGCTTTTTTTTTTTTTTTTTTTGGGTGAATCTGATGAAGCAATTTTAATTACAAACGTTTGCATGATTTGAGGAAAAAAAGGCAATCACACGGTGGCTTATTCTTGAGAAAGATAGATGTTATGCTTATTTATTTAATTATTTCATTTATAATAATATTAACGGCATATTAATTGTCATTGCTTGTTGCACAGAAACTGAAACAAGATTGAACACAAGTCCCTTATTTTTTTTAGTTGATCATAATCATATACATTCTTTTGAATAGTTCTCTTAACAATTTTTTAATATTTAATAAAAAAATTTTAAATAAAAAAGATCCGCATTTACTTCTTTTATCCATTTTTATCTGTTGTAGAGAAATAATATGATTAAAGTATTATTTTCTCTCACTTCATTAATATTTTTTTTTCAATTTTACTTACTTCACTAATTCTATTTTCATTAAAAAATAAGAGTAAAGTTAAAAAAAAATTATTAAAATTTCTTTAATATTATTAAATAACAGATATTTTGAGACAAAAATATCTCTTAAACAACAAATAAAAATAGACAAAATGAGTAATACCTTAAAAATAAAAAATATATTTAATATCTTTTATATTTAATAATTAAAAAAGCTTATTGTTTAAAAGAATATAGAATTTTTTTTCATTAGATTATTATTATAATTTATAGTAGTTTGTGCTCATAAAAAATATATATACTACTGTCTTGACAGATAACAACAGTTACTTTCCATCGTCATTCATGTGGCGTGGTCTATTTTGTCCTATAAACCTCACTTTTTTAGCTTAATAAAAATTTTAATTTTGAGTATACTTAACGACTTTTACTTCCGCAATTCTGCAAAATGCATATGGCACCATTGAGTTGAGGTGTCTCTACTTAAAGTTTCATGTCAAATTTAGATGGAATTATGGTTGCGAGTACAATTGATTGTGTAAATAGCATTATTCTTCAAATCTGAAACTTTCATATTAGGGAACTCAGTACCTTTACCATTAAAGTTCTGCTTACCCATTTCTCTGAATGGTGCAGGAGAGATAGTTTCATCACCCACAGAGCCTTTTGTGACGCATTAACTGAAGAAAACAACCGAGTGAACCAGGGATTAACGAGTGGCATGCCACCAAACTTGCAAAATGAAATGCCGGATCTTGTGTCTACAATGCCTCTAAGCACTAGTCCCAACACAGCATCCGAATTCAACAACTACGGCCCTAATAAGAACCCACTACTCAAATCCCTCCCTCAAGAACTTGTCCCAGTGCCATTCAGGTCCATGACCATGGGTGGGGGCATGTCCTCCACCCGCTCCACCCGCTCAGGTACACTTTTTGGTGGTCCAAAAAGCATGTCTCCCTCTTCTTCCACCCTTCAGCTCAGTTCCAACAACTCCTCTGGCGCCTTCAATTACTTCCAAGACAGCAAAAACGGAGGACTAATTTCTGGCTCACCTCACATGTCTGCAACAGCTTTATTACAGAAAGCAGCCCAAATGGGTGCCACAGCAAGCAACAGCATTAACTCTCCCATGATTCAGAAAAGCTTTGTTAGCAGCACGGCTGGGGTTGACCAGGTCTCTTCCCCTAGACCACCATATTCTAGTGCTATTCAGCAGCATAACCCCTCATGTGACCACTTCCATCCGCAGCATGCTCATCAATCTAACATGGCTGGGGTTAGTGGTGGTGGACCATTCACCAACCAGTTGTTTCAGAAAGGCCAACAAGAAATGTCACTACTATTTGATGCTAACACTACCGGATCTACAATGAATGATCATATGGGAATGTTTAGCCCAATGCTCATGGGAAGTAACCAGAACCCAGGATTGGTGAAGAGTGTGGAACAAGAGGTTAGTAATACTTCGAGTTTGATCCATGGAAGAGATGTAGCAGAAGGGAACCCAATAATGGCGCCATCAATGGTTCATGACTTCTTGGGCATTAATTGGGGGTTCAACTTCAAGGGCAGCGAGTTTGCATGAACCACAGAAACATCTACCACAAAGATTGGAGCTGCAGGAAGCATTAAGCCACCAAAGGTTGCAATTAATTATGAATCACTTTCACCACCACCTTCCACATGGTGATTCAGCTATGGAGAAACCCATTTGGGATGTTTGAGAGTTGACGACACAGACGATGTTCCATTTAAACCTTTTCTTTTTTGGGTGTAAATGTCCCGTTTAAATTAATTTGTGAAACTTTGAAATTGGAAAGCCCGTGATTCTAATTTTGTAATAAACAGAATTGGCCAAGGAAGTGCGGATCCCAAACAGATTATTTAGCCAATTTCAATGATGCACCTACCTTTTGAATTAGTACAAGCTCGAGCTGATAATTTGACTCAAGTTGTCTTTATGAAAAACCAAAAGCAAAAAAAATTATGGAATGTCCCATTTTCAATTAGAATAATAATTATATTTTTTAGAATAAAATTAATAAATTTTACCAGTTAAATAAGCACTTTGCATGATCTTTTTTTTTTTAAGTTTAGGAAAAAGAAATAATAGTTGTATAGAAGTGTTGGCCTTACACAATTAGATTAACTAAAGAGTTTAATTTTAATTCATTATTATTGTAAAAAATTTTATACTATTATAAATAATATGTGATTAAATAATAATGTAAAAAAATTTTATACTGATCGTAAATTCAAATTAAATCATTAACCAAATAATAAACCAAGTTTACAATATATCAAGTGTACTATATCATCTTTTATAAATAGTTACCCCATTTAATTGGCTTTTGAAATATGAATATTTTTCACCATTTTAAAAAACAATAAATTGGATTTTTTTGATTGGTGTACTGCATCTGCATTAGATGTAGTAGTCTTTTTTTTGTTTTGGTCTTCTTTTTTTTTTTTGGTGTAGGGGTTGGGAGTTTGGGGGTGAGGGAGAGGAATTGAGATTATCCTCCACCAGAAACGATCCCAGGTGCAGCTCTTCAAGGCACAAAGCCTTAACCATATAATCACTTGCCTGACTCCTTTTTTAATGTTTTGGTCAGAAGATGTAGTGGTCAATAATCTCTCAAAACACAGCATTGGGCTTAACAATGAGGCCCAGATCAGGATCTGGAAGGCCCATCTGCATGTTCCATCATTAAACATGCGTTTCCTCGCTGTTCAGTTTAGCGAAGGGGCAAAATCCCAAACCCTAATCAGATCGCTTCTATTTATACAACAGAATCCCTCATCCATCCTTCCTCTGCCTCTTCGCCTGGCCTCTCTCTGTACTGATTTTGTGCCTTACTTTAAGAATTTTTGTGTACTTCACATTCTTCGTCATCTTCTTCTTCTTTCTTCGTCTTCTGGTCATTCATCTTTTTTTTTTCTCGTGTTTTTGGAGGCAATGATGTTGAGAACTACCTATTTTATGAGGGAATGGAAAACGTTCCCTTATGATTACAAAACTACCAATGGATCCTTCTGAGCCTTCAACCATTTCTTTTTTTTTTAATATTTGTAATATCTTGGTTGGGTCTGCTATTTGTGGTTGTTTCGTAGACGACAGATTAATAATAGAACTGCGGCATTCTTCTGAAATGCAGAAAAATGGTGGAACGGAGTAGAATTGAAAGAGCCATTGAGGTGATGATATCCTTTTCGGAATTTATAATGTCGACTAAATATTATCAGACTACAATTATCTGATCAATGGCTATCCCTGATATCAATTTCATTTTTTTTTTCATCAACTAACTTTATTATGACAAATCAATGAGTATGGTGCGAATTCAAGATATTTTGTAAGCTTATTATATTACTATTATTTATTATTATTTACATCAAAAGTGTTAACCACAATTTAATACCAGTTTTTGAAACCTCTTCTTATGACCATGGGTAAGATTATAAATTTATCCTGACAATTGGGTTTCTTAATACTTGTTTGTTTGTGTGTCTATTTACTCACACACCTCTTACATACTAATTGACAAATTTTAATCTTATCCTCAATAGATCAGAATTTGTACTAGTGTGAATGGCATGACTATCATTTCTCAATTTCTAGACATCTCAATATGCATATTTCACAACATGTCAATGTTCCCAATATTCACGAGTTGCAAAACAAAGTTTAGGTGGCTGTGCTTAACAGGTAACCAGGTGGAAAACAGATGCATTATTAGGTTCACGGACATATTTTTCTCTTAAAATACTAGTTCTATGTTTTTTTTCAAATTGTTTGAAGTTTAAAAAAACAAATTACTAATAAATATTTAAAAATTAATTAAAAATTCAATACCTTTGAAAAAAAAATTAGGTGCCAAAGCAAATATCTAACTAGGTGCTATAAAGGGTTAACTTGAAAAGTTCATCATTTAACCATAATATCCTCAAATAAAAATTGAAAGGTTCAGATTTTATTCTATTTTTATTAGTTAAAATTATGAATTTAATCCCACAGTTAAATGATTATATGATGTCATATGTTACATATTTATTGAATAAATATACTACTTTAAGGCTAACACAAGAATTTCTTTATTCAGTACTATTACAAGGCTCAGACCATTGGAGAGATAGGGAGAGGGAATGGTTGAACTCAAACCAGCAGTCAGTAGTGTTTTCTGCTGTCTGGTAAAACTAAATTTGAACTGCCACTGGAACGCAACATCATGTCATAATCATAACATAAAATATAAAATAAACAAAATGTCCAATGGCCGCCATCTGCCTCATTATTAAGTTTTAAGTAACAGGTCTCCTTCCTTACCCTTCCACCTCCACTGACCCCTCAATGGCATCAGGTATAGAATTGTATCGGTTATGTATGAGAGCAATATTGGGCTCTAAGTCTATTTATCTTTCCTAGGTATTTAAACCCATACTAAAAGGATGCATGGAGTTGTAAAAAATCTGCTTTCCAACTTCTTGGGTGGTTCTAAGTATGACTGAACTGTGGAATTGGTTGCCCCAAACGTAGCTGAATGCCAACATGAATAATATTTGAGACAGCCTTTAAAACCTCTTTTTCTGCTTGCTCTGCAATTTCCATTGCGTCTCTGTGGGTAAACAAACATATGTTATCATGAGAGATTGATCCAAATCATAATCCAACTCACCAAGGTCAGACAAAAAAATAGAAAAAAAACCAACCGAATTTGGATATCAGGGGGCATGGAAACCTCAATTTGAAGAACAATCTTGCCTTGAAACATGTGGCGTGTTATGCGCTCAACTGACATCTGAAAACCGGCCACAGACAATTAAAGCTGGAAAACACAAGTAATTCTAACATAACTTCACTTAAAATATCAAACTCTAATTCCATTGACAATGGAATCATCTTGCCTTCGACCCTCTGCATCTTCAGTTAATACTGAAGTAGCAAAACTAGATGTGATTCAGTAAGAGAGTGACAGCCATATAATTCCCCAAATTTTATGGCTAAGAGAACTTGAATCATTCCAAGATAATTTGATCACTTCTAAGCAGCAAAACCGAAGGATCCCCAGTTGATGAAAGTTTAAAAACTATAATCTTATTTAGTCAAATTGAGAATGACATGTTCCGGCAGACCACCTACCATGTCTACCCACATCAATTTCCAAACTTTAGCTTCACAGCACCCAAAAAGAAAATCCAAAGTGAAGCTATATTTTGACTGTCTTCTGTTTTTCACATACAGATATTACCTGTGGAAAGTTTGATGAGATGATATCAGAAACAGTTCCTTCAATATTACCATCCCCAGTAGGAACAGTACTGTTCTGGTCCATGTCATTACTCCAACAATCTTGCTGATCTGTTGTGCTGGGAGAAACATGTGACATTGCAGGATCTACGACAGAATCAAGAATTTGGAGGACAAATTGAGAGAGTTAAAAGACACAAGAAGATTTACCGAAAAAAAGATACAAGAAGATAGCACAACACAGGACATTCACTACAAAAAGTGATTGAGAAAGAATACATGATAATGTACTGAAAATAAATATAAAAGGTGAATGTAGGGAAGAATTTAGGGCAAAAACATCAAGGGATATGTAGCTAAGAAGACTTGTTTATGTTGAGGAGGAAAAAAATAGTAAATTAGAATACATATAAATAATGATGCAAATCATGTCGATAATTACTATTTTTTATAGAAAAAGAAATTTTCTTAAGAGACGAGAGAAACAAGTCCTTGAATAGAGAATAATATATCCTTCTAAGAGAGGAAAGAAAAACAACAAAATAATCCAGACAAGCTGATCAACTAAGCAAAGCTCACCAATATCTCTGCACACGTAACAAAGAAAATCTTCTAAAATAGCCACTGGCTGAGCACCATAAAGAGGCTAAAAGGCTACTTTATCCCAAAGCAGAGGTAAGATCAAAGAACTATCCTTGAAAATTCTGCCATTTTCTCTCCAACCATAAGCAGCAAATAACAGCATACATTGCACACTGCCAAAGAGTCTTTCACCTTTACTCCTCTCAAAACCTCTAACTTGACATATGAGAATATGCTCCAAGCTCTCTGGACAAATCCAACATTCACCAAATATGCCAAAGAGTCTAAACCACAAATACCTAGCAGTAGGTCAACTTCAAAATAAATGGCTGCCAGTCCCAGATTTAGCAAGACTTGTAACATAAACATTAGGAGAGAGTGCTTTGTGAGGGGTGCAACATGCAACAAATCATTTGTATTAATCCTCTCAAGTATGTGGTCCAAATGAAAGACTTCACCTTAGATGGGACCTTGGACTTCCAAAGGGGATTAGTGAGGAGAAAATTGCCCGTTTGAAGAATGAATGAGGATTTGTAAATACAATTGACAGGAGTATAAGTCTAAAGTCCAAATCCTTCTATCCTGTAATGATGAGGAACAAATAGAATCGAGCAAACCAAGAGATCATTACAATTCCAAAGCTTCTCTATCGGTAGAGTTTCTACAGAAATGGAACTTCCACGAAAAAGAAGGATTAAGGTAATCTGCAACTCACAAGTCCTCCTAAAATCTGATACAAGAACCATCCCCATATGTAACATAAACAGAAGGAATGAAAGAAGTATAACCCCATGAGACCATTTTGATTGCGTACAACACCAAGAAGTTACTTGGCACTTTCTTTTGTTAAAGAAACCATAGAGATACCTTTGAACATGTTTAAAACTGCATAGAAATATTGCAGGGAAGAGGTCACACTGTATCTTTTTAGTTGCTATGTACAAAGATGCAAGAAAGTTGACATAAGATGGTCAAGACAATCTTCTGAATGATCATATTAAATATTTCTACTAGCAGTAAAGGGAAAGCTTCATTAAATATGAATCATTGTGAATTCAATTTTTTAATTTGGCAACAGCAAAAGAAAGAATGGTCGCAAGACTGCAATTTGAAAGTATTGGCAGCATGGATATAAAATTGGGTACAACTGTTTATTACACAGACCTCTATTCTGCTAAAAGATAGACACAGAAAAGGACCTAAATGAAAACAGAATTAACTCTTCCTTTTGATGATCATAACAGGCTCAACCACTCAAGTATTTTCTCTAAATAAACAATGGTTCAACAGTAATAAGAAAAAGGTTATAGGAATGGAAGAATAAATTTCAGTACTCAGTAGACTCAGTTATATCTTAGAGCACATAAATTGACACCGATGTCCATCCTACATCAGCTTTTATATGTATCATACAAAACGTGTATTTGATGTTCAGTAAGCAATTAAATTAGGCTTCCAGCAAAGGAAATAGCAATTGTAGAATTTAAAGCCAAAGCAAACACGACTCTTCCAAAGTTTGGGGTTGTGGAGTTCTTAGTAACTAGTATTACTCATGCAGATACAAAAGGCATCTATCTATTTAATAGTCTATGCAGACACAGCATATTAAGAAGTGAGCATATTAATTGGACACAATTGCGGGCAAAGAGCAATGGCACTTTGTAAGAAAACATAAAATGTACTGACTAGAAAACTAGAAAGTAACTTCTCTTGATAACTATATCAGTTTGAAAAAAGACACTGCCATACCAATAACTAAAATTCTGCCTTGGCCAATGTGAGAAATTTATAAAACTATGAAATGTACCTATGTGTATAAAAATTTCAGCCACAGAAGGATGGGACTTGTGAATCTGATGACGTACATTTTCACCAATGTCATGTGCAGCACTGACACTAGAAAAAGGATCAACCTGCAAGGCAAAACTAACAAGTAACTCCTAGAGACAATAACAATGCAAGGTGCTCACTAACACATAGTGCAGTCCAATCATGAGTTCATGACACATAATGCATGTGGAGTAAAGAACATAAAATTCAGGAGAACCAACCTCAATATTTACATCAAGATACAAATATGAACCAGCTCTCCTTCCTCTTAAGCGATGGCACCCCTGTGGACAAATCCAAATAGTTTTAAAAACAATTAATTGAAAAGAAGATCGTCTAAGTTCATATATTCATATGCAAAACAGCATTCATGGACACATGGTTAAAGCGCATGCAAAAATTGAAGCAGAAATTGAAACATTTAATCAAGTAAAAGGATGGCATTAGAAGAGAAACCATATGCAAAGTTCAAGATGCCAAAATAATATTTTTAAAAAGGAATATTAGAAAAAATACCTTGACATCGTCAACTTGCAATATTGTTTGTTTAATAGGATCCAAATGCTGTGCTGGAATTGCAGCATCCACCAGTTCCAAGATACTGATGATTGATCAAAAGCAAAATGTTAACTAGAGCTAGAAGCTTGCACATAGTCAAAATTTCCTATAGATACTTCTGGAGGAGGAGAAATTTCTTTCCAACCCCCTTGGTTTAGCCAGAATCAGTTTACCCCCAGTGCTTACATGTTTAGGTCACTAGGCGCCCATTTGCATTCTCTATTATCTTAATAATTTCCCAAGTTGCTTTATTAAGCATTGACAAAAGGGTAGTAAATTCTACCCCTGAAATTATTTAATATTTACATTGGCCATCATATTTATTTGGGCTCATTGGTTTGTGGTAAAGAAAACATCCAGCAATTTACATATGTCATGTGTGCATCATTAACAGATCAGGCCAAAATGACAAAGCTGTTGATCAAATAAGAGTGCTTTACATACGTCAAGTCCCACTAATCCAACAGCAAGGCAAGGAACCAACATATTCATAGATTAAAAGGTGTAAAGGAAAAATACATAGACTTATTACATTTAGATACCGTAGTCAATATATTGATGTATGTGACCCTTCAATTCCAAGATAACTATAATCTAATTTACAGGTATCTAGTGCATGTCTATGTCTGGCAAAGGTGTGTTCAATATTTTGCTTTCTCCTTATATGACGATCATACCAATCAACATGTGTCTGACATGGATACGCCAGGGTAAAGAAATCAGTTGGAGTACGAAGACAACAATTAGTTAAACTCATGACAAACCAAGTAAGACACCACCACAAGCACATAGTAAGCAATAATAAGCTGAGGAAAAACAGATAGCAAAGAATAAGGTACCTTTGGTAACCAGATTCAGCTCCAGCTCTAAAAATCATGCCCGAGACAAAAAGTCCTGCAAGGGGATCTAGAAACTTCACTCCAAGAATAGATCCTCCTAACATGGAAATAAAATCCATGGTCAGTGATTGTAAGAGAGACACAAGACATAAATCAATCAAGTATCCATAAACATACCCAGTGCAATGCAAAGAGAATAAATATATTAATAGCATCTGTCTGTTCACAACTGATCACTAATCTTAACCCAACAACACGCCTATTAATGCCTTGTAAGCAAGCAAGCCTGATTGGTGACATGTACTAGAGGCCAATATTGTAGCAGATTATACCAAATAACTGAACTGAGTAACCTTTCAAAGACCTAAGTTCCTTACCAACTCCAATGAGAGCAATTACTGATGAAATTGCATCTGCACGATGGTGCCATGCATTTGCTTTCATCAGTCCACTACCTTGCCTCTCACCAGCTCGTTTTGTTATCCAGTAAAGCCTACAGATTAGCAAAGCAAATATAAATACTGAAGTATTGGAAAAGACACAATATGCTACCTCCAAAAAAAAAAAACCTAGTAGTGGACATGTTAATCAAAGCAATAGAGGTCATCAATAGAAGACAGGATCAAAGGAAAGGAGCTCAAATTGCTAGCTCTGTTGTCAGAAGCCCTACCAAAAGTGAAGAGATTCAATTTAGACCTCATCAGACGAGGAAAGGTGTACGAGTTAAGGCCATGGTGATGAATTCACTAGGAAAAGTAAGGTGGTAAGGCTAAAATAACTACAAGAATAGCTATATTAATTGTTTCACTTTCAAATTTATTCAATTAAACTGATTCTTTAAGGTTTCCTATTTAAGGCTTGTCCTTTCTTATCTTCCTTATTGATTAGAGATTGCTTCAAATTAGCTTCCTAGATTACTTTTGGTTTGTCTACATTCCACATGTAGCCCATATTGTCATTCTTCTTTCTTTCCAGTACATCTCTCTCTCTCCCCCCCACCCTTATATGTAAATGATGAAATCCGCATGCACTCAACTAGCTTAAAGTTATACTCAAGGCAGAAATACATCAGATACCACCCGATGAATAGGCATAGGGAACACAAGGACCTCCTCTCCCTGGTGCATGTTGATATTAAGTAATAGCATTAGCATTTAGCAGTACCCTTCTTTGATACATATTGACACAATAGTCATATTCAAAGCTAGGATAGGATGATCCATGTCAATTCCATGATGATGTCCATCATGTTGGTGGCTATGCACATGCCCATGTGCCAATGCCTGGCTAACCGCTTCAGGACCAGATGAGAACAATCCCTGCACATTGATAACAATGACTTCTAAGAATTAAAAGGATGACAGTAGAATCTATTTTCATTTGTAGTCTGCCAAAATTTTTAATCAAAATTTCTTCGAATCATGTTGTTCATGGGAATAAGTGAAGCAACAAAGAGATTTAAGTTCAAATTTCAATTTTCAAGCAATACCAGCAAAATATCTATAGCATGCCATGCAATGCCACCACCAGTCACCAAAAGCATACAAGAGATTCCAAGAGCTCCTAGAGTCTCAAACTTACCATGTCCTGAGATACAATGAGAGAGAAACATGATCATCAAATACATAGAAGCCTTTTAGAGAGAAGTTCTTATTATACTTGGTAAAAAAAACATGAATGACAACCATTTCACTAATCACAAAAAAATAACATAGGAAAAAGAGCATTATGTGATCATTCTTTGGTCTTACAGATGGCATCATATATGTAACACATAAGCAATCTTATTCAAATAATTCCTTTATGATGAATGAAATGTCATTTTTCAACATCCATAATATATAAGAAACAGTAACTTCATGCATAAGAGATAAATGGAGAAGCGTGTAGATACAAATCAAGAGTGACCATATGGGTGTTCTTTATCTTTAGGTGCCTTGGCAACTTTAAAAGACCACAGAGCTATGCCACTAAGAACCTGCAACATAAAAGACACGTTATAATCAGAAATGAATGAAATAGATATGATAGTCTCAAAACAAAGCTGATGGCAAGGCAAAGACAAGATAACTTATACTGTAATTATCTTGAATATATTTATTCCATGAGGAATGAAAAGTTCCACTTTGTTAAATTTGAGATAGATTGTCAGGCAGGATCCAAATAATATATTTAGGGACTACTGTGAATCCCTTATGGTACCAGACTATTCCAGATTTTCATTATTTCAACAGCAGGTTTCTCCAGGACCCTTTGTCTTTGAGGGTACTGGCACCCCTAACAATTAGTGGTCAATATTTGGCCATGTATTCCACTTAGTTTAAATATAAATACAACAAGTTATTTTTCTACGTGGATTTTATACTTTATAATATCACTTATTCACTTAAACCTCATCTCTAATTTTAACTATAAAAAATATCACCCACTATTTTTTAAAAATATATATAAATATAAAATGATCAAATAAAAAATTAGTATCATCATATGTGTGTGTAGATATATATCATAAATATAAATATAAAAATTTTAATTTATTAATTGTTTTACTCTAATTATTACATGATAATTATTTTTTAAAATATTATATTTGAAAAATATTAAAGACTTATGGAGAGAAATAATTTATTATAGGCCACTAATTAGATAAAAAGCAAAAGATACCGAAAGAATTTAATATTTATAATTTAAGCTTTTATCACAATTGATAGCCCGACAAGAAATGTATGTCATAGAAGATGCAAACAGAACACTCAATAGCACAAGTAATTGCTTTCCACAGCACTGCAGGCTTAAGAAACTATTTGAAGCGATAGTCCAAAGTGTAGGAAATTTGGCACCGGTTTCATACACTGATCATGTACTAGTTGTGGAGCAGCTTAAACAATAAAACAAACGAACCAGAGATCCTCTAGCTAAAAAAGTAATCTTATCATAATAAACATGACCTTCAATATTGTCATATAAGATAAGGCACAGCCAAGTGCAAAACATCTTCAACAATTAGTAGAAACGACGAAGGCAAGGCAAAACAGAACAAGGGAAGGCAGAGAGAATCAGAAAAGAAGTTACCACATCAGATATGGAATGGGCTGCATCAGCGATGATCGCAGTACTTCCGGAAAGATAGCCGGTGAAGGCTTTTCCGGTGGCTAAACCAATGTCGGCGGCGAGACCCAGCCTAAAGATGTTCTCTCCGTCCTTGAGATTGTGGGGGAGGTGGTGGTGGTGGTGATGATCCTGTTGGGAATGACCCAAATGCCATCTCCTCGGGATTTTGTATGCGGGATTGTGAGAGAAAATCAAAGGATAGAAATTGACTGATTCCGAATTGTTGTGGGTGTGCGTGTGTGAGGAAAGCCTTGTAATGCAAGCTCTGTATATGGGATTCAGATTGCTGAATCTAAATCCCATCTTGTTTCTTCCAATTTCCAAGGAAAAGTAGGGTTTTGGAAGGGCTTCCTTACTATCAATTTTCAAATCAATTCTTCTTCTCTCGCTTATTATTATAGCATTACATATACCAGCGCGCTGCACACCTAATCGAATCGAATCTGATGCAACCGAAACCTGAATTCATTCAATTATTTATATTTGTTCCAGAGTCGATCTAACGCAACTGTATGCAGTAGAGCACGTGTCATCAGGCGCATAAGTTCTAAAACCAAAGCCACGTGGCGACAAAAGGATTGATTAAAAATAAATTACACTGTTCAACTTATTTAAACTGTCACGTAAACTCAATTTTTTTGAATAAAAAATAATAATAATAGTATGTTCTTGTTGAATGTAACTCACTTATACTAAATTAAAATTTCATGAGTTAATTAATTTTTTTATTATTTTTACTTCATCTACTTACTTTTATATATCATTTAAGATAATTATATAAGAATTAAAAAATTATTAAATATTTTAATTATAAATAAATATAATTTAATATAATTAAATTATATTTTTTTTACTTTATTATTTTTTAAAATTTTATTTATTTTACTAACTTTTTTTTATTAAAAGATAATAATAAAATTAAACAAATTAATTAATAATTTTTTAATATTATCAAATGACATATGTTTTAAAATAAAAAAAAATTCTTACATAACCAATGAAAGTGAACGAAAAGAGTAATGCAACGTTCTTATTTAATTTTGTATAACATTAATTATTTCCATATCACTTTGTTTATTTCTTGTGTGAAAAGCAAACTATAAAATGAATGCTATTCACATATTAATATCTGACATACTAAGAGGTATTAATAGCATACTGACGTAATTTATTATCTGTTATTGATATACGTAACATATAAAAATTGAAAGTTACAATGAGAAAGCTTTAGGTGACTTTTTGAATTAAAATTTATACACTTGTTTATATAAAATTAATCAACATAAGAATTAATAAATTTTAAGAAAACTATTCTGTCAAAAAGTGCATATTGTACTGGCTTAATAGGAATCATATTTTGTGACGCATGAAGTTTATATATAAAACTAATGTTATAAGGAGTTAGAATTTCAAAAATCGCATCTTTATATAAATATCTCAAGTCTTTACAACTTAGAGAATATATGTTTATGATGTTCTTCTCAATTGAGAAATTTAAAGTAACTATGCAACACTCGGCTCTATAATTAGTTCCTTTTTTTTTTCGGGTGGAGGAGAGAAATTTCCTTTCAGAATTTAGACTTTTTTACAATGGACAAAGAAGTCTGACTCATAACATTGTATGCAGTGCAGCCGCACTGACTATAATATCATCCTCATCCTAGAACCACTTCATAGTTCATACTGAAGTTTAGTTCCATGGATTCTCCAATCACCAAAAGGAAAAAGCATTTTTATCATTATCATGATCCAACTCTCTACATCCAAAAAATTAATGAGTCAGGTAATCCATCATCGTCTCCGATCAAGCCACTTTCTGTTCCCCTGCCTTCTAGGGTCCCAGTGTCCAGAAGAACTCCGTTGCCTTGACCATTCAGGCCTACAATGATTCCTCCCATGATTCAATCTAGATTCAGGGCTATCCACAAAAATGAAATAAATAAGAACCTAATGAAAAACAGATGACTAACAACAAAGGAGCATGAAATTATCTGCATACTATTTCTTCATTACAACATTGATGATAGATCATTCCATAAGGAATGAAAAGAAAGGAGATAGAGAAGGGGGGAGAGAAATATGTAAATTGGAAGTGGAGTACTATAAACCTGTGTCACTGTGACGCCAAATAAAGCACTGATCTCACGAGATTCTTTCTTGCTAATCGCATCTTTAATGGAGAAACTGATTGCAAGTAATTTACAGCCTTCAGATTTAGTAAATCCCTAGGCCTTTTTCCTGCAAAAATCGATTAAGTTAGACACTAGACATGAAACAAGCCTGAGAAAGATTTGAAATAATCACCAAAATAGCACTTTAAAATAAGGCAGACAAATTGGAAAGACAATGACATAAGCACAAACTTGAGTTTCAGTTCAGTTATTCCATCTGATAAAATGGAGGAAAGATTTAATATCATTGACAGTTATTTAGGAGTGATGAAACACAGATTTTCCCTATGTATAGCACCTAAATTGTAACAGTTTAAATTGGCTGAAGATTAACTTCAGTTAACTCTGATATGGAAGAGAAAAATTTTATAATCATATGCGAATGATACAAACCAATTATGAAGGATAAAATGTGCTAATACGATGGGAATAAGGGTCAAATTGGATGGCAGAAAAGTACGCCATATTGGTGATAAGTGGCAAAAAATTACATTAAAAAAATCCACAGGGAGAGATGCGGCCCAGAAATACAGAGCAAGTATACACATCCTCAATTATCCAAGTTAAATCTTCTCAAAAAACGAAAATCACTGGACCAGCCAAAACTTACCAATTCTTATCGACAGAGCTCCAGCTGCCTGCATAGATAGCCAAAAACAAGGAAAAAAATTATTTAGGAATGGACAAGATCAAAGCACTCAAATGAAGCCTTCAAATGGCTGATTACAGATAAGAACAAAAATTATAACTAAAGTGATTCCAAATAAATTAACAAGAACAATTTGATCGTTCGAGTACAGCAGCAGAAATATTGAGATAAAACGCAGCGGATTAAGAGGTTCTTGCCCTTTCGCTGTTAGCAAAAACTGAAAAATGAGGCTGTAAACAAACTAAAAACTTTGTACTGTTGTAGTATAATACCATTGCTCTTTTGTCAATGGAAGTAACAAAAGGACTACGAATCCTTATCTGATCCCAAAAATAAACGAGCATAACGTAAACAACAAATGTAGAATAAAATAACAGGAAAAAAAATTAGATAGATGAAAAGGTTTCAACAAAGCAACATGACAGGCAAAAGGTACGTAGAACCAAAAGAAAGAAAGCACAACATTTCTTGAGAGAGAGGATTGACGCCGGTGAGTTTGCATTGCTCGACGACAATTTTCTGAAGCTGGTCGAGCTGGCTATGGAAGAGCTCCCTTTGCGAAACGGAAAACCTGTGGAACGACTCCACAGAACTTCCGATCTCCAGCTCCGAAAAATGGTCCTTCAAGACCTCCATCGTTGAGGATGAAGGTTGAAGTTTCTTCGCCGCAATGCGTAGCAAAATGATAAAGAATAACAGACATTTAAGAAAACTTGAATCCCTATACTTCTCTTTGGTTGTCTGTTGGGAACAGAACCAAGTTGGGGATTCGTTTCGAGCAAATTTTGGAGAGAGAAAGTCAGACAGGGTGTGACATTGATATTAAATTAAGTTAATGTTAAATTAAATTAAATTAAATTAAAAATTAATTTTTATATTTAAGATTTATTGTAAAAATTATAATTGGAATTGATTTAAAAATTAATGTTTATGTTTAGAATATGTTAAAAAAAGTTGATTTGATTTTATTTTTAAAAAATTATATTTTTATCTTATAATAATACGATTATTAATCTTTATTATGAATATAATAATAAATTTATATAAAATTCATTTAAATTTTTTTATTTTTAAAAGAATTTTTAAATTAAAATAATTAGAATTTATTAAATTTTTCATAAATTTTTAAATTATATTAATTTTTATTTTATAATTTTTCAAAAAAAAAATTAATTTATAAATAAAATCAAATCATAAAAATTATTATTTCAAACACACTCATAAAAAAGTAAGTGATAATTAGTGCAAAAATTATGACATGATAGTGGAGCGTTTCTTAAGACTCTGCTTCAATTATTAATATTTTAATGTTGAATAATTATAAAATATATATTTAAAATAACATTAATTATTCTATCTTAATAAATTTATTTTTAAATATATTTTTTAAAATTATTTAATATTATAATGTTAAAAGTGCTTTTTTTATATAACATTCTAAATATATATAATAATTCCTCTATATTTAAAGTTGGGAAATCCAGAATTGCTTTTGATGTGGATTTTAATCAATTCCTATAGATTAAGTTAATTTTTGGTTAAATTAAATATTTAACTCTTTTAATTTATCCTCATTTTTAATTTAATATTTATAATTTTTTTTAAATAAATTTTTATAATTTTAAATATTTTTAATTTAATTTTTTTTCATTAAGTTATACACATAATAAAATAGATACTAATATAATCAACTCTTCGTTCACGCATGCACAAGTTCATAGTATCATACTAAGTAATAGAATAAAAAAAATTTAAAAATATTTAAAATTATGATGGCTCATTTGTAGTAACCAAATATATAATTTAACCTTAATTCTTTAGGGAGAAAGAACATTATCTACATGTGGGGTTGCCAACTCAAGCCAACTCGCTTCGCGTAATTGATTTTTGTTTTTTTTTAGTGGTTCTCGCTCAATTGATTTCTTGAGATGACATTTGTTCAACCTATCCTAAACATATACGGGCCACGGGCTAATCAGACCAGCCCATTAGCTCAAACTTAATTTTTTTTAAAAAAATTAACGACAAAATGTATTATTTTTTGTAATACTTTAGAAAATGATTAAAATTATTTTTTTATAATAGATTAAAATTAATTTTATAAATTATTTTTATATACTATTTAATCAATTTTATTTTTTATAAAGTATATAATTTTATTATTATACAATATAAATGTTGTAATTAATAACTAATATAAAATCATAACGTAATAATTAATAATTAATAACATCATAAAGTAATAATCATATATTTATGTATATAATTAGTTATAGGATCATCTAGATCATTAAATTAAGATATAGTTAATACTTAAAAAATATCATATTTATACTATCACATTTTTTTTCTCCAAACGTCTAGATTGAAATTTTGAAATTCAATGAATGCAGCGTGCATTCAAGGTACTTCTTTTGTAAAAGTAAAAAGTTTTTATTTCTATTAAATGGCCGTGTGAAAAAGACATGCTTTTAAAAGATACGCCCTACATTAGAATATTAATCATCCAAAATATTTAATCATCAAATCTCAGTAATCAAAGCACAAAGCAAAAGATAATTTCATTGCTAAATGCAGTTGTGTTTATATGCAATGATTGTCAACCAATGTCAATTGTCTAATCTAACGTAGTTCAAGCCTAATCAGATAAATAAATATAAAAAAAAAGAAAATAAAAGACTAATTTATTTTTATTTATTTAAATATTTTATTATTGTAATATTTTAAAGAATTTAAATTTTAATTTAATATTTAAATTATAAAAATAATATTAAAATTATATTTTTTATACGAATAAAAATTTAATTGATGTTATTTTTATAATTGAAAAGTTTAATTAATATTAATTTTATATTATTAAAAAATTAAAATAATAATATTTTTTATAATTAAAAAATTAAATTATTAATAATAATTTTTTAAAAAAATCAAAATAGCATCTTTAATTAAAAATTAAATTGATATTAATATATTTTGAATTAATAAAGTGATAACCCTTATCTTTGAAGGAAAAAAACGAGATTTACTCAATTAAAAAAAAAAAAAGTTTACTCGAAACAGAATTGTTCCGCTGCCAGGGACAGCTCTCCTCTCCTTGGTTTCCTTCTCGACTCAGTATTCTACTTGTAGTGTACTTCCACTGCCATAGTGTCTCTGAAAGTGAGTATTCACATAGCTTGCTCCCTATAAAACTCATTGTTCGTTTTCCTAGTTACACTCATCCCTGGTTACATTCACAAGAAGCCAACAATTAGAACATTGCGTCTCCTCCATTCACTTCATTCAACTCGTCGTGCGTGGTTCTGCCCTGGTTATCTCTCTCTCTGTCTCTCTCAAGTTCGTCGCTGAACCGAAAGACTTCGCCTCCTGATCGTTTCGCTTCATCGGTTAGGGTTAGTATGCGCTATTTTTTTTTTTGTCAAGAAAACTTCATCATCGTGCTCCTCTTTTCGATGCTCGTGACTTGTGATGGCTAGGTTCGAGCTCTAGGGTTTATTTGTGGTATTTCCATCATCATCTGCATATTTATCGTTTTAAATTTCGGCAATATCTGCCGAGCATTGTCCAAAATCTTATGATACGGGGTCTTTTTCAGTTGACGAGATTCACTTCTTTCTGCTAGGGTTTGGTTACGTCTTCCCGATGGTCCACGCACGAATTCTTGAATCTGCTGGCTAGTACCTATCGCTATCAGCCTCGTTTTTCTTTTCTTTTCTTTTTTTTTTTTAATTTTTATCGTGTTAACTGCCCATATGATGATGGTGTATTTTATGGTTATAATTGGAATCTGCATTCGCATGACACGGGTGTGTTTTATGTCTTTATATGTGCAATACCATGAAATTTTATGGTTGGTTTCTATATGTCGACCATAGCATAGTCTGAACATTCTTTGATATTTCTGCAGCCTCTATGGAGCGGAAGACAATTGATTTAGACCAAGGATGGGACTATATGCAGAGGGGGGTTTCAAAGCTGAAGAGAATTCTGGAAGGATTACCAGAAACTCCTTTCAGTTCAGAGGAGTACATGATGCTATACACGTATCCTTTTTCTGGGTTGAGTTATTGTTGCGTATACTTTTCTTTAATAGTATCTTCTATCCTCTTCTATTGCGTAGTTTTGGATATCATTGACTGTCTTTCCTTAATTTTAATTATCATAGAACAATTTATAATATGTGTACACAGAAGCCGCCATACGACTATTCTCAACAGCTTTATGACAAATACAAGGAGGCTTTTGATGAATACATTAAATCTACAGTAGGGAAACCTCCTCTGTTTATGTTTTTCCTCTATGCTGCTTCATCTTTTGTTTGTCATATATGACCTGTTGAGTCTGATACTTTGGTTTCTTTCTCAACTTATAACTCTTTTAGGTTTTGCCATCTCTAAGAGAGAAGCATGATGAATTTATGCTGAGGGAACTTGTCAAACGATGGTTAAACCATAAGGTCATGGTCAGGTGGCTTTCACGCTTCTTCCATTATCTTGATAGATACTTCATTACTCGACGCTCCCTGCCTGGACTCAATGCAATTGGGCTTATTTGCTTCCGCGATCTGGTCAGTTATCGATCTCTTTTACCCCTCTTATCCATGACTATGAGCAGAAGGGCAATACTATTTCTCCCCCACCATGACCCCAGTAATTTCTTGATGTATAGTGATTTATTCTAGATGCACTCATTTTTGTCAATTACAGGTTTATATGGAAGTACGAGCTAACGCTATGGAAGCTGTGCTCACTCTCGTAAGTGTAGCCCTTCACATTGTGATTATATTCTCTGTTGCCAATTATGA
Source organism: Castanospermum australe (assembly GCA_019955255.1). NCBI lineage: Eukaryota > Viridiplantae > Streptophyta > Magnoliopsida > Fabales > Fabaceae > Castanospermum > Castanospermum australe. The sequence goes on along the minus strand of NSJW01000393.1, from coordinate 78,709 downwards.
CTGTTGGAATAACCATTGCTCCTGTTATAGATTGACAAAGAACGCGAGGGTGAACAGATTGACAGATCATTGTTGAAAAACGTGCTTGATATATTTGTTGAGATTGGTATGGGTGAAATGAATCAATATGAACAGGATTTTGAGACACATCTGCTTGACGATACTGCTGATTTCTACAAAAGTAAGGCTACAAATTGGATTGAGGTTGACTCCTGTCCAGATTATATGCTGAAGGCAAGCCTGTCTACGTTGTGCCTCAAGATTGTTGTATCTTGTTAGTTGACCAGCTTTAACCTCTTTTTCTTAATTGCACAGGCTGAGGAGTGCTTGAGAAGGGAGAGGGATAGAGTTTCTCATTACCTGCACTCTAGCACTGAGCAGAAATTGGTAGAGGTCAGTAAAAATCTTTGATCCTTTTTTTTAAAAAAAAATTTTTTACTTGGATTTTTCTGTTTTTTGTTTTATCCATTTATTGAACAGTTGCATTAGACATCATGAAGTGCATGATAATGATAACTAGGATGCTATGTTTGGCAGCCTTATACCTCACTATGATGATAAATGAACCTATTTGCATGATTTGCTATTAAGATTATGAAGTGTGTGTGGAACATGTTATTCCATATACATATATACTCAAGTAAGTTTGGGGAAAGAAGTTTGGATGGCAACATTGTAATTCAAAAATGGTGATTGAATTGATTCAATAACTAATGATCTTCATTCTTGAAAGTTTTCCCTTCACCCCCCTAGTTTTCTGTTAAAATTTATTTTTATTCCCATATCTTGCGAATCTTTTTAATGTATTTATCATTTTTTTTATTTTGATAGAAAGTGCAACATGAGTTGCTGGTGACACATGCAAATCAATTACTTGACAAGGAGCACTCCGGTTGCCATGCCTTGCTTAGAGATGATAAGGTCTGTTTGATGATCTTTACTTAGTGCTTGTTTGTTTGTTTTATATTTTGCAAGGCTGGAATCCCATTTGATCTCTTTGCCTTGTTTTGAATACTATGACATCATGGTTGGGTGCAAAATTGAGAAGCGACCTTGGAGTCACTTCTCCATCCCAGAATCAATTCTGGATGGTGAGCCTCAGTATTTTTACAACAAAACCACTACAACACTACAAAAAAACAGTTTTAATAAGGGGAAACTGGTAATTTTTCTTTTAAAAAAATCCTTACAATTACATTTCAAAGGTAATTCTGCTTAATAAATACCCAGACAAACTCAAAATCTTAAAATCAACTCTTTTACTATCTTACCCAAATGGTCACTTAATTATTTTACCTAAGAACATTTTGGTTAACTATCTTCTTGATTCGTGTCATGTCTAGGTGGAAGATCTCTCTAGGATGTATAGACTTTACCATAAAATACCTAGAGGCTTGGAACCTGTTGCCAATATATTCAAGCAGGTTGGTTTCTTTGGTGTTTGAATTATGCTTTCATTGCTTTGTGATTAAAATGAACCTCTTTTTTTGTTTTTTAAATCTTTTTGCAATGGTGGTATTATTGTTGACCGTCTGGTTGCAGCATATTACAGCTGAGGGGACAGCATTGGTCCAACAGGCTGAAGAAGCTGCTAACAATCAGGTTTGGTATAATATATACTTGAACAATATGATTGCATAAACAATTTATCTTCTGCTTCTTTGCACTTTCAACTCAGTTGTGGATTGATTGCTATTATGCTGTCTAATAGATTGTTTTTGAAGCTAGTATTTAGGGTAGGGGTAGCTTTAGTAATAAAAGGGTGCCTTATACTAGGATAGTGGATAGATCCTTTGCAAATGTAATGAGGGGTTAGAGCTTAAGTTCAATATGCATGCCATAAGTTTGCCATATTGGTTGCTTGTGATCAAATGTGCATGGTGTGAGCAATTAGTTTCTTATTATAATCTGGCATTTATGTATTTATTCTGTTGTTATTGACACTTGCATATGTTATTTTCTGTGCTTCAATTTAGTTGTTTTCCTCCCATATTTTGGATGACAAATTAATTTGATGACTCAGTTGCCCATGCAATGGTTAAGTTGAGGCTTACTAATTAAGTTGTGATGTATTTGTCTGTCTAAATTTTTTCATGGAGGTTTTTAGATTGTGTAGGATGGACAAATCATGTGTGAGCTTAAGATGGAGGATTGTTCACTTTTGGATATCATTTATCTGGTTGTTTTTGTTTTGTTATATCATAATTTAATAATTATTATTTTTTCTTTTTTTGAAAATAAGCATTTTGGGCTTGTAGAGACCTAACATTTCATTTGCTTAGGGATTTTTCTTGTTCTATGATGCAAGTAAAGTGAATGTGACTTAATTATACAATATATGTTGAATAGGCTTTTAGCCTCTTTTATCTACCAAAAAAAAAAAAAGACATGTGACTTTTTCGTTCAAATTTCAAACATATGATGAGCCTATGAATTGTTAACTTTTTTGCTGTTACCTTTTGATGCCTTTTGACATATTTCATCCTGTTTCTTTCTTCGCTTGCTCTGTGCAATTTAAGAATGCTGAACTAATGTCAGTGTGATTATGCTTCTCATTTAGGCATTTCCTTGATGTGTTCACTTATCTACAGACATTTCTGCCTCTCAATCTGACTTAAGTAGTTGATTGTTGCTAATTGCTGAATGCTGACAAATAAGTTTTCTTTTTCTTTTTCTCCAGACTGCAAATGGGTCTGGCGTTCAGGAACAAGTTAGTCCCCCCACCTTCTATTACTTTCTAATTTTTAGTTGTAATAATAGCTGTAAAGATCATAAGATTAATCATGTGATACTGCAGGTGCTTGTCAGAAAATTCATAGAGCTCCATGACAAGTATATGGCATATGTTAATGATTGCTTTATGAATCACACGCTGTTCCACAAGGTTGGAGGTTCTGTTATTTCCTTTGAACAACTTATGCTTATTAAATAATAATAGAACAACTTACACTTATTAAATAATATATTTTGTTTTGGTTGTTTTAACAGGCATTAAAGGAAGCATTTGAGGTATTCTGCAAATAAAACTGTTGCTGGCAGTTCCAGTGCAGAACTGTTAGCTACATTCTGTGACAATATCCTTAAAAAGGGGGGAAGTGAGAAGCTGAGTGATGAAGCAATTGAAGAAACCCTTGAGAAGGTAGTTTTTGGGTTTTCTTCATCGGATTTTGCATCACTATGATTTGTGTTACTAAATTTGTTTAATCTCTGCAGGTAGTCAAGCTGCTTGCATATATCAGCGATAAGGATCTTTTTGCAGAATTTTACAGGTCAAAATTTTTTATTGTCATAAATTGTTCTTGTATTTGTGTCGGGCTCCATATTATAATGTGATAACATTCTCTACACATTTGATAATTGCAGGAAGAAGCTGGCCCGCAGATTACTTTTTGACCGGAGTGCGAATGAGGATCATGAAAAGAGCATTTTGACAAAGCTAAAGCAGCAGTGTGGTGGCCAGTTCACATCGAAGATGGAGGGGATGGTCAGTTGACTTTGTTGCCCGGCTAACTAATTCTTAGGTGCCTGTCTTTTTTATTAGGTAATTTGAGGATTTACTTGAAATGTATACTATCCTGCAGGTTACAGACTTGACATTGGCTAGGGATAACCAGACCAACTTTGAGGAATATCTTCGTGATAACACACATGCAAATCCTGGAATTGACTTGACAGTTACTGTTCTTACCACAGGATTTTGGCCAAGTTATAAGTCTTTTGATCTCAACCTCCCTTCAGAGATGGTAAGAACGTACTACAGATAATAATAATAATAATAATAATAATAATATTTTGTTCAAGTTTCCTTTGTGATTGTGTTTTTTTTTTTTTTCTGGTGAATAAGACAGGTCTTATATAGTGCTAGTTTATGGCATGTTGAATTTTTGTTTCAGGTCAAGTGTGTTGAAGTTTTTAAGGGCTTTTATGAAACAAAAACAAAACACAGAAAACTCACATGGATTTACTCACTGGGAACTTGCAACATCAACGGCAAGTTTGAACCAAAAACCATTGAACTAATTGTGTCAACCTATCAGGTAATTCCCTTCCCCCACTTGACATTATTGTATTTAAGATTTATGGACTCACACTTTTTGTTTAAAAAATTGTATTTTACAGGCTGCTGCACTGCTGCTATTCAACACTGCAGATAGATTGAGCTATTCAGAGATTATGACTCAGCTGAACTTGACCCATGAAGACTTGATTAGATTGCTCCATTCCCTGTCATGTGCGAAATATAAGATACTGATTAAGGAGCCCAACACAAAAACTATCTCTCCAAATGACAGCTTTGAGTTCAACTCCAAATTTACTGACAGAATGAGGAGGATCAAGGTTTGGGTTCCTTTTTGTTATAGGTCTTATCTGTTGTTGAATTATCCCATTTGATTTTGAAGCTTTATTATCTAGGTTGCATTCTTTTTGTTGTCTTGGGTCAAAGATAATAAAACCTGGCAATTATTGATAGTAGATCCCTCTACCACCGGTTGATGAAAGGAGGAAGGTAATTGAAGATGTTGACAAGGATAGGCGGTATGCTATCGATGCTGCAATTGTGCGCATTATGAAGAGTAGGAAGGTTTTGGGTCATCAACAATTAGTTTTGGAGTGTGTTGAGCAGTTGGGCCGCATGTTCAAGGTAATATGCTTGCATTTATTATTTTTTTTTATTGTCAATTTGAATGGGGTTTTGATGCTGGAAGTACCATAATTTCTATGTAGATTTTGATTAGCTGAATGATTTTCTGTATTTGTTTAATTTGCCAACGTTGGAATTGGTTTTGTAGCCTGATATCAAAGCAATCAAGAAGCGTATTGAAGATCTCATCACTCGGGACTATGTCGAAAGGGACAAAGATAACCCTAATATCTTCAGGTATCTAGCGTAATGGAAGCAAGTGATGTATAAAGTGGCCAGTGATGAGGCTTGCAAATGAGAACTGGGGATTTTCTGGAGTAGAATAGGAAAATATAGTTGAATACTCGAACTCTTCAAAATCACAAATTGCTGTAAATGCTGTGTAGTTGGCGTACTTTCTTCAAGTGATTGGAGAAACATGATACTAGGAGCGAGCATTTTTTTTTGTGCAGTTTTTTAACTTTTTAAGAGTCGCTGGATGGGTACGCCACTGTTGATATCTTTTGCTTTTGTAAGCTATTGAAACGATACTGTGGAATAATTGTTATACACTTCGTATCGCATAACTATGTTACGGTATATTACGTTGATGGGTGAAATTATATTGATTATTCTTTTAGTTTTAAATTTGAATCACACATATATTTCTTTATAAGATTTAATTTTGATTCATTATTATTATAAATTTTTTTATATTAGCATTAAATTATATTTTATTAGTATTTGACTTTTTAAGTAATTATTTTAGTTAAATGTTTTTAATGATTTGATAACTCATGATTTTATGATTGAGTAATATTATAAAAAAATTTATACTGATAATAAATTAAAATTTAATTCTTTATATTATTACGCTCTGTACTGAACATATAACTTTGTGTGTAGTTTTCAAAACTTAAGAAAAGTTTGTAATTCTATGAGTCAACATAAGCAATAAGACCATTCCTTTTTTACCTAAAAAAAAAAAAAACAAAAGACCATTCCTATTGTCTTCTTTTAAAGGCAAAATCCAACTTGCAAATCAAAACGCTACGATTTTTTACGTGGTTATATGATAGCGTATGCGATATGAAAGCCATGCTAATATTTAATTTTGATTTATTTAGTGTATTATATCATCTAATTACGTGAGGACTAATGACATGTTATTTAATGAGTTGTTAAGAGATTGAACTTCATTAATGTAATAATACATTATTAAAAAATAGTATAACTTTTTTAAAATTAAAAATTAAACAAAATTAAATTATTATGTCAATTACCACATACACTCTACGAAGATATATGACTAAACTTTCTCGAAGTTTAAATACATAATTTTTTTTTTGTGTTTTTGTTGGATTAAAGTGGCAATAAACTTACCTTTTAATTTTGAATTTGTATTTTCTTTATCAAACATAATTTAAATAATATTAGAATTTAATTTTAATCTATTATCAGTATAAATAGTTTGACATTATATCTAATTATGGATTATCAAATCATTAAAAATGTTTGACTAAGTTAACAACTATATAAAAAATTAAACATTTGATAAAATGTGATTAGATGATAGTATAAAAATATCTTACACTAACAATAAATTAAAATTAAATTTAAAATCTTATTATCATAGTTCGTTTGTTATAATTATATTTGACTTTTTTAAATTCAAATAACTAATTTTTTTTATTATGCATTTTGTCACTCTCAAAGGAAAGAAAAAATTCTTATGTATTTTGAAAGTAATACTCTCAATAAGATTTCAAAGGCTTAAATTTAATCTTCATTTTATTATTTAAAATTACATATTCAATCAAACGATTGAATAGTTATAAAGTATCATTTATCACAAGTTTACTGAATAAGTATTACATTAAGAGTACACAAGAATTTATCCAAGAAGAGGGGTGACCTGACTAACTCTTCCTCTTATTATCCCATTATTACCTTGGAATAGTTGGGGACTCTTCAAAACTTTGAAAACTGACCTTTTTTTTCTCAAGTTTAAAAAGTTTAGTTTTTAAATGATTTTTCAATTTTGTCACCGTTAAAACCATCTGTTTCTTAGTAAGCTAAATATCTTATATGAAGAATGTGCAAAACTATAGTTTGATCACAGTATTATGTCTATTTTCGAAAAAAATATTCAAGGTAATTTGTGTTGACTTCGAAAGTTTTTCTTTCTGTTACAATCTAAAGTTAAAAAAGAGAGACGATTCTATAATTTTAAAGTCAAAACATACAACAAATTTTAATGAATACATTTACAGAAGTATATCGCTATCAATGAGGAACTTCAAAAGTTTTAAAACAATGTTAAAATGGGCGACGTGGAAGGAGTGAATATACTATCAGTGAGAAGAAAGAATAGAAATCCAAAGTTATTGTTGCCTGTGTAACTACGTACCCAGTTAAAACAAGACGCAGCTTGAAAAATTTTTAACTAACAATTTATATATAGGAAATTTTGCTCTAAATAATCAAATTTTCAATTTGTCCAATCTTCTATCTGCATCAACAAATACAAGACTGTTAATCTGTTATACAATCCACAATGTTAAACAACTGTATCTTGTACCACTAGTGATTTTTATCCTATTTGGCCTTACAAGGCACCCAAACGGGGTCTTAAAATTTGTAAATAAAAATACGGCATTCGCTTTGAAACTGAGGAAAAGGAGCTTCTGTGATTATTAAAGCATATAAGGTCAAAGAATATAGCCAGCTCTGTACATTAAAAATCAGAGCAGATAAGCTGGTTGGGTCAAAATTTAATATTCAATGCCCAAAAGGGCCACCCGAAAAAAAAATCCACGTATCAGTATTACTATTGGCTAAGGGGGTTAAAAAACTCCACCAATCACTTGGCCAGCCAAACTGCAGCTACATCTGGAATTTGCCTCAGGTGCTCAACCTGTAACCACAGATATTGTTAGGGTGGACCCAAGAATCAGGCAACAAAAATGCAATGCAGAATGCCAATGAAGAATATGAAGCCACTATACACCCCCAAGATGACCACATGTTCAAACATCTAACTAGCAAAGCTCATGGGAAACAGTCTGTCTTCCAGAGTGAGCTGATCCTCACAAGGTACGGTGTCTCAGGAGTGGCGAACTCAAATGACTCATACAGCCCTATCTTTTGTTGTGGTCATGGGTTGCCGTGCTACACATGCCTGACAATTTTGAGATAGATCCTTGCAATAAACATTGTAAAACTTGTACAATTCTCAGAAGAGTACTAATCTAACTTTCAATTTTAAGGCACTCCAGAACAGGAAACTAAACCAAACTTTCTGCATCGGCCTTTGCTGTTGGCTGGCAAGAAATTCAAGTTGTAAAATGTTGGCAAATATATATATGCATGCATATATACATGTCCATTGGTAGAAAAAAATAGTAGTTATCATGTTGAAAATTCATTTATCTATTAATTATCGTGTTTAAAATTTGTATCCTTATCCTTAATATTTTCTAATCAGATTTTGCCTCGTAACAGATATAAGTTGAAGAATTTATTTGATAATCTTATCCTAATCTAATCTAAAAATATAATATGCATTTATAGTTTTTTTAATTAATTAGAATTTATATGACTTATGTTTATGAAAAATTATTCCATGCATTGCATGAGTAATATGCAGTAATATGTTGGAGTACCACTGATAAAGATACCTGTCAGATTCTGCATAAGGTAACAACAACCACCTTGCGCTGTCTCTAACTTGATTCTATAATATTTATTTACATGTCCACTGCTTTCCGGGAAAAAAGAGAAAGAGGAAATGCCATTAAAGTTAGAGACCCTTTGATATTCACTTTACCAACAACCAAAACACAAAATTTAACAATCCACCAGTACTTGCATACCTTTCAGTTGACGAAACATTGGCAGCAAACCTCCTGCCATTTAAAAATAAATTTCCTGCTGTACATCCCACCCTTTTTTTTTTCCTGCTTGTTCTCTATCAACAACAAAGAAAGCAATGAAAATAGTTCTACCAGTGATCCCAAAATAGTACAAGACAATCTGCATATAAGTTAAAATTCAAATCAGAAAACAATGGCCTGAGAAATAGAATGCATAAGCATTTTACAAGGAACACGTGCATACTCAGTGTATTTATAAGAAAGAAAGGCTCACTTTAGTCAGACTCGCTTCGACTCCTTCCTCTATAGGAAGATTGAACCAATGGTAGACAGTGCAGTTTCTGCTGGTAAATGGATGATTACAGTTAATGCAAAACCCACAACTCCCTTTCTCCGGCAGTTAGAAATTTACACATTTCATGTAGCATCACTCCACATAGCAAAGTAGCTTGAAATCTACTTTACAGAAGCCTTGACTCCTGAATCCTGATACCTCCAAACTATCTCAAGGTTTGCCATAGCTTTCATTCTTGTACACAAAAGAAAGTAACTAAGTCTTCCCGAATGTAAACTGAAGTTTCCATTTCACTGTGAATGGCAAAAACAATACTAGCTTCACAAGTTGGTAAGAATGGTTCAAGATTCAACATAATAAACCTTGCCGATCATAACACGGTTCAGGCCATCTTTTTGTCTAAGTGAAGGCTTTATACATGACCAAGAAACATATGTTCTCCACGGGCCAGAATCATTTCATGACTAATTGGACCCTTCAACGGCTAATGACCTCCATAGCAAGCCGTACCAAACGTAGTAACCCCTCCACATCTTGAAAGCTAAAATCAAGAGCCTTCTTGATAGAGGAGATACCCTCTGCATACTTGCCCTCACCAGGGTTTGAATTAGCAGCTGCAAAAGCATTTCGTGATTTCCTTGAGGCTTCCATGGCCAAATTCACATCCTGAGCCTGCAATCATTACATGTCATTTATGCCAATGTTGATATGAAACCAGAATAAGAGACAGTCAACAAAGTACATAAGCTAGCATTGCAGTTGTTAGTATGTAGGCTTCACTTCTGGTAGGGCTGTAATAATGAGCATCACAAGCATCTATGTTGCTTACAAGGCTATTGAAACTGCAATCCAGATCGTAGGACCATATGATTTTACGATCATAACATGCCCTAGCGATCTGGGTGAAGTATAGAATTGAAATCAAGTGGGATTTCTATAGGATCAAAGGGTTGTAAAATCCTATTTGCATTTCTTAGCATTTTACTTCCTGGGACCCAATCCTGCAAACTTCCTCAACAATCCTAAGTAATCCAATTTCAGTAACATTGATTGCTGATGAGTGAAAGCATTGCATGAGACATGACAAGCAGTGAATTCACAACATAGTACTTCTATAAAAGTGCTCTTTTCTCTAGAATTTCAAATTATTCCAAAGTGAACTTATGATGCATTCTCCTTCACTAGAATTTCCATCAAGTCTCTAAGACTATCCCCCCCCCCCCTTTTGTTAGGATCACTATTGTGTGAAGAACCATATACTTACAAAATTGAGCAATCGCATAAAATTGGGACGATTTAGAGCAGTAATAACATGGGTTCCAGCAACTTGGGGTGAAGTGACACTCTTGGATAAGGCAACCTTGTCTGCTGTCGTAGAGTTGTTAACATTGTCAACATCAGAGGCAGATGATGAAGGAGACTCACCTAACAAATGCAACAAGGTTCCCACAAAAAAAAAAAAAAATCAGAGTTGCATTTAATCCCATTTCATTGTCACCATAATCTCAGTTGATGGCAATGATGAGAAGAGAAACAACGGTTACACGATGAAAGGAAAAAACTGTTTTACATTTACTAGTATCCATCAAATCAGTTGTATCTACCCTTTCTTCTTATTCTTATTCTACTCTATCCCTGTCCCTTATTGATGCATCAAGTCATGCACAACTACCAAAGAGATCTGTAATTATGATTCTGCCATATTTCTAGCCAGATGGGCAATGTTCAGATAATCTATGAAAGTGCATGAGACATGGTAATTTTTCTACAAAAAAGAACAGAATACTTTACACTTAAATACTGAAGCTTAATTTTACATGCTTATTTATCAGCTGTAGAAGGGGTGGATAGGATGTCAAGCACAAATTGGAATGGAAGGTGAGGACTCCAGTAAGAAAAAAATTATTACATCATGAAACACTGAAAACCTAGTAACAAAATTCATTACCAGGAGGAACAATTTGCAGAGCCGTCTGCAATTCATGCCGATCTCTGCTTGCACTAGTGTGTGAGGAATATATTACCCCTCATATATGCCACCTCCATGCATTTGTAGGCCAGAGCAGCTGCAGCCATGTCTTTTGATTTCTCATATTCGTGGGCACAAAACCTATCAAATGGAAAATATCAAGAAGGCACTACAGAAAGATCCAAAATCCAACCATCAAGGATATGATATACAACATAAAAAATCAACCATAGAGGTCAGATAATATCCATCAAGTTTTATGTAACTGCATCATTTCATTTCACGCAGCAAAGGTTACAATTTTTAAAGTTCGGGTAAAGCCAGATACTCACAATTCTTATTGCAAAGAGAAACCACTACAGAAATAATTTATACAAAGAAATAGTAATGAGTTTGCCTTGAAGTCCTGTATACATGGTTAAAGCAAAAGAAGACATATTTACCAAGGATAACAATGCAAACATAGAAGTCAGATTTCTCCATCATCACGGATGTACTAAATTACATTCATGCATAAGTCCACAGCTGAATGCCCACAGTTAGAAGAAAAAATGCCACCTAGAATTCAGGTCAGAAGTCAGAACCCTAAAAGGTTGGGTCCCAGATATCAGGTGCCCTAATATGTCAAGTTAAGGAAATATACGCAAAAAATACAACTCAAAGTAATAATTCACCAATTCTCCAATTTGAGTCATTCTTTAAAAGTTTAAAACACCCTTGATAAAAATACAGAGATATCTACTGAGTTTTAAATATATATACTCCAACATCTTCAATCATCCACAAATAATTTTGCCAACCCCCAACTTTCCTATTTTAAAGGTTAATGTAGTATTTTCCCCAGTTAGATCTGTTCCAATATCCTGTATCATATATACTAGTTTCTTGACATGAATTCACTTGCATGTCAATCCATTCTTTTATTTTGTCTTATTTAGAGAATACAAAGAGAGAACAGAGGAGTTTTCAACTTTCGAATAACTACTCATTAAACCATAACTTCCTACTTCTTCAGTTAAAATTTGCATATTGAAGAGACCGTGAGAACAAAGAAGCATACATATACTAGTATTAGCATAGATAACTTACTAATTAATAACATGCAAAAAGTGTAAAGATGTATATCAGTTACATAGAGTGACTAGGACCGAATAAACATTGCACAAGCATTTGAACACGTAAATTTTTTTTAGCAACATGTTTGCAACCTAATAAATTTATAAATAAAGGGAAAAGTAAAAAATACCAAAATTTAAAAGAAGGGAAGACAATATGACCTTTAAAACAAGTAAAGGCACAATGATGAATGAGAAAAACTGTTGACTTACTCGCACAATTTTGCTGTGCTACTATACATTCTTGTTGATTGAATCATCTCATTATGTTTAGCATTCTCGTTGTTGCCAGATTCCAATATAGAGGCTCCATGAAGAAACTTAAGGGCGGCCTGGAAGTAAATCCCTGTGCTCTCAAGAGTGGATCCTGAATTCTGCATGATAAACCCGAAATTTCTAAAATAAGTGCCAAGAAGAGCTAAAATATAAAAATCTAGGAGGCACTGTATATAAAAAAAACCTTAAGACGATCAGCCAGATGCTTTAGATCTTTAGCTTCTTTCAAAGCATTGTTAGCAGTATGACTGTAAGAATCCCTTCTGACTGGACTAGGGGCATCAAGCTCCTTGGACCTGTGTCCATTATGCGTGGGATGTCTTGAACCAATTTGCTGAGTTCCATTTTGATGATCAGCCTTTCTGATTTGCTTCTTTTGCAGCTTTGACATATCAACTTTGGAAGGATCAACTGCTACATCTCCATTTCCTTTGTGGAAACCAACAAATGGTCGTGGGCAACGACTCAATGTCTCAATTTGATCTCCTCCAGCGGGCGGCAACGACAAAGACTTCCCTTTTCCAGGCACTTCTTGATCAGTTCTTTCTGAAAGAGACTTCTTTGACGATCTTTCAGTATCACAGTCTGGCAACTGATTCTGACTAGGAGCAGGCAAAGCCTCCTGTTTGCAGATGGCATCTATACTAACTTCTTGAAAGTCATGCTCTCTATTTAAATGATTCTCTTTTTTTCTACTCTCTGTAAAATCTTTCTTGCAAGCATGTAGATTCTCACTTTTGTCAGGCTTGAACCCAAACTTCTCCTGCAATTTAACTTTGCCATCCCTACGTTGTTTTGCCTCAGATGGAGGAGATGGATCTTGCAGTTGGTTAGGAGAACTAGTGTTCCTGACCTTTTCTGCATCAGACTCTGACTTACAGCTCTCAATATTATCCTTCAAAAGTGATCCTTTGCCAGTCTTCCTTGGATGACACACATTAGCACGATAAACAGCAGTGCTGTCTTCACCTTGGCATTGATCCTTAATCCGATCTATAGCCGGATATGTCCCATCTAGGCCTATAGTGTCCACACCACCATTTGTAAAGTGGCTGGTTGCAATGTCAGGAGAAGGTAAAGTTTGAGCTTTAGATTTACTATCTGATGCATGATTAACACCCTTGTTCTGAAAATCAAACAATGAAGATCCATGGGACTTGTGATGGGCAATGGTGAAAGATTTGTCTTTCCTAACTGTTCCAGATCGATCACTCCCATCATCATCTTCACCATCCGAGCATCTTCTTGGACTAGCCACCACATCAGTATCACGAGAGGCATCTTTCCCCATCAGTTCCCTATTTACAAACTTATCTGCATTTAAAATTCTCATAGGCGATGAAGAAACTGACTCCATTGGTGAGCCTTTCACTTCTTGGAAGCTGGCTTTGGTTTTATGTGAGCCAGAAACCTTAGAAGAGCTTGAAGTGGTGGCAGCAGTAGAAGCATGTACAGACCCCAAGTCCATTTTTAAAGAGTCTATACCATCCAAGCTCCGATGTGACAGAGTGCTCCCTGGATCTTGCCTGAGTTTCTGGTTCTTTGTATGACTAACTTTCTTGTCTGTCCTACCATTGCCTTTACTGGCACCTGATTCTCTACCCTCAGATTTTGAATTTCTTGCCTTCTTTTCCTTCCTGGAATCACTAAACTCCTGCACAGAAACCTTGCTCTCCTGTAGATGAGGACGACCTGTGCTACAAGTTTGAAGATCCCGAGACTCCTTCAATTTCCTCTTTTTAACACTACCAATGGAATCATAATTCCCCAAATGCAGGGATTCCTCATCCAAGGAACCTTGACCCTTATCTTTTGTTTTTTCAGCAGAAACTTGTACCCTGTCTTTTCCATCATATTTGGAGTTCCTTGAAGAGGAGCGATCTTTCTGTCTAGGTTGATCTTTGCCAACTGAAGCACTTGGAAAACTGCTATTCAAGCTATAACCCAACTTCCTAGGTGTCCCACTCTGTTCTGGAATCCGCACTTCATCAATAGAATGCATGCCATCAATCTTACCTTTCTTGGATGGTCTAGAAAAATCTTGATCACGGTCCTTCCTGCTTTTCACCTTCATATTCTTTGCATTACCTGTCAACACATTTTGAGAATCAAAGATAATTATAGAAAATTAACAGCTACTTGAACATGAGTAAATTAGCTAATACTGAGTTTATTTACACAATGAATATCTGGTTCAAATTACCTCTATCAGGATTATGCTCCAGCATCCTCTTTTTACCTTTGTGTCTCTCCCCAAGAACATCAGCTTCACTCACAACAGGAGATTTGTTCACATCATTTAAGCTCCTACTTTTCACTGATGACTGCAAGTTTTTCTTTATAGAAGATGACAATTGAGAAAAGCCATCTCTATTGGCAGAACTTGATATCTCTTTCACAATTTTTTTCTTCCCACCAGGCACTGCATGTAGAACATGATTTAGGTGGTGTTGTTCAGGATGCTGGGCAGTTGCTATAGTTCCTCCTACCATAACACTTGCAGAGATATTTTGCAGGTTGCTTTGACCTTCAGGAGGAGGACCTTGGTACAATGCAATAAGAGCTTTTGTGGTTTCATCCTCACTAACACTACATCGATTCATGTCAGGCCTGCATATTTATGCATATACTGTTAAGAGATTTGAACTAGAGACATTTATGTACTTACCTTAGTGTGTTATCCAACATAATCAACATAAGTAGTTCACATTAGATGTTATCAAGTAATCTAGTTTCCTTAGTAGTTTTACTATGGACTAATATATTTAAAATATTTAACCACTGTATTAGAACTTACAGCCAATTAAGCATACTACACAGCCACTTTTCAGGTAGGTTATCCGGATTTGTGCCAACTGGAAGAAGACGCCATTTATGACACCTGTCACACTGTACCCAATTATCTTCCATCACAACAGGAGGCACCACCGATACAGGAACTCCTTTTCCATTATCTGCATCAGCACCATGCACATTTCCAATGTGCCAGACATTTGTGGCCGTTTTAGGATATACTTCAGATGTTAATGCCTTATCAACTTTCTTACCACCTGATCTCTCCTTTGCTCCACAATTAATTGCAGGTGTGCTCCTTTCAACCACCTCAGTTTCCTTTAGTTTATCCTCATAAGGGGTTTCCGGTGAATCCATTCTGTCCTCTTCTTCTTCCAATTCCCCAAAGAAATCTCTATATGCATCTCTGGCCTTTCCAAGATCCTTTTGTACTCTGACATCTTCAGTTTCATTTCTTGATGTAGAACTATCATCAGAACTCTTCTTTGTTTTGGGTACCAAAGAGGTGCCAACCTTCAAGTTTTCTTTTTCCCTCTCCATAACCATGGTGCCAT
Source organism: Castanospermum australe (assembly GCA_019955255.1). Classification (NCBI taxonomy): domain Eukaryota; kingdom Viridiplantae; phylum Streptophyta; class Magnoliopsida; order Fabales; family Fabaceae; genus Castanospermum; species Castanospermum australe. Next base: position 63,211 of record NSJW01000393.1, on the reverse strand, counting down.
GACTTCCCTTTGACTTCTTCTTCCCCCCAGGAAATGGATGTTCTTTGACGACAAGTGATGTCATACTGTCTTGTTCGAACAAGCTACCTCTCTGATAAGCCTTCTTAGGAGGCTCTATGCATTCAGTGTTTGAAGCTGTCCTTACTTTGGAAACATTGGTCTCAGCTATTACTGAGTCACAAATTTTATCTCCATGAGGATTGTCTTTCCCTGTATAAACTGGTAAGTCATCAAGAGAAACCTTATCTCCCACAACTTTTCTTCCAGAACTGCCCTTTGTCCACTCAACAAAACCATTCACTTCAGAAGATGTTGGCTCCACCCGTCCCTTTTGTGCCTGATCCCCACAACCTCCTTTTGTCCTCTCAATGAAACCATTCACTTCAATAAATGTTGGCTCCACCCATCCCTTTTGTGCCTGATCAGAGAGGGTTTTCTCCCTTGCTATACCCTTGTTGGCTTCCTTCAATGTATCACATGTCCCATCCACAGCTTTAACTGAGTCATCACTGAAAGAATATGAACTCGATAAAAGTGGAAGCTTCAGGGTTTTTGAAACAAGCTCCTCGGTAGTCAATGCATCTATACCTCGTTCCTTCCTCAATATAACTCCAACATCATTTCGAGTAGTTTTCTTAGTGTAACCCTTGAGTTCCATCAAAGACTCGTAACCCTCAAACAACTTCATTTTCTTTGCTCCTGACACTTTTCTGTCACCTTTTAAAATATTAGATTCATGTAGTAACATGCCAGAACTTTCTGGGTCATCCATATGAACAGGAACAGGGATACTCTCTCTGGCGTGTGTTTCCTTTTCGGTTAATTGAATGAGATCATCAGGAAGAGGCGACAACAACATAGGGAGGGCTTTCATGATCTGTTCCAAGACACCGTCAAAAAACACCTTCTAATCTCTTCAAACACAATATGAAGAAGATAAGAGAGTATCAAATTACTGGCATATAAGATAATTCACCTGAAGGATACTAGTTGGAGATTCAAAAGGAGCATCTTGAGGCTCATGAGAAATTCCTTCACTTTCTGAGGCGCTATCGTCCAGTGATGATGATGGTGACACATCAAGACCAAGTCCGCTATAGATTTCAGCATTTTTCCGTGTTGACAAATTGTCAGTACCCATTTTGATTCGAACCTTCAGTGTCTTCTGGTCCGATATGCTAGTAGATTTCATGTTTAGAGACCCAGACTTAGATGTGAATGCCTGGGCACCAGTGGTTGTCATGCATTTTTCTTGAGTGATTCCATCATCTCCAGAGGGTGCCTTAACAGCAGGCAGCCTTGAGGAGCTAGCAGAACCTGGGCCAACTCTCAGTGACTGAGTTCCACTTGAAAATTGTAAGGCATCCCCTTGCCCACCCTGTTTATAATAAAATTATATTAATTTGAAGTAAACCCAAAATAGAAAATCACAAAAGAGCAAGTCATAAAACATCATACCATCACCGATTTAATTACAAAATGTATCACACATTCACAGGCCCCATATTAGTAGAACAAATGTACCTCCAGTTGTAAATTATTAGGAGATCTGGGTGTATTTTGACTATGAACTTTTGGTGGAGTCCTTGGATGAGACCAAACAGGAGAGCGCTGATAGGTAGGTAAAAATGATCCATAACCACCAAATTTGCCCCTGTAACGATGAATTGTTTCCCAACATCATTAGAACAAAAACTCCCTGATTATGTAGGCCCACACTAGATGAATCATGGTTCTAAGTCTAACAAATCACAACTTACCCAGATTCTCTGCGGACACCCCACCTTCAAAATCTTTCTGAAAGTGTCCCAGAACATCTTGAACTTTTTCATCCTTAGAAAAACAAAATTCCAAAAGTACAATGTTGAGAGAAAAGCAAGAAAACGAGTGATAGAAAAACAAAAAAGGACTTAAATTTCATTGACAAAATCGAAGAGATATAGATATGTTTATGATACAGAAACAAACAGCATCCCATAATGCAATGACAGAACAACTTTAAGATGCATTAGCTAGCCATCTCACAGTTGGCATGATTTTCAACTAAAGGAAGTTTCCTCAATACACACAAACTTTCTAAAATGCAAGTTTTGTGAACCTGAAATAGTAAGACACATATTGCATGCTGTCTCAGAAGAAAAAGGAGAACACAGATAGAACAACTCTGATATCTTTTGGTACACAGTGGACATCACATATAGGCCTATCTGAAGGCAAATTACAGTTCAAAACTATAAACAGGAATTCACAAGCAAAAGCACATCAACAATTAACAATTTTATCATATAAACCTATCTACTTCAAACAGCATTTCATCACCATCTAATCAGCATTTCTTCAATCACCTAATGCATCAAGTTGATATCATAGGCCACTAAATTTGAAATCTTCTTTAACATCCTCTATGTAAAACATATATAAAATCAATTTATTTTTAATAGAAATATAATTCAGCACTGCACATATCCAAAGGATTTAAATTTTACTTACCAACCATGGAAACAAATAATTAAAACCTTGGATCTAAGACGGTGAAACAAGCGAAGACCAAGAATTTGGCAACTCGACAGCAAAATTAAATCAACTACAAGACAGGACCAGGCCAGAAAAAAAATAAACGTAAAAGCCCTTACAATGTAAGAGAGGGCAACATCAGGATCGATGCTGGCGTCGTAATCTTCGTGATTCTGGAATGAGCAAGCCTCGCCTTCTTTGAGCTCAGACTCCTCCATTGCTCTCCTCCCACCGCCAGCACCACCAAAACCTAACCCTAACCCTAACCCTAACCCTAACCCTAACCCTAACCCCTTCCTCGCATCCCTACTCCCCACAGAAATCATCCAAAAGAACGCCGCAAAAATATAAAATTCAAACCCTCCAACTTAAACCTCCACATTCACAACCCGTCATCCAAATCCCAGTTCCATTTCGACGTTCATCGGAATCAAGAACTCACGGAGGACTCGCCCCAGAATATTGAAAAATCTACGCGATCGCAGGCTCGCGTAGAAATCACAAACTCTGAATTGTAATATTTTTTCAATAAAAATTAAAACCGGAATCTTCGACAGACAATCGATAGAACAAACGAAAACAAAAAACTTGTCTTTAATTTTAAGAAACCTTAAAAGGCTTTGAATCTTAATTGGTTGATCAACAGAGTTTCTCTCTCCCTGTCCCTGGTTTTTGGTGAATACAGCAGCCGCGGTTTTTTTTTTCCCCGTTTTTATTTATATTTAATTTCGGTTAAAAACAAAATATTTTAATCGAAGGGAGAGAGAGAGAATAAGAGCAGAGAGTCAGAGTTGATAAGGGAAAGTTAAAGAAACCCGATTGGCAATTTCTCTTTTATATGTTTCCACTTCAAACCCTTCTTCCTTCTCTCATAACTCACGCTGTACCGCGGCGCGTGCTTACGTACGCCGCCTTTTTTTTTTGTTACAACGTACGCTGCTATTTTTTCATTATTCTTCTAACCATTTCTTTTTTCTTTTATTTTATAAATAATTTTCTTCTAAATTTTTTAAAAATATAATTACACAATAAATGATCTTGATTCAAGTTTTTCTCGTGACTTAAATATGATATTGAGTTCAAAATAATTCATCTCAAAATATTATCTTATTAACTTATAAGAGATCGAGTTATCAATTTGAGTTAACCTAACTCATTTAAATTTGTTTGTTTCAAATTATTAATTTTTTAGATCAAATCAGATTAATTTAAAATAAGCTCAAGTCAATATTTCTTCAACCCAGCAAAACCTTATATAGGTTGTGGGCTAATTGGGCTAGCCACCGGCTCAAACTCAATTTTTAAATTTTTTTTTGGGTTTAAAATCTATTATATTTACATTATTTTGTAACACAATTAAAATTAATTCTATAAATTATTTATATGTACTTCTTAATCAATTTTATTTCTTTTTACAAGGTATATCTTATTGTACAATATAGGTATTGAAATTAATAATTAATATCAAGTCATAACATAAAAATCAACAATTGGTGACACTATAAAGTAGTCATCATACTTAGTTACACTATTATATAAATCATCAAATTTGAACATAGTTGTTACTTTAAAAATATTATTTTTATGATAAAAAAATTACTTTCGAGTCGTCAAGTTAGCTCAACTTATTTTGAACCACTCTAAAATCGAGCCAAGCTGAATTAGGCTAAAATTACAAAAAATATATATTTTGCCAATCAACCCAACTCCATTTATTGAGCTATTCAACTTGACCTATCGGACTCTACCTATTTTAACACATTTAATAAGGATGTAGTTTAATAATAAACAAGCTAAAACTTTAATAAAATGAACAGCAACCTCAGTACTCTAAGCAAATTTACACCTCTTGAGAACAAAAAAAAAAAGAAATTATCTTATTAAAATTAAGTTTAATCTTTTATTCGATGAAAGACACAATAATATATTCATTTATAATTATTACAAAAAAATATTCGTTCATAATGTATTATATTTTTTAAAAAATATATTTTTTAATAAAGCACCAACTATTTGTGAGAAGGAAGTCTATCCATTAATTACTACATTAAGTCTTTTTATTTGATCAATGTAAAATTTTTTTCATAATCAAATCATTATAAAAATGACATAATTATTATATTATATTATATTATTTCAAAAAGTTGAACTAATAAAATATAAACTCAAGAAATACATTTACAAGACATTGATTTTTTAAGTCATGTTACTAGCTATATTCTAAATAATTAATTAATTATTTAAAAGATAATTCAAAACACTATCTATGATATTAAATATTATATTCAACACCAAACTAAAATATACTAGTTATTATTTCTGTGTATTTTTTTAAATGTTTAATGTACTTATTATAAAAAATAATTTAAACAAGTAATATAGGAGAATAATTCATTTGGATCATGTTAATGAAAATAATAATTTTATCTGGATTATATTAGTATTTATTGTAACTTATCTAATAGTATTTATTATAATCAAATTAATTTTATTATATGTATAAATTTAACACTATAATCATTTGTAATCTTTTTACATGACTAGTAAGAAAATTATTTCTTCAGATCATGAGATAATAACTTATAACATTTTTTTAGTAAAAAGTTAAAGGGATGTAGATAATCAATAACTTTAATTTTAGTTTTATCTATGTTTATGCACTCTTAATAAAAACTCATTTTTTTAATTATATTCATTTAATGTGTTCATAATATAAATTTTTTCATTAACTAATTTTAAGTATGTCATATCTCAAATTAAATTGGAAGTTCATGATCATACATAATCAAAGCATGTCATAAGCTTACTCAAGTTTTTTTTTTTTTTTTTTGATATGTACATAGATCTCGAACTTGTAAATAACTAACACCTAATAACTCAAAGAGTGAAAAAATATTATCATCCTTTAAGGTGCATCATTCACTTTAGAATATCTAAATTCATTCTTAAAATATATTTACATCATATGGCTGAACTGAAACAATAATAAATGTTAATTAACATTTAAAATTTTAATAATTCTTTAAAGTTAATAAAATTAAAAATATTATAAATGCAACTATTAATTTATTTATTTTTAGAAGTCACAAGAATTTATATTCATAAGATTCTTATAAAAATAATTTTAAAATCGTTTATAAGATTAATTTTAATATTTCATTTAAGTGAGAGAGAGCGAGGAGATATTAGAAAACAAGCAAATAAAAAAAATGTCAGATGATATACAAGTTAATACAATTTTTATTTACAATAAACTCTTATGTACTTTTAATAATACACGAAACAGACTAAAAGATGGTATAATACAAAATTAAATATTTATTATCAAAATAATTTTAAAATAAATTATGAGACATTGAGTACATTGGTATTAGAGTCGTTACTTATATCTTTTCCATTTTCCAAAGTTCCAAACCATTTGAGAATCTATATAATTCTATATAATCATGAATTATATATTCCATCCTTACTTTAGAATGATAATTTTATGTAAGATTTGTTGGGCACACTGCTTTTGCATTAGGTCATGAGTCCAAAATTCATTTAGTGCATGTTTGGATTTTAGTTTGTACATTATAAATATTAATTTGAGGTATGTAAACTTACTTTTACTTATAATTAACATATTTGATAAAATCATAGTTGAATTGTATTTGAACATGATTTTGGATATTAAATCATGATTTGAGTAAAAGTGAAAAAATTACTTTTTTGTTGAGGCAAATCATAGTTTACAAATAAATATCCAAACATGCTATTGAATGTACAAGTCAGGGTATAATTCTCCAAGTTCTTGAACTATATAATAATTAAAAAATAAATGGCAGGATCAAATTATTATATTGTTATTTTAAATCGATAAGTACTTGTTCATGATTATTAATTATTAACATAAAAAGGCCTGATCTGAAAAGAAAAAAGGAAAACAAGCTTTTAAGCAACTTACCAAATGGCGGTTCATTGTCTTTAACTTAGGGAAAATGCTTAGATGTATATAACGTTTTTAGAAACAAAAGAGATCATTAGTATATAAAATTATTAAATTATAAAATAATTATACATTTTTGTACAATATATGTTAAGAATTATTTATAAGAGTTCACCAACAATAAGATAGCCCCGTTTGAAATAAAATGGAAAAGGGGTTTTCTTTAGAGATGGCAAAAATTCTCACAATTGTAAAAGTTTGTAAGGATTATTCTGGTGGGATGGGGGTGAGAATCATATTATCTACTCCATCGGTACTTGCAAAATATATTTTATAATTTGATATTTTATACATATTATGATTTTTTTTAAATGATAAGAGAATATATATTTTTGTATTATTCTGGACTGAATTTCTTTTAGTGAATATGTTTATCTATATTATTATAAAGGAGATTTTCCTCTTTGATAAAAATCATTGAAAAAAAGTATACCATTGATTGATTATTACATAATATAACTAAAATTGATATATTATTTGTGATATGTTATTTTATTTTAAAAATATTTTAAATTATTAAACAAAGTTGTAATATGTGATGTTATATTTTATACACTTATATTTTTTAATTCATAATTTTTAAATATTCATTTTAAATTATTAAATACCGGTAAATATTTATGCCTTTCTCTGAGAATTAAAAATGAATATGGAGCACTCCCTTCTTTGTGGAGTCTCGTTCCCATCCCTATTTTCTTTCTTCGTGTGTCCCCTTCTATAAGCAAAATTGCTGCAGCAACAGTTTATTAACAGTGTGGCGGATGCAATTCTGCCATTAAAGGATAATGCTACATTTTTAACTAAAAAGACATTTAAGAAAATACACTTTTCTCACTTGTGACAACATATTTATATAGAATATGTTTGATAGGCTATTATTAGTCCTTCTGGGACGATGTGGACTAACAATTAAGCTATCGCGACCTAATAATTACCTTAGCAATAATAGATAATACAAAAAAAAATTTTAAAAGATTAAGATAAACTTATAAGTTCAAAACTAGAGGTTTATCATAATATTTAAAGAGATAATCTCTTTAAAATTAGTTAAGTTATTTTTTCTATAAAAGAAAAGTAACTCATGTAAGAATTCAATTTATTCTCACTATAATTTTATTAGTATGTTTTGAGTGTCGGAATGATATATATACATGCAGATATACATACGTGTATATATATATACATATATATATGGAGTAAGTTGTAAAAAAATATTGAAGTATATATTCCATTTAAAGTAAGAAGATTTTCATACACACATATATGTGTAGTAATGTGCCAATAATTATATTTTCTGCAATTTATTGATTGCTATAAAAGATTTTAAAACAATTAAACAACTTTAATTACCCCCGTACATCATATTGTGATAAGGGGGACCTCTAGTACGTGACAATTATATTGTACTTGAGAACAATTCCCCCCAACCCCCCCCCCCCCCAAATACTTAAAAAAATTAAGGGGATAACTAGCCTCACTCAACTAATTCCTTGCTTTAACTTTCTTTAATGTCAGTATTTAAAAAATTAATTATCTTAAATATATTATATAGATGTGAAGGTATATTTTTAAGATTATTAAAAAAAAACACTTGGTCTAAGTTAATATAAAAACTACTTTGGAAATATCTCCATTATAAAAGAAAAAAATTCCCTTAAACATGTTTTTTTTGGTAAGGACAAAAAACCTCGTTTAACCAACATACGGAGCATCCAAGACGGTGTTTCATATTAAAAAGTTATATTTATTTTTCTTTTTATTTATCATAAGAAATGATATTTCTTTTAAAAGAAATCATTACAACGAGTTACTTTAAGTTTATAAGGAGTATCCATGAGTTGAGTTTTTTTTCTTTGCACTGTTTTGAGAAGAAGGAATTGAATGCAATAATTTTTAAGGGTTCAGGATTTACAAGGAATTGTAAGTTTTAGTTCTTTACATCATATCTATGATTTCAGGATCTGAAAAGGAAAAAAAAAAGTGTTAGTATGAAGATGATACACTTTATATAACATAACCCGTTACTTTCTTTTATTATATTGAGTTATTAATTTATTAGAAAATATAAAAAAGTAAGAGTATGTTTAGTTTGTAAAAATATTTTCTATTTGTATTTCTTGAAAATTATTTTAATTTTTAACTTTTCAAATTTAAAAAACATGTTTAATTAATATAATTTATATTATAATTATAAAATTGTTGCTGAATTTTCAATTTTTTATTTTTCAAAACGATAAAAATAATTATTTGTTATTTTCAAATTTAATTTCATTTTAAAAAATATTTCTCAATAAATATTTTTAGTAAAACACAACTAAACATGCTTTTAGGCTTTTTTTTTTTTTTTTTTTGTTTTTAATAAAAATAAAAAGAGAAAATAAATAAATCAAACACGCCCTAATTTTTTTAGAACAATAGAAGAACAAACCATTAGTATATTATATTTAACTGAAAAACGTTGGATACAAAACTAAAGGGAACAAAAAGAGAAAAGATTTGAAGATTCAAAATGGAAATTAAAAACAAAAGGGATAAAGTCAATCTGCCCACGTTGACCAATATAAAATGGGCCCCTTACCCAATGAAAGGGCCTACCCACCTACATTATTAATGTGAGTGAGAATTCGTGGTAGGAGCCTTTGAAACTTTTAGCGTAGAATAGAAATATTTTCATAAATTGATTTATTTAAATTATTTTATAAATTTAATTTTTTTAAATTATAAATAATAGTGATATAATTATTTTTACGAGACTAAAAATTAAATTGTAATTCTAATGTATAAATACATAACTTATTTTTATTGTATTAATACCTTGTGTACAGGGCCTTAAAGCTTAAAAGCAACGGAAACTATTCATACATCCATCAATGGCCACAGAGCTTAGGCCAGAGGAATATACATACTGTTTCCAAGCAGAAGGCGAGAATATGCCTTTGGAATTGAGTAAGAAAAGTAAAAAACTACGAAGGGTCAAAACTCACAACACAAAAGGACAACACAAACACTAAGCGAATATTTAATTTAACTTATTTTATGCTTAAAATAATTTATAATTAAAATATTTTAATTTTTTTTTTGAAAAATGACAATTTTAGAGAAAAAAATTTTGTGATGCTACGTGCATGTGGAGATGTCAAAGCATATATGACATGGTGTTTATTCATTTTAGAGGGGAAAAAATGGTCCCCTCAATCCTCAAATTCTGTACCTCATTACCATGACTCCGAGGGGTCCAAGAAAATTGCAAATATTAAGTGGCTAATATAGAATAAATACCCCTGCGACTACTAAATACTATCTATGAACTTAAGTTATGAAAAGCTTCCGACCTTTGTAGATTAGTTTTAGTAGACATTTTAAAGATAATGCATTTTGTTTATTTTTTTCGGATATTTTGGTTTTACGTTGAAATAAAGTATGGCCAGATTAGTCTAAATTTTTTTAAAAACTAAACCAAGAATGCTGTTTAATTTTACATTCATATTGTGTTTTATAATGTTAAATTTAAATTATCTTCTTTTAGAGACGTTTCTCTATAGAACTGAAACAAAAAAAAATTTATAGAAGAGTTGTAATTAAAAGAAAAAACTTTTACAATAGCTTCCAAACTCCAAACTGGAAAAAATAACTCTATCCAACCGCTACCTACACTTATATACAAAGCTTTATCATTCTGCATTAATTTTGAAGGACAATTCTGGGCAGAAGTGAAAAAGAGAAAGACATAAGAACCTGTCACTCTACTTCCCAGTGGAGAATATTAACCCAGTTTTATTTGACACACAAGTCAGAACCAATAGCTTATGTAGATTCAGATTTTTGGTTGAGCAGAGCTTCAAGTGATGCATGATCAGTCACAGGGGGGCTACAGGTGAAATTTTGGCATACAAGAGCTACAACTCTGTTGACTGCATAGTTGTTCTTTGCCATGAGAGCAATGTTGCTGTTGTTTACTTCCCAAAATTCCATCTCTTCTTTGTTGTTGGGATCTATGGGAACAACCTACCATCATCATCAGCGCACAAAAGTTATTGATGACAGCTAGAGAGAAACAAGCAGATATCAACTTTACATAGAGTAACTATGCTCACTGTTCTGTTGGGATCATATAATGAGTGAGCTGCAGCAAGCAAGCTTTCAAATTCCCTGGAATTCCTTTCACCAACCACGACCACTTGCTTTCGGGAAGGTACACACAGCATGTCTGCTGCACAACACATTAGAGGCACTGCCATAGCCATATCTTTTCAATCTATTTTCAAAAACTGCCTGCATTACAGTATAAAGGGGATCTTAGTCAATTGCAACTGACCCAGTGTGTCTAGTGACAGTGCCTCGCATTAATAATCCCGTCCCCACCATTGTTAGCATAAAAAGGAGAGACAGTTACAAACCAAAAGATGTTCTGCATTTTGCCTATAATATTCAACCTTGCTTCCAGCAACCATGGAAGCCAATCTTATAAGATTGATAGCAGAAACTGAGTTCCCAGAGGGTTCTGCCCCATCATGGTCTTCCTTCACACGAAGAAGAATTGAAGGATCTTCTCCTGAAGTATTAAAATATCCTCCTCCCTCCCTATCAAGAAACAAAGCATCCTGCAAGCAACTTAACTCATGAGTCACTCAGGGTCTGACAAGGCAAACAATGAAATTCTTATCAAGTAAAGACATCTGTGTTTACCTGGGTTTCCTGCAATTCAATAGCCCACACAAGCCAGTTGATTCCACCACCAAACTCGTAGAGATCCAGCAATCCAGAAACTAGAAAAGCATAATCATCCAAGAAACCAGGAGCTTTAGATGGACCATTCCTGAAACTATGCTGTAGCCTGTGTGTCTCCATATCATAAAGTCGCTTCCTAATGAAGGAGGCTGCTTGTTCTGCAACTCCCATGTACTCCTTTGGCTGGAATTTTGCAATCAAAAAGAGGAGAAAGTTCAGTACAATTATCAATGACTGTAAAGAAAAGAGTCAAGTTGGCTGCAGGTCTTCCTCCAACATCCTCACCTACTATTTTCTCATACAGCCAGCCAACCCAGTTAGAAATCACTGCTGTCCAATAAAATTGCAAGTCTATGATGATAATTTACAGATATGTACCAGAAGCAGCATCCATGATACCAAAAAGAAGAGGAGATTATAGCATTTTTAAAGGATCTTCAGGCACTCAGCAAAAATAAAATATCAAGGGCTCTCTGACCACACTACTATATTAGCAGAGGTAAAAACTTACTTTAGTGCCAACAACAGGAAAGTTATATTTGTTCCCTTCAGTTTCGCCCTTGAGAATCTGAGAAGCCCTAGCAAAAGATGAGATTGCCAGCCCATTCCAAGATACGATAACCTAGAAGCATATGGTCTCTTGAGAGTCTAAATGAAAAAATGAAACCTAAATCCATATGAGCAGCTCCTAAGTAAATCAATAAACTTGTTTATGGGCCAATACCTTATCATCCAAATGTGGCCTTGGTCTACTTGATCTTACTTGAAACAGCTTATGCCTACATTCTCCAAGAATTTCATGATATACCTCAGCTGACATGCCATATTTTGATGCCATTTCTGAAGGATCCTTTCTCTCAATCAGGACATTCTTTCCCTTGAATTCATTGTGAGGATCACTCATTCTAGAAAGGTCACAGTTGCCTAAGTGCTTTATGTAATAGTGCTCTTTAAAAAGAGCCGCATGCTCTCCAAGTATGTCCTCAACCTAAACAGAAACAAACCAGGTTGAAAGCCCCCCAATAAAAATGATAAACCAATCATAAAGAGCCAGGCACCTCTAGCAAAAAACAAACAAACAAATAAATAAATTTAAAATAAATATAATCATTAATTACAATCCTCTTTAAGAAACTGTCAAGATACTATTGATATCATCGCAAAATCACTAATGAAAATCAGGACAAGCAGCCATGTCAAGAGTTAGACATGTTTAGGAGAAGAGAATTGATGCAAACAGGAAAAACCACGATTATGGTTATTCAAATTTTTTGGCTACATTTATGAATCAAATTGTATATTTAGGGAAATGCTCTCCATGAAATATCTCATTATCAACTAGAATGTTCTATGGTAGAGTTAAATTAAAATATTCCAAGTCATGCATAATTGACACCGTTTGGAAGTACGTAAAAGGCCTGATTGTAACCGAACATACAAATTATTATCCAAAATCCTGCAAGAAACATAGAGGCAAATAATGATTTAGAAAAAAACATGTATCCACGAGAGTGATATTATGTTTTCAAACTACAAGCAAGATAAAGGGGGAAAATATAAAATATCTGTCAACAACCGAATAGGGATTATAGCTCACAAGCTACAATGAATTTTGCCTGATCAACTCTAAAAAGCTGTAGTTAGATCATTATAAACAAACTAATAATTGATAATTAAGAACTTTGGCCAAACTAAACTTTGGGCTCTTGAAAAATACAAAGTTATTCATTCATGTCTTTGAAATTGATTCAATTGGATCCTCAAAAGTTTTTAAGAAAATTACAGAAAAGGAATACTTTGGAAAAAAATTTCCAGCTAATTCAGTCAATAATTGGTCACTCATTAACGACTCTTTGAACATCATTAATATTAATAAGTTGAGTATTAATTGTTCCAAAACTCAAAATATTTTTTAATTCTTTTTTTTAATAAATTTCCCAAAATTTTATTTTACAAAGGCCAAAATCACATAGAATTGCCAAGGCCCTAATGGAAATTGACTACCACATGAACAACTAGATGGCCATGTCACAGCATTTTATGTGAGGCCGACAGTTCTTTATGATTTTGGACCCAATTTAAACATAAAAGTTTTCTAAGGACCAGGGACCAAAATGAAAAATTTCATACTTTTCAGGGACCCACAATGTCAGTCAGCTTGAAGAGATATATAGAGAAAATTAATGCTGGACAGACAAGACGTGGATTAAAGACCTCTTTGCTGGTCCATATGTAAAAGGCTCCTTCCTTTTTTCTTGTAGCTCCTTCAGTCTCTGCACTGTCAGCATCCTCTGCTGAATAGATTTCACCTTCTGGACCAATCATGTCTCTCCTCAAATAATCAAGGATATCCCGTGATATACATGAATAGAAGGTATCCTTTGAGATAGAAAAAGCATCTAAATAAACATTAGCAAGCTGCCCTTGATCATATAGCATCTTCTCGAAATGTGGAACTGCAAAGATTTCAGCTCAACAATTTTATCACCTTAACAACATTTCAGAACAGAGAGCATTGGATATAACAGCACATCCCAATTAATATAGCAAAATCAAAATGCAGAGATATCTGCAGAAGTGCAGTAACATTGAGAACTGCAGTGAAATATTTTTTTACCAGTACCCAAGCTGATTTGTCAAACATTTATTAGTTGTTAGTTTACCTTTTTAAACTTGAAGCATTTATTGTGAAAAGTAACAACTAATAAATGTTTGACAAATCATCTTGGGTATTGGTACCCTAGAAAAAAACCAGGGTACCATATCAACACACGTGAATAAAAGTGTCAGATACATATCAAAGATTTACTTACAAAAATGACTGTTATCCAAGCTAAACTTACCATGCCAGCACTCATCCACACTATATCTGTGAAAACCCCCTCCAATATGATCATGGATGCCCCCTCTTGCCATGCATTGCAAGCTGAAGAAAACCATTTTCCGACTTCCATTAGCTCCACCCAACTTCCCAGTATCCTCCAACTTTTTGGAGTTGTAAAGCATCAAGTTGATCTCCACCGGTCTGGGAAACTTCGGTGCAGATCCAAACCCACCAAATTTTGAATCGTAGCTTCCAGAGAGCTAAAAAGAAAATAATAGATTGAATGATACACTAGAATTGCAACGCTTAACATAAATTAAGGATTCAACAAAAAGAACCTATAATAAATGCAAATATTAGAAATTTTCTCACATTAAAAGAAAAAAATTGATTGTCCTATGCAACACCATTTTGCTTTTTCCTCCCCCCCCCCCCCCCTTTTGTATGTGTCTAGGAAACGGAGGGGGGTGCTTTGTGATAAAATTGACAGAGTAGACAAAATGCACAAAGACTTACCTGCTCTGAGCATAGGCGTAATGCATTGTCTGGAACTCCATCAGGCAATTTATTAGAATCTGCACTAGCAGACAATGCCTCATAAAGCTGTTCAATTGCGAAGGCTCCGCTCTTAACTAGCATATCCCTCTTATTATCCCAAGCCTCTTTTACCTTTCTGGAGAATACAGGAACAAATACTATATAAGTAAGAACATCAAGAGCCAGAATAATGGTTTTCTAACCATTGACCTTGAAGTTTCACATTCAACAAATGGAGACATACAGCACATGCCATCCACCTAAGTTATGAGAAAAAGGGAGAGGCAGAGCAGCTTGGATCACCTAAGTACAGTCTTAAATCCAGGTCGTCCATAATTATCATCAGGGGGAAAGTAAGTTCCGCCCATCATAGGTTTCAAATCAGGTGAAAGAAACACGCTCAGTGGCCAACCTCCTCCACCGTACAAAGCCTGCACATACGTCATGTACGTCTGAAAAGACAATGAAAAAATATTTTAGTGCACCTTGTTACCAATGGAACACTTTAAACTTTCCCTAAACATCTCTGCCCATTCAAAGAGACAGGGAAGCACATCCTACCAATGGAACCAAACATTCCGTTTAAGAAAAAACAGGGATTTCTACATAAATCAATGATAATTTAGAAATACTATTTATTGTTCCTCAATATAGAACAACCTTGAGATAATATCCTTGCAGGTTTTCTAAAAATAAATAATTAACTGAACAGTTAACTTACCTTATCAACATCCGGTCGCTCCTCTCGATCCACCTGTGGCATTGATATATTAAAATGGCATAGAACAAAGTACAACTTCTTAAATAATCTTCACAAAAATGGTCGAACTGAACAGATTCAAGAGAAGATTCTTAAAATTCAAAGCAATACAGAAAATAAAATCAATTCAATCAAATGTATTTGAACTTACCTTAATGCTAACAAACCAATCGTTCAATAACTTGGCAACCCCCTCGTCCTCAAAGGACTCGACCTCCATAACATGACACCTTGCCAATATTTTAGATTTCCAAAAGGTCAGTGGCTCAGTGCATTTAAATTCACTATTCAATTCTACACTAAGGATCAACACTTTACATAACCAGTTGGAGTCGTCATACCAGTGACAAGTGCTGTACCCAACTTCGAATGGAGTCGCCATGAATACCATAATGCCAACCAACAGTTAATCACATAAACAAAATTTTCAAAATAATGAGGAAGCAAAACAGCGTTTCCAAAGAATAGCAAGGAGAGAATTACTTGATAAGAAGATGGGTACATCTCTCTTCCGTGCTTCGGCGAAAGCTTCTTCACCCCATGGATACCAATCAACCTTCAAGTGATGTCATATCAATGAAAGCAACAAATTTAATCAAATTACCGATAAAAGAAAGCAAATTGCAGTGTCAAAACAGAAAAGCAGAGCAGACACTGCTTTTTTTCGCAACCCCAGTACTTCACATCCAAAGTTTTCCTTATAATTCACCTTCGCAAAATTTTCCTTGGCAATCAACAGGACAACTGAGGTAAAAAGACTAATAAAATTGAAAAAAGAAAAGAACTTTACCCACTCACCGGGTTATGGGCATGTTGGAGAAGATAAGGGCTGTGTTCGGCAGCAAGTCTATTCGTATACTTGTGGGAATGAGACGTTGAGTGGGTGGGTCTCTCAGCCATTGCCAGGAGTTTGAGAGGGTGAATGGGTCGAGGAATAACAGCCGAAAATGACCAAAGAAGTGAGGGAAAGTGAGAAAAGGGGTGCTGAAATTTTCTGGGTGGCAATAGTTTTGGTTGGTGAGAGGAAACGAGATGTAGAGAGGAACAGTATAGCAGCCTGCGAAGCATAGAACTACGGAAAAGCGAAGCATAAGAAAGAGACGGTGTTGGACTTGTGAGGAAGAGTGAGGAAGCACCGAAGAGGGGAATCGTTGCCATAATGCGGGAAAGGGGTGATGAGTGACGGTTGCCATGTGGAGCTCGTCACTGTCCAACACTTGGAATTGCTTTTTGCAGGACAGGTGGTCCATATTCCCCCTCTTCTCTTGTGAACAGATAAATAAAGGTTGGAGCTTGGGCTTCTAGTTACCTAAATAAAATTGGAGATCCTGTCCGTTGGACAATAAGATAGTATTTTATTAAAAAAATAAAGATATAAATAATTTTAAATATAATTATTAAATTTTATAATTTATTGTGGTGAATTTTTATATAATAAAATTTATGTTTATTTTTTTAATTATATGATCTTGTGATAGAAATAAATTTAAATCCAATAAAAATAAAGAAACAAAACATAATGTTTGATATATGAAATAATGATTCTATAAAATTAGAATAGAATGTAACATAATAGTTATTCTTAATTTATAATTTGATAACTTTTGAAATAAAATTTTTGTCTATGCCACTTTACTATTTGGTAAATAGATAACTGTATAAAGGAATTAAAATTGATATAAATGACATAAATACCCTACATAAATATCCTTTTGTAAGAAAACATCTTTTTTTATCTAAAGTTTTTTTAAACATTAAAAGTAATGTTTAATTTTTTTTATAATTTGATTAGAATAAATATTATCATCTTTTAAAAAAATAATATTACAACATCAAGTAAATACTTCACATTTATTTTTATGTATAAATAAGCTTTTAAATTAAAGACAGATCATTTATATTAAAATTAAAAATTATATTAATAAACTAAAATACCATTAAGCTTGATAATTAATCAAATACATAAAATTTGACTCAAAAAAATTATACTATAAACTAAAATGTAAGAAATAAAATATTTTATTACAAAAAAAATAAGGATAATAGGTATAGTTTTATAAAAAAATTTAAGAATATATTAGGAATAAATAATTTTATTCCATTTCATGGAACATGAAATTTCAATCTTACTTCTCTATGATGAAATGGAGTCACAATTCTAAATTTTTTCTTTTATAAACAAACATAGGAATGCCTTATTTCATATAATAGACGTGGAATTAAATTACTATTATTACGTACCAAACATTACGAAAAAATATTTATGTGTAAAACATTTTTAGGTGCATAATTATAGTTAGAGGTCAATAATATTTAATATTTAGAATACTTATTGAATAGTTAATGGGTAATCAATATATTAAATTAATATCAATAATTAATGTGTTAAAAAATATGAATGATTCCATACATATAAAGTTTATTTGTACTCGATAAGTATTAATATAGTAGAAGTAAATTATGTCCAAAGTACGAGGATTGCAATTTGAGGAAGATACTCCAAGTTTATAAAAAAAAGTTTATTTGTTATATAATTTTATATTTATTACTTGCTAATGCTAATACTAAAAGAATAGTTGCTAATGCTAACATTTTCTTTGGGCATATATATTTGATTTTGTTTAATTTTAACATAAAAAAATTCAATCAAAAGTCAAAATTTATTTTACATTATTTTGATTATAAATATTTTAATAAAAAATAAACTAATGTAAATACATATATACTTTTTTAATAAATACATGCTTCATAATATAAAATTTAGACTGTTGGTCTTTTTTCCAATCCGTTGATTGGATACCGGTCAATTTTTTTTTCTTTAACTTTTTTGTGGTTCATCGGACACGGATCAGTTTAAGTTCGGCTAGTATTTCAAGGCCACGGCCCACGAGCTATGACGGGCATAACCGAAACGGCTGGGCTGTATTAGGCCCCTTTGTTTTACATTTACATTTTCAAATGCAAACGGGCCTTTGCAAAAATAAAAAAAAAATACTTTGAATAAAAGTATTTTGAAAATTGTGAAATGCCAGTTTCCATTGAATTTTATCAAACTAATAAGCAGTTGAAGTGTGCAATTTCGTTAGTTATTTAATGATTTTTTTTTTTTACATAAGAGGTATAAGTACATAGATAAAAAAAGATACAAATAACCCCAATTTTAAAGACTGAGGTCACTATTTGTTAGACTACAAACTCATTGACAACGGATATTTTTTTCATTAAAGTATAAAGTTACAATTATTTGCACATTTTCATATCTTGAAGATATAATCTACGCATAAATTAAAGTTAAAATTTGTAGAATGCAATTTAAGCTTTTTTTTTTAACTCAGATATGCAATTACACAAATTGTTTATCAAAATATTATTGGCATATTTCTATTTTTTAAATGCTGGTATTTTTTTTCTTAAAATGCACAAATACTCTATTAACTTTGAGTGAATTGTATATATTTTCTCTCATTAAAAAAGTAGTAATTAAATACTTAAAGTAGTTATTATTTTTGTGTGATGCACAGGTTTATATATATTTTTAAATTATCTAAAAAATCATTTAAAGTAATTTAATTTTTTTACTTAAAGTAGTTTTATTTAGATTGTCTTAATATTTAATATAAATATCTTAAAAGTCTTTTTTTGAAGAAGTGTTTTATTTAAATAGTATTAGTATTCAATGTACTTCTTTTAATTATTTAGAAAATCATCTAAAGTAATTTAAATTTTCTACTTTATATCATTTCATTTGAATTGTGTCAATATTCAATGTACTAACTTCAAAAAATAAATTTAATGAGTGAGATATTAGAATATTAATTTTATTTAAATCGTGTTAGTATTCATTGTTCTTGTTTTGAAATTATGAGAGAAAATTTATGATAGTGATATCTAATAATAGTAATTTATCTCAATTAAGCTAATATTCAATATATCTTATCTAATATCATTTATTAAACTTAAGTTAATTTTATTATATGTATAGATAGATTATATAATTTGTGACAATTAGGATTTTTATCTAATATTTTATCAAATTTAACTAATATTTTTAATTACATGTAATATGCACATGACATATTAATATTTATTTTTTTAAATAATTCATGAAATAAATGAATGGCACATTTTGAAATTAGTATGAAAGTTGATTCTATTATTACCTTTGTGAGTTATTTAAAAAAAATAAATATCACATGCATATTATGTGTTTTGTTAAGTTTGACAAAATATTAAATAAAAAACTTAATTATTATTAGTTACATAATTTAAATATTCAATAGTTATTCTTTTTTGTTAATATACGCTCAACTAATCCAAAATTAAATTAGATAGGATGTTTGTGCATTTTACTTCTTTTTTTTTTTGCGATGATATGTTAAGATTTATGAAATGCAGTTCTTTCAAACAAAAACGTCATGTTTGTCTTAAATATCACATAATACTTTAAAATTTAAGTCGGTGCAATATTAATATATCAATGACATATTTCATAATTTGAATTACTTTTGTGTATATATATTTTTTAAAGAGAAAGCCAAGCATTGTTTTTCTTACATTATAGAGAGAAAGAACTAATTGCAATTTGAAATCTTTCGGTTGCATAGAGGCATTTGTTAATCTTACTCAAAGAATTTTAAAAAAATAATTTTTTAAGAAATTAAACTTTAGCAAACATGCATGTAACCTAGCTTCTCACATTTTTCAATTTGGGCATCTCACGAATTTTCTTCCCGAGTTATTTGAGGTTAACGCCAATAACTTGTCGCCACATTCACACATCCTCCCTTGTTTGACACTGGAGTCAATGCTGAGTCACCAATGCCAATCTTGGATTCAGTCAACAAGCATCAAAGAATTGCACCACTCACTTAGAAACAATTCACCAAAGCATCACCAACCATCAACTATAGGATTTATTGCACAGCCTTGATATTTCCAGTCCAATTCAATGTTTTTTTTAAATTATGAATATTTTTACATTGTTCAATCAATTTGAACAGAGTCATCATTTTAATTTTTTTAAATAAATAATAATAATAATATAATCTTTTTTATAAAATACAATTCTCAAAAATTACACTAAAATCTTCATTTTTAGATATTTAACTTATTTTTACTATATTAATATTTTATAAAAATATTTTTTACTTTATTCATGATGCTTTTTGCAGTAATAATTAAGTTCTATATTAAGAGTCAATCAAATATTACTTAATTAGTAATACGAAAAAAAAGGGGGTACTCATCCTTACATAGTTACATTATTGCATAATTACATTAGTATCTAAACATAACATGGAACAATTCCAAAATCCTTTTGGAACCCTTGCCCACATAAAAGGGGAAAAAGGAAAGACGGGGCCTGTACAATTTGAACAGACCAATCAAAAGTCTCGGAACTATAAGTCAAAATGACAAATTTGTCCCACTAATATTCCATTTACAACTGTAATATCAAAGCCCAGTTTTGTCACATACACCCCTCAACCAACCACCGACCAAACACGCTGGAGCGCGAAGGACATTTGCGTCATTTCAAAAAAGGCAAGCGTCGGTTACCACTTGCTTTCCTTTTCAACTATTCCGCGAAAATTAGCATTCTGCAGGTGCGCTATATGGCGGGTGCGAAACATAAACCCAAAATCGAAAATTGAAAAAGAGAAAAAAAAAAGAAAAAGCAGAAAATCGAGCTGAAAAGCCCAACGCCAGACCGTACAGTTCCAGAGAGAGAGAGAGAGAACGTGTGTGCTCTGTTACAGGGAAACCCATCTCTGTCTCTCGGATTCGCGACGCAACCCAGCGAGGAAGAGGACCTCTCCGATCTTCGAGAGAACATTCTAGACCACTCCAGAATCCTTCCAGAAGCTTGCCTGTTTCGTTCCTGTGAAGTCTCTCAAAGTTGTATGTACAGGACCCTCAACCGAACAGAAACCCGTTTTCATGGAGTTGTACGGCCGGAACCCGGCGAGGAACGGGTCGAACCCGGGAAATCAATCCGAATGGCGCTCGCCGGGCGCCGACACTGGCCTTGAAGGTGTTCCTGTCAAACTCTCTGCTTCCTTTCGTCTCCGCTGCATCAAATTTCTCATTTTTTTTTTGGGGGCACATGGCTCTGTTAGGGTTTCCTTAATGTGGAAGTTATGTTAGGGTTTTGTTCTAATTCGGGTTTTTAAATTTGGTACTGGTGCAGAATCTATGTGGCAGTTAACAATCGGCAGCAGTGAATCTTACCCGGAGCGACCCGGCGTGCCCAATTGTGTGTATTACATGCGGACCGGGTACTGCGGATATGGTTTCAGGTGTCGTTACAATCATCCTCGTGATCGTGCTGCGGTATGCATTAGGTTCGATGCAAGTGTTTCGTTGCTGTTGTACTTGTAGCTTTCTTGGTTTTCTATGTTAGACGTGCATATTAGACACCATTTTTGCTTGTTACTGGTTTTAGTATTATTGCTAAATGGCACTTATAGATATTGTAATATTTTCGGGAGAAAGGGAATTAAGTTTAGAATTTGTCAATGTGGAGTCGTCTTTCGAATGACAATGCAGGTGAGTGGGTAAATTGGTCATAAACCCAAGGTAGTAAGACAAAAGGATTACAAGAATGTAGATGAGTGATTTTTAAGTCCATTTTATTAAGTAATATGTGACTGCTAAAGTGCATAAATATGAATTGAGTCAAATACTGCTCAGGTTGCTGCAGCCGTAAGAGCTACAGGGGAATACCCAGAACGGGTGGGAGAACCTCCGTGTCAGGTATAGTTTTTTTAATGATCCTTGCTATCTAAAATCCTGAAATTTCTTCTTATCTTTCCATTTTCTTTGGCCCACTTTATTGGGATTATACTAATTCTGGGCCTCTTCTGGTGAGCAGTATTATTTAAAAACTGGAACCTGTAAATTTGGTGCATCCTGTAAATTCCACCATCCGAAACATGGAGGTGGATCTTTAAGCCAAGCTCCACTAAATATTTATGGATACCCGTTACGGCCGGTTTGACTCTTCTTTTTGTTCTTCTTCTCCCTCATGTATTGACAACAAATTATGCAATGGTTAAACCATACCTTTTTTAAACAGGGTGAGAAAGAATGCTCCTACTATTTGAAAACGGGGCAGTGCAAATTTGGTATAACTTGTAAATTCCATCATCCTCAACCTGCTGGCACATCATTGCCAGCATCTGCACCTCAGTTTTATCAACAGGTGCAGTCTCCTACTGTTCCACTGCCTGAACAGTATGGGGGAGCATCCACGAGCTTGAGAGTGGCTAGGCCTCCTATATTGCCTGGTTCATATGTACAAGGGGCTTACGGTCCTGTTCTTCTTTCCCCAGGGGTTGTTCCATTTCCCGGATGGAGTCCTTATTCGGTGAGAGAGAAATATGTTTGCTCTGAAATATGGTTAAAAATCTTTTTTTTTTTTTTTTGGCTTTAGTAATTACTTTCTTGTGGTGTTGTTAAATTGGTGCAGGCACCTGTAAGTCCTGTGTTATCTCCTGGTGCTCAACCTGCTGTTGGAGCTACTTCTCTGTATGGAGTGACCCAGTTGTCTTCATCAACATCAGCTTTTGCTAGACCATATACTCCTCTGCCCTCTTCTTCTGGCCCTTCAGGAAGCACCCAGAAGGAACAAGTATTTCCTGAAAGACCTGGTGAACCTGAATGCCAATACTATCTGAGAACAGGGGACTGTAAATTTGGATTAGCTTGTCGATATCATCATCCTCGGGACCAGTTTGTGACACGGCCACTTCTCAACCCCATTGGTCTTCCTTTACGTCCGGTAAGTATGGGTACTCACTTGATTTGAATATTTGTTTAGTTGACTGATTAAATCCCTTAGATTTAGTTAAATCTCAAGTTATTTTGTACTTTGAAGTTATAATTTCGGATGTTATCCATATACATACACCTACATGTGTAAATAAATACATTTATTCTACTGAGGGAACATTACTAGGACATCCTACTTATTCAGAAACAAATATCAGTAGGTAGTCTAGACAGGCTGCTCTTTTAGTGGCGTAGGCCCTGATAGTATTGAATGCCCCTGCTTGGCATTTAAGTCGTAACCTGGTGGTCCTGGCCTCAGTTGCACTAGGGTCAAAGTGGATAGCAGTAGATCGGGAGTAAGAGATAATATTCAAAATTTGCTTTGAGCAATTGCAGATTTGGTCCCTAATGGAAAAATTGCTTTGTACTTTACTACTTTTTAAATTAGCAACATGACATTACTTTGCTTGATGTATTCTAAGTGTCTGAAATGTGAAAGTTTGATGTCTTTACAATAATATTTACTAGCTCATGACTGTTTTGTATGGATATCATTTTTGAATGTGTCGTCAGCATAGGAATCCCAAGGTGCTAATGAAACCTAGTACAAAAGTGATGGATAAGACTTTCTAGTCTCCAACGCAAAATATCAATGTGCATAATGTTAAAGTTGTAGCATGGTAGTTTTCATTCTATCTTGAGTTGTGTCTTACATTTTGGTGTCATGTCATGGTCTGGGGGATATGAGATGGAAGTATAATATCTGAGCTGGGGACTACAGCAGAAAGGATGTGGATTCATCATTAACATTGTAATAAGTAAATTTTGGTTGTGCTTAACTTTTTTCCCCTCTTATAAACCATCAGAGAGGGAGGGAGAAGGTGAGAAGTAGTTGAGTGTATTGTTGAGGAAAAATGCTATTTGCACAACACTTGCATAGACAACTGCACAAGTTGCTCCATCTGAATTCAGGCGGCCCTGCATAGACCTTTTAGATGCAACAACCTATGCAGTTGTGGACACTTGTGACTACAACATTTATGTAAGTAGCATTGTTCATGATGGAGTTAGCCACATTAAGTAGCATTGTTAATTATAGCTTGACTTATCAATTCATATATTTGTTTTTCCTCTCATTTATACTGGTGTTTAGAGATAAGTGGCTAATTTAAAGATTTATATTATTTGTTTGATGTATTAATTTTATGAGCTGTGTAAAGAATCAGTACGTAAGAAATAACCTTAATTGAGTTTTGTGGAAGTGTCTATCGCATTCATTAACTGAAGAATGTATTTACAGATTTTGGAAAGGAAAAATATAGTAGGTAGGCATTCTGGTCTTCATTTTAGGAACTTCCTGTTCATTTATTCCCTATTTTTTTGTTGACTGTTTGACTTTGGAAAATGAATTATTTCTTTCTTACAGTAATGCATAGTAATTATATTGTTGTAATTACTACTAATTTCTTTCTTTCTTTCTTTCTCACAGTATTACACAGTAATTAGTATAAAGTTTTTCACAGGGATTGCTCCTTTTCCATTATAACCTTACAAATCCAGAATATTAGGTTTCTTTTCATCAAGATCATTATTTCATCATACTGTAATGGGATTGTAGACAAATTTTTATTAAATAATACTTCAAAATCTGATTGATGTCTGTTAAATACATTGGATTTGCAGTCAAGTAGTTAATTGTACTTAATTGATGATTAGTTAGGGCATGTTTAATACTGTATTTTACTGTTTTCTTATTTGCGGTGTTTTCTTAATTTGAGTTACCTGTTACTTGTTTCTGCATTGTTTTTACCTTTTAATGTCAATGTCTGTAATTGAACAACTGAAGAATTAATAGTTCTTAATCACATTCTCATGTGTTGCAGCATTACAATTTATGTGCTTTCTTTTGGGAATTTTTCTTAATTAATTCGTTTTCTAGAAAACAGGGAGTACAACCGTGTGCATTTTATTTGCAAAATGGGCATTGCAAGTTTGGCTCCACGTGCAAATTTGACCATCCCTTGGGGTCTGTGAGATACAGTCCATCGGCATCTTCTCTCATTGATATGCCAGTTACTCCATACCCAGTTGGGTCTTTGTTGTCTACCCTGGCTCCTTCAACAACATCTTCGGAGCTTCGGCCTGAACTGATGTCAGGGTCCAAAAAGGAATCCTCTTCAACCAGAATGCCATCTTCTGGAAATGGTTCTGGTAGTTCTGTCAGTTTAATTTTCTCACAAGGTGGATCTGTCTCACTATCTGATGTGCAACTCTCAAGTCAGAGTTCTGCCCCTCTAAGCAGTAGCAGAAGCACCAGACAAAGTGGTGAGCTACGTTGATCAGGCTAATGCAAAACTTGAAAGTGACTCCTCATTATCAATTGGATGTGATTTCACAAGCCTCCATTGCTTCCGTCAATAGGCCGCAGCATTCAATAGCAACTGTTCAAAGTTTCTTTCTCACTGTTGAGAATTCATCATCCAATCCTGTTTAGCCTACACTAGGTCATTCTCTTTTATGCTCATCTCATCTGATTATATGTTGTTATCTGAAATAAGCATCAATAGAAAACTCCATATGGTCATCTCTTCCTCTCTTCTGCGTACTATTTTTCTTTCTTGATTTTATGGCATGTCTGTGTTTGTGAGACAGATAGCCTAGTCCCTACTCCGTACAAAGATGGAGAGAGAGGGCTCAGATTGCAGTTTTCCTACTGCACTTGAAATTTTGCAATTTTGCTATGCTTCTCAACAGATTTATGCAATAATTGTCCTTTTTTTGGGGTACTTTTTCTCAGAACTTAAGAATTTTCTTTCTGATTTCGTGTTTACCCCCAACAGGTTATACACTTCTAAATCTAAAGTGTAAAATGGCGATTTTACCTTCCCCTTCAAAAAGTGTAGGAGAGAGAGAATGCTGGTATTTCGTGGGCGAGACGATAATGATGGTTGATCTATATGAACATAAGCTTACTATAATCAGAGTTTGTTTGGATATATTTTTTTTAAAAAAAATATTTTAATATATTTTTAAGTGTATTTAGATGTAATTTTTTTTAAAAATAAAAGTTAAAAAAATTAATTTATTTTTTTTTTATAAATTAATGATCTCTAATTTTTAAAAATAGTATGAGGAGTAATGGTTTTTAATATAATTTTATGAAAAAATATTTTTTATCTTTAATAAAAATAATATTTAATATTATTTTTTTTAAATTTTATTTATATAAATTTTTATAGGTAATTTTATGAATTAAAATTTGAACAATGTAATTTTAAGTCATTGTGTTTTAATATCTTAAATTAAATTTTAATTTTAATGATCATATCACTTAGAGAAAATAAAATAAAATAACATTAGTAACATGCTGTTAAGTTATTGGGTACACAATTAGATATGTTGTTATTACCTTGTATCTTATTTTTCATGATATTGTTATTATAATATACTTAAAAATCTCACAGTCCCTATTATGCTAGCTCATTTAATCATATCTTATATATCATAACTTATTATATCTTGCATTTGAATTTTTTTTCAAAAATTTTGATATAAATTAAGTATTTCTTTTCTTTTTTATCCAAATAAACTTAAAATTTTTTTATTATTTAAACATACTTTTTAAATATTGTATTCAAATACAAAATTACTTTTTTTTAAAAAAAATATTAAAATAAGATATATAAAAAAGGTACTTTTGTTATAAGCTTATCCAAACGAGACATCAATATTGAGAAAACCTTGTTTGAAATATGAAATGGTATGTCTTTAATTATTTTTAAATTAAATTATTTATTTAAAAAATTATAAAATGAGAATTAATATGATTTAGATATTTATTGAAATCTAATAAATTTTAATTAGGTTGGTTTTAAAATTTTATTAAAAATAAGAGAATTTTGATGGATTTTAATGAATTTTATATAAATTTATTATTATATCTTTTATAGAGATAAAATAATCATATCATTATAAAGATAGTAATATAAATTTTTTAAAATAAAATTAATTTAAGTCTTTTTTTAATATATTCTAAACATAAAAATTGATTTTTAAATTAATTTAAATCATAATTTTTAAAATAAGTTCTAAATACAAAAATTAATTTTTAATTCAATTCAATTTAATTTAACTCAACTTAATCCAATTTAATTTTAATTTTAATAATTTCAAACATGCCTAAAGTAATTTTTTTTTTAAACATTGTACCATATACTCTTGCAAAAATCTCAGAAAGCCAAGTGGATATTTTAAAACTATGACCCCTCAATTTCTAGCTTAGAACTTCTAGCTGAAACATCAAATCTGTTCTGCTATTTGACTCCAAAACACATTCCTCTCTTGTTATAGAGAAAGCTAATAATTTTGGAGCATGCTTTATGAGAAAAAAAATTAAAAAAATGAGAGGGCTCAAAATTATAACTAGTATATTATACATGATGAAAAGGAGTTTAACCAGTGTGCATTGACATTTTCCACTCTGCTTAGCTTTCGTTCATGGAGATAAGGTTAAAGACGAAGACTTCGTTTTCTTTTATGCAGGGTACAGGACATGAGGACAATGGAGAAGGAATGAAAGACACAGGCGCTTTAGTAAGAACCTAAACAAAGTTCTCCGAAGTTTTGTTTTATACTACCATCCCAGCAAAAGAAACCTAGGACTCTGACTTCGGAGTCCCAAGTTAAATCAAACCAGATTTTTTGACCGAATCTGATATTGGAGCAGTCAAGCTACTAGCAGTTTGTTGTTTTTAACTTTCTTTGTTTTACTTTTACAGTTAAGTCAATGTTCAAGTGTGCTACTTAAAAAATGACGCATGGTGCATTGTCATATTAATTTTTAATAAAATTATAAATATGTTTTAATAAAATTACATCAGTTTAAAATAAAGTTTCAATATGAAGAGTTTTAAAAATTTTAAATTTTTAAATAACTTTATCTTAAAAGATGGTAACTTTTTTCAAAATGTTAATAATTTTTTTAAAAATTAAAGTATAATGTAATGTTTTTTGAGTGATGTGCCTAAATGGTCTCCTAAGTTATTAAACTCTTTAACATAAGATGCCAAATTCCAACAAAACAAACAAAACGGCTATTAGTCATGGAAACCGATACTAATGTTTTTACTTTGAACAGAAAGTGTAGTCAAATGTAAATAGCCACCTAACATAATTCAAGTAATCATGGTAGGAAGGAATTTTAACAGAGGCAGCGACTCCTTCCTGCAGATAAAAAACATCTTGTACTTGTAAATGGTGATCATAATCTCATATTCTCATTCATTGCACCAAAGTAATCATGACAAAACGTATTATTACTTGAACATTCCCCATTTTTTTTTTTCAAACAGCAAGGAGATATCAATATTATTTTAACGAGTTATAATTACAGATCCTATTTTAGTTGTTTTGACACACTGCATTAAGTATATATCCAAAGACAATCTTCAAGGCAAAAAATTAAAACGTGATTCTTGTCGACCAAATGTTTGGGAAGGCAATAGCAACATTCTTTCAAGAATCAAGACTTAAAATATGGGAATGCATGTGTGCCATTTCAGAATCGACGAGAAAGAAAACTTTCGATAATTAACCCCAGAAGCCACCTATCTAAACCATGTTTTGGTGAAGGAAAACCAAATTCTCTGAGCTAACAAGATGATTAATTTTCGATACTTTACACCAAAGCAGACTATTTAATCCATGTTTTGGTAAAGGTCAATGCTTAAGGGAATGGACACACACACAAGAAATAAATGTGAGATAACTCCACATGAAATAATGATGAGGCTTACAATTAGGCCATCAAAAGTAGGAAATTTCCACTTGGATTTAAAAGCCATTGGGTAGTTGGTCCCCTACATAATCACGGTTCCTTTTATCAAAGCTACGTTAAATGCAAAGCAGTCAGATTGATGTAGATGTAAAGTACTTAATCAGAAAAGAAAAAGATTACATGCTTAAATTATGGTAAAAAACGGGATGAAAACAATAGGCCATTTATGCCCGATGTAAATTATTTTTTTGCTTTTTATATGAAAACAAAAGATTTAACTTTCGACATTATTATACTTCAATATTAAAAATAGATATTGATATCAGTTGAGTTACAAGTTCATTGACTATATAATTATTTTTCAAACTATGTACAACTACACAAGTTCTTGTATAACATTGATAATAAAAAAATAATTAAAATAAATAATTAGTCTTTATATTTTTATTTTATTTGTATTTTATTTCTTATATTTTTTCTTTGGATATCAATTTTTATAATCTTATTTTTTTGAATTTTAGTTTATCAGGGACCAATATCTTAATAATTAAAAATTATAAGGATTAATTTTTTATAAAAAATAGGAATTAATATTTTAATAAATAAAAATTATAAAAATTAAAAATTAAATGAATAAAAAATATAAAGACCGATACATTAACGGTAATAACCAAAATTTAAATGAGTAAAATTATAAGAATCGATATCTAAATAAAAAAATTATAGAGATTAAAATTTAAATCGAATAAAATTATAGATATTAATTATTTATTTTAATAAAAAAAATTAGATAGAACCAATTGGCAGTCTTAATAGTTTGAACAAAATTAGTTTCATTCTTAAAATATGAGAGAATACCTGGACAAGAAAAGAAAAATTCAAATGTAAAATTTTTACGATAACAATCATGTTAATGTAGGAAGTATTTCTTGTATTATCTTATCACATAGCATAAGGCTATAACTCGTTTCAAGGGTTTACCATCAAATCAAAGAATAATGTAACTGTAAATTAAAAACAGGATGGGTCAAGGCAGGTTTGCAGATTTAACATAATTCTTGCTTGCAACTTGCAAGTGCATGCTTGTCTTGCTCTAGAGGAGATGGGCAAGTGCCAGTAGAATCCATCTTTTCATAATTATTAGAAGGAAAAAACCAAAATTGAAAATTTTTGTCGCTATATATCTCGTGAAAAATTTCGAATAGTTCTTTTATATTTCACTGAAAATTTGACCTGTGTGACTAATGATGGAATATAGTTTTTGCCATCATTCCCAAAAACTCTGGTTCGCAGACAAAAACTGTTTCAACTTTGAATTAATTTGACTGCATTCACTTCTTTAACTTACGTTGGTTATTTTTGGCAATCAAGCTATGATTACAATAATAATTAATACCACTTCAGGAATTTTATACTTTAACTAACGTTTTGTATTTTAGAGCAGTGTAGGCTTTGTTCCAGAATGTTGTGATTCTCAATTCTGGTACTTTTTTGACAATACAGATTATGTTATAATTTGTATTTAGTAAAGTTTTCAAAATTAATATTTATCCTAAATATAATTCAATGATATATTTAAATATCATTATATTTCTAAGTAAAATTTTAAATATTAAATCAGATATATAATCACGGAAAGGTAATTCCAAGTTTTAAAAAAGCCAAGAATCGCTCCATGAATTTACCCTATGAAAATATTTTATATTTTTATGAAACCATTACATTTAGATTTATTAATCATATAAGCCATTTTTTTTTAATTTAAAGCTCAAGAGTCTTAATTCAAATAATACCAAATCCTCTTAAAGACGGGTTCAAATTTTATTATAGTCATTTTATCTCTACTTTAACTTATCCTTTCTCTTTTCAAATTAAATTATAGACTTCCTTTATAATAAAAATAAATTAATCACATGAATATAGTATTTTTTTTAATGAATTAAGCTTTCACTAATAAATTAATTTTATATTTTTTTATAATTTGATGTTACATATTTAAAAATTCAAGTATAAATAGATGCCAATGGATGCCAACAGCCCAACACCCCATTTCTATACCAAAGAGAATAGATGCCATTGCCAGT
The DNA here is from genome assembly GCA_019955255.1 of Castanospermum australe. NCBI lineage: Eukaryota > Viridiplantae > Streptophyta > Magnoliopsida > Fabales > Fabaceae > Castanospermum > Castanospermum australe. The sequence goes on along the minus strand of NSJW01000393.1, from coordinate 32,227 downwards.
AATGATCAAGGCTCATGACTCCGCCGCAAGTACAAAAGTTATGTCATAGTTTATAAATTTACAAAAATATATACTTTTAATCTTTGTATATAATTTTTAACTGGAATTTTTTTTATCTTTAAATGCATAATTTAAATTTAATAAACTTGTAAAGAAAATTTTATATTTAAAAAAATTAAAATTTGTATATGAAAAGTGCATTATTTTTCTATAAAAGAATAAACTTACATTTTTATATACAGAAAAATTTAAAAGTTATGTGCTTTTAAAAAAATTATAGGATATATCAATTTTAATTGGCATTAAAAGATTTTAATAAATTTACATTAAAATTTGCAATAAATATTTGCAAGTGATATATCAATTTACCTTCATAAAAAAAAGTGTGATAGACTAACATATTTAAAATTCAATTGGCATGGATCTTAGTTTTTAAAATTGAGGTATAATAATGGTATTGTGAATTTAATTTTTATTGAGTTATTTATTTAATTTTTTTAGGTGCTTACATTTTGGATGTAAAAAAGAAAGTGTGATAGGAAAGTTTATATGTTTTCTTTCAAATTGGTGTAATTATGCTAGTGACCTCTCGTGTGAGGGTGACAGAGAGTAAGAAACCCACATGATATTCATCAATCAATACAATTATATTATATAATTGAAACCTGAATTGAGTACAAGGTTAGCTGCATAGAATATAGATATCAATGATCCCTTCAAGTATAGGCCTCGTCTAGGCGATGCAAGGTAGAATAATTTTAGTCTATGTCCCCACTCTCCATAAATTTCTAGAGGGTGGGGTCACATGTTTTCTGCACATCATCATTGCGGCCACCATCTTTTCCACACTGCACTAATGATGTACATAGTCTCTTTCATCCCTATGTGTGAAAGAGAGAAAAAAAAAATTAAAACTCTCTTTGATGTGGCTGTCCCATTTGTTTCTCGTTCAATTTTACGGCTGCCCCAGTGAAACAATGCTTTCGGAGTTCCCGCTTAACCTATCAAAAAATGAAAGATTTAATTTGATTTATTTTTAATGTAAAATTTTTATTATATTGTTTAATTATATGATATTATACTTTTAATTTTTTAAATAATTATTATTTTAATTAAATTTTTTAAATAATTAAATAATATATAATTAAATAATAATATAAAATTTTTTATACAGTTAATTAATGAAAATTAAACTAACAAATGAAAAGAAGACGAAGATTAAATAAATACCAAAATTAAAGTTTGTAATCTTTTTATTGGTACAACTGAAGTCTATAATCCGACCCACCCATAAAATTATGTATATGGTATTATATTGCAATCTTTAGCTAAACCAATTATGCCTTTTTAAATGAAGCAAGCCCCATTATTGATTCTTCACACATCCGTTTCATAATTGATACCTAGGACTTTAATAGTATTCTGCTTTATGATAGGGCTATTAGTTTTCATGAACTTTGTTAGAATTCAGCTAGGCAGGCGAAGAACACATCATTTCTTTACGGAGGTCTAGTTTTAATATTATATTAAATTTTAACTTAAAATCAATTAATATTAAGTAAATTTATTTAATAAATATATAAATTATACTTCAAAAATTAAAACAGACAATGTAAGGCTTTAATAAACTTTAACAAGCACAAAAGAAGCTACTTTCTAAATTAAGAAAAAGGAAAAAAAATGTTTACTCCGACATTTATGTTGATATGAATGGTTATATAATTATATTATTAAAGGAATGCAAACTAAAAGGAAATGGCTGCATGTCATTTCCAGTTTCAGTTTAGACAAAACTGGCACAAACTAAAACAGATGTGATTCCTTTGTCTCCAGACTCGATACAAGAATCTGCATTGCCTTACCTGCAAATGAAATATAGGGAGTGTCATCTATGGCATCAAACAAAGAAACAATTTAGTAGTACAAAAGAAAAATAAAAAGAAAAAAATCGCTTTGTTAACTTTTTCTTTTTTTCCTTCCTCACAAAAAGAGAAAAAGCTTGGACTAACTACCTCATAGTTGTGCTTTGGGATCTCACTCTTCAGCTTTGATACACCTGGTCCGCTTTGAAGTCAGACTACCTATATGAAGGGAGCAGAATTGGCATGGAGGAAAGGAGTAAAAATTATGGTCATTTAAGTCTCTTTTACTATATGTGTGTAAAGTTATTTGTATTAACTAAAGTGAATGTGGTGATAAGCAAGTCATGTTTATAGAGAAAGAATTATACTTTAAATTTTGAACTAAGTATTTGTTGAGAAAATTTTTTGATCAAACACCGATCACGATCTTATCCAAGAGACTAGTTTTCCAACAACACATGCGAGGATACTGTAGTTTTTCTTAAAAAAAGCTATTTGTAGTTCTCTCCAGTTTGACAGCAATAAATTGCAGATTAACATAGGACCACCTGCCAACTGTTCATATTTCTTTGGAAGGAGATGCTGTTGGATGTGAAGCCTGTAATGTTGGTTTGGATAAATTGGCACGTTTTAGAAACAAAATTAACAAAGGCAAAATGATAGAATGGAGTGAAAAAGGCCACAACCACTTAAATCAAAATATTTTTTAATTTAGTATTGAAATTTTGCTGATTACCCACCAGACTACACTGCCACGCATCAAAAGAAATTGATGGCGTCATCATGACCGCCAGATCGATGCAATCCAAAACCATGATTAGTCCAACAGTTGTCACATTGAGTAATTGTGATAACCACATTAGTGTTCATATCATGAGCTGATATTTATTCAATACATGTGTGTATTGGGGATGACACAACATCACCCACTAGTCTTCATTTAAGCCTTCTTTTCTGACTTGGACAATGCACTAAACTTCAATTGTCCATTGAGTCATTTCAAGTTATATCCCGTGCTCTACTTCAAACTAATTATTTCTTTGCCACATATTAGGGAAAGTTTTGTGTGTAAACATAATTTATACAAATTCTGTAAACTAAGCTAATAAACATTTAATGTATCATCATTTTCAATTTAAAATAATTGCATGTATGCAGGTTTGCAAAATAGATGGGCTGCTCGCGCTTGAAGTTAGTCCTTAAGATTTTGACTTTTAAATTAATGGGATTGGAAGTTTGCATAAGAGATTGCAACAGGCTAAAATTTCCATCATTTTAGTTAATACATGTATTTGAGCTGATCTAGTACATACCATGGTTCTCATGATAACATGTAATCCAACTCATTCTCTTAAGGTCCACTTTGGTGGGCTTTACACATAGTAGAGTTAATTTATGCTAATCTTTTATGTTTGTAGCTTTCGCTAGCCATAATTACCACTCCCAAAAGCACTGCAACGTTTCCGGATTCCTGCAATTTCTTAAAACAAAAACCATGTAAAAGAAAGAAAAGGCCACTTACTCATTACCTTTCACCGAAAAGTGCAAGCACACCTGCGTTTGCCTTGACTTTAGATTAAGTTCATTATAAACACTCAAAGTATGTTTCAAAGTCATCTCCATCCTTTCGCCCTGCATGAGTTCATGTGATTTTCACTTCTCTACAACTTTCCACAGATAGAGAAGGAAGAGGCTGAAGAAGTGGTCCTCAACACAAAGAATCTGCCAAAAGAACGATACACAGTTTTCTTTTGGCTTGGGTTTAACTGGTATGGAATACGTTGTTAACATAGGCACTTCCCTGGCAAAGTGACAATTCTTAGTGGGGTTGGGGGTTGCTCTCACAATTGCCAGGGTCCTTGCCTTCTTGGAGATGGGGGTTGTTACTGTTGGTGAATTGAAGCCCAGCATTTCAGGGAAGAGGACCTTTCGTCCAAGTTCAAGCATAAGGCATGCCACTGAATGGTAATCTTCTAAGAACTTTTTCTTGGTTTGGTTGTTGAATTTAGTGTTGCAATCCTGCTTCTTTCTCTACAGTGTCAGCTGCTTGCTTAATTTCCCATACCACAGACCTGCAAGTAGCAATAAGAAATATACATCAGGGTGATTTTTCCTTTTCCGAGGCAAAATAAATGAATGCAATAAGGATTCAATGAATGGTAAACAGATCAAGAAATTGATCTAACGGCCCATAAATCTCAAAAACAATTTTTTTTTCTTGTACAGTTATTTTCACATACCTACTAGTAGATGTTAATCTTATTAGATTTTAGAGTAAAATATAGTTTAAATTTCTTAAAAATATATCATTTATTAATTTCGTCTCATATTACTTTAATTGATTTAGTCTCTTAAAATTCAGATTCACAAAAATTTGATCCTTTTAAGAGACTAAATTGATAAAATTAAAAAGAATAAAATAATAAAATTTGTAAATAATTTAAAATTAAAAAAATTAAATTGATAAAATTAATCTCTAAAGGACGAAATTGATAAATAATATATCTTTCAGATATTAAAAGTAGGTTTTACTCTAGATTTTACCAAATCTTTGGAATCAAGTGCTCCGCGGTAAATTCTCAGCAGCTTCATTTTGTGGTTGTGGGTCTACTGTCCCCTTCCTGTAGGATTCTGAAGGGTCAGTTTTTTGAGAAAGAACACCAGCTGGGAAACTTTCCTTCTGTCTTGTCGTCTAGTCAGTTTGTTAGAGCATCTCGTGTATTCCTTCAGTCTTCCACAATTTTTCATCAGACTTGGCCATGGCCTACCCAAATTTATGGTAGCAAGTAACACTTCAGCCTTCATGGTATAGGTCAAACGCTGAGCTTGGCAGATAAAGCTGTAACCTTGACCTTGATATAGTCCTTTACTCACCCGACAGCAGTATGGCCCTGCATGGTGAATGTCCAAATCTCATCTGTCTGCTATGTAAAACCCAATTAATGTTTGTCTGTCAATTATTCTCGTGCCTTTATTATCTTTAGGCTCTAAGATGCTGCAATAAGAGCTCACCGACTATGGGAAAACCTTTTGGCTGCATATAGAACAGGGCAGCTAACTGTAAACTTCAACCTGACAACACTGGAGTGGCTCCAGTAGGTTCCCCTTCGTATCTGTGGTGGTCATTGATTTAGATTAATGGATTCCACTGCAGTGGCATAACCAGTCCTGCAATATTCAATTGGACTTACACTCGTGTATCCATGTTGTCTGCAGTACTCTCTATTTATTGAGTTGGGGCCATTCTCATCTAAGTACTTGATCTTGGAAGATTACGTTGTCTTTTGGTTTGTCGCGTACAAAGCTTGTTGATCAGAACCCCATTTTGTACATTAAATTGCCAATACATGCTGCAAGAGGCTCTTTCGAGGTCTCTGTTAATTTCATTTTGGTAATATGTATGCCTGCAGTTGGTGCTTCATATTGAAATATCCATGTCCATGCCATGCAATGATTCAGCCAGATTTGTTTATTACAGGCCGATATCTGATGTCTCCAGCGATCTTACCATTGAAGTAGGAGCATCAAGCTTCGCACTTCACAAGGTAAAGGAAACAAGCTGCCTTTCATATAGGTTACTGCATATTCAGCATAGTGTTCTGTGACACTCAAAGATGTTACTAAATAGATGGCATTTTTCTGAGTTTATTTCCTTTTTGGCTATCAAACATATATATATACCAATCATATATATATTTGAATATTTGATTATTTATGCATAAGTAACACCTTCGGAGAGAATTTCAAGCCTAACATTAGTCCAGTAGACATTAACAGCTAGTGATAAAATACTGAACATAATCTCAACATGCCTCAGTTTCAAAAGAAAAAAAAAAAAGAAATGAAAAGGAGAGAAAGACAATATTGCGAGTCCTAAGTTATTTGCAATTTTTTTCCTCAGTTTCCTCTAGTTTCTCGGAGTGGAAAGAATTCGGAAACTGCTGTTAGAAGCGAAAGATTCGAAAGTTCCACGCATAAGTCTTCCAACTGTGCCAGGTGGCGCAGAGGCATTTGAGCTTGCTGCCAAATTCTGTTATGGAATTAATGTTGAGTTCACCCTCTCCAATGTTGCTATGCTACGATGCGTAGCCCATTTTCTGGAAATGACAGAAGAATTTGCAGAGAAAAACTTGGAGGCCCGAGCTGAAGTATATCTAAAGGAGACGGTACTCCCAAATACATCAAGCACAATATCTGTTCTTCACCGTTGTGAAACTCTTCTGCCCATGTCAGAAGAGATTAACCTTGTTACCAGGCTAATCAATGCAATTGCAAATAATGCGTGCAAAGAGCAGCTTGCCTCTGGCTTGCTAAAACTTGACCACAATTTCCCTTCCAAAACCATCTCAAAACATGGAACCAGAAACACCCTCAGATTGGTGGGGAAAATCTCTCAGTGTTCTTAATCTTGATTTCTTCCAACGAGTTCTATCTGCAGTGAAGTCAAAGGGACTAAAACAAGACATGATCAGCAAAATTTTGATAAACTATGCTCATAATTCTCTTCAGGGGATTGCTGTTAGGGACCCCCAAGCGGTCAAAGGAAGTTTACTCGACCTAGAATTGCAGAAGAAACAAAGGGTCATTGTTGAAGCCATAGTTGGCTTACTACCAACTCAATCAAGGAAAAGCCCGGTTCCAATGGCATTTCTCTCAAGTTTGTTGAAAGCTGCAATAGCAGCATCAGCATCCACTTCTTGCAGATCTGATTTGGAGAGGCGGATTGGTCTACAACTTGACCAGGCAATTCTTGAAGACATCCTAATTCCAACAAATTCACATCAAAATACCCACAGCACAATTTATGATACAGATTCAATTTTGAGGATCTTTTCCATTTTCCTGAACTTGGATGAGGAGGATGATGAAGATAGTCATTTGAGAGATGAAAGCGAAATGGTTTATGACTTTGACAGCCCCGGATCTCCAAAACACAGCTCAATTCTAAAGGTATCCAAATTGTTGGACAATTATCTTGCTGAAGTAGCAGTAGACTCAAGCCTGTTGCCATCGAAATTCATAGCACTTGCGGAACTACTTCCAGATCATGCACGTATTGTGAGTGATGGACTCTATAGAGCTGCTGATATCTTCCTCAAGGTGAGAATTCCTTCTCTCCTTCATCATTCCATTGCAAGTCCTAATCTCTTCTAAAGTATACTATTTTAGTTGGTTCTAATTACCAATTTGTTTGTTTTCTTATATAGGTTCATCCAAACATAAAGGACTCAGAGCGCTACCGCCTCTGCAAAACCATTGATTGTCAGAAACTGTCTCAAGAAACCTGCAGCCATGCAGCACAAAATGAAAGGCTACCAGTGCAGATGGCAGTTCAAGTTCTTTACTTTGAGCAAATCAGACTTCGCAATGCTGTGAATGGGGGACACAATCAGTTCTTCTTCGGTGGACTCAACGGTCAGTTCCCTCAACGTTCAGGCAGTGGTGCAGGAAGTGGAGCCATTTCCCCTAGAGATAACTATGCATCCGTGAGAAGGGAGAACCGAGAGCTGAAGCTTGAAGTTGCAAGAATGAGAATGAGGCTCACTGACTTGGAGAAAGATCACGTTTCTATGAAGCAGGAGCTTGTGAGGTCCCATCCTGCAAACAAGCTCTTTAAATCATTCACCAAAAAACTAGGCAAGCTCAATGCTCTATTTCGGATAAACAGCATTAAGCCAATTGGTGGCAAAGCTAGTTCAGAAAGCCGGTTCCCTTTTCCAAAGCGAAGGCGTCACTCAGTTTCATGACCATAAAATGTGTAATATATGCCAGACCCAGAATGTATAGTGTGCATTATGCATGGCGTGATTGTTTCTATTTTCCAGTCGATAGTCTTTTGAGTTCTGCTCCTGGGTTGCTGTGTTCAGTACTGGTGTCATTATCCAAACTATGGCAGGACCATTTGAGGGTGGGATGCTAAATTAAACTAGTATCCTTTGATTGAGAATTTTAACAACATGGATATAGAGCTAAACACTTTCTGAGCACCAGAGAACGGTTTCTGAGACATCAAAATTTTCGGTTGGTTTCTTAAATACCATAATCCTCACTCCTCGGCTGCTGCAATTTCCTTTCTGTTCCATCGTTCAATGCCCCTGCATATATATATATATATATATATTATACAAACATGCTCCAAGTCTAAGGAATCACAAGTTAATTAGCCTACAACTGCGATCCTTTCTGTGGTGCTGGCTTGGTAACATACAAGCGTGATGGCATCCAATCAATACCACATATCCAAGTCCAAGATACAACAAAACCTCATAAAATGAGAAAAGAAGGGGGAAGGATCTATAAAAGAAGCAATAAGTATAGAGAAACCATTTTATGTAGTATAATGACTTGTGATAAAATTGTCCAAATTATTTCCCACTCCCACTCCATTATGATATGTAGTACTAGTAATGTTATTTTCACATTCTGTACAAGAATTTATCCTTTATATAAGACCCACAAACAGATTTTTCTTTTTCTTTTTTTTGGTTTTTGGTGTAGGAAGTGGACTAATCTCTGTGTGGAAATTAAATAGTGCAAAAATCACATCAAATAATTTTAATTATATCTATATCAAAGTTATTTCCACAATCTGCAGGCTTTTATGAAAAGCCTTCCCTTTGAAGGATGTCGTGGTGCTTAGCTTGTGCGTACCTTTATAGAAGTCTGTACTGCCTCCAACATTACAGTTGCAAGGGAATACATCCCACCTAACAAACATGCCATCATACGTATTTTGGAAGACTGTGACTAGCAGACATGTATTCATGCATGCTTTAGAGACACCATTAAATACGTATGGTTAAATAATCTAATCCAGAGCGTACTTGGTATTACTAAAAAAAAAAGTAAAATGTAACGAAATAAAAATGAGTGATGTATTTAGATTTTTATAGTGTTTAAATACTTCTTCAATTTTTAGTAATTTATTTATTTTTCCACTTAGCAGTTGGCAATGCTTTCTAATGATGTGTCATATTTCTAATTAAAATTATATAAAATACTCTTAATTTACATAAAGTATAAATTATTGCAAAACAGATAGCGAAATAAGACTCCATGGCCCAATGGATAAGGCGCTGGTCTACGGAACCAGAGATTCTGGGTTCGATCCCCAGTGGAGTCGTTTTTCATGAAATTTTCTTTTTCCGGTGTCTCCGCTCCACAGGATCACACGACGACGTATGCTCCGATCTCCGTCCTCGGGAGCACAATTCCTCTCGTTTTGCTGTTGTTTCTATAAACCAGACGGTGACTTTTGTGTCACTTATCTGGGATTACGAGTGTAGTTTAGACTTCAGAGGATGCCGGGGTCTTTTGCGGGGTTTCGAAGTTCCTTGCCCTTTTGTGGGCTAATCAGGTGAGCTACCAGCTTTCTCTGCTCCCTTCTCATCTCATCTCATCTCATCTGGGACCGTAGCAAGATTCCTTCTTGCCTTTTGGGTAGCTCTGAGACTTTTGATATGCCACGCTCTCCCCCCAAAAAGCATGAATTTTTTTTCTTTTTTTCTTTTTTAAAAAATCTTGGTATTCATTCCTAATCTGTGGCTAATGGCATTTTCATCTTTGTTGATTTTGTTTTTCTCTTTGTGGGGTCTTATTGTTGAGGTTCTTACCAGCGTTTGCTTGATGTAATCCTTAACTAGTTGTTTTATTCATGTGCATAAATCAATCATACTGTTTTATCTGAGACATGTTTGACATAGTGAGTATCTTGTCTATGGTGGGATCTACTATGCTTATTTGGTTTCTGCAACTGGCTTTCTGATGGGTAATACAGTGTCTATATTTGCTTACAGTATTGTCTTCAGGATGATCATGAGCTTCCCCCTGACGTTAAAACTGGAACTTAAGAAATAATAGACATTGAGGACATTAAATATTATAATTGAACCAGGCACTATAGGGAGCAAAGCATTCAACACAATTAATGATTTATTTTCTTCTTTTCTTAATCAACAGTTAAAGATTTGAATTTTGAATTTTGAACTTGGTATCATTGTCATTGTACAAGACACTCGTTTTTTTGGGACAAATAAACGGGCTGTCTGTTGTATCTGTTCGCTTGCTGTAATGTAGGATTAGGAGGGAACTTGTGGAGGTAAATTATACAACACTAATATTAATGTCTGAAAGTTGAAAATTCTGAGAGTAATATTTTGTTGTTCAGTGGAATTTGCGGATGGAGAGTTCCACATTTATAAGCATTTTGAAATGCAGGTTGGTTAAACATACGATGCTGTCAACAGAGAAGTTAAGAGACCCAACCATAATTCATGATGCATATATTCTATTTTTGGGTTCATGAAGTGCCCTGATTCAATCAATGCTATCAATTTTCTGAGATTTTCTTTGTAGTTTTGGTGGCTTAGAAAATATACAGTAGAATGTGGGGGCAGTTTTGTTAAAATGAAACAGTTCATTATTTTATTTCTTATGCAAGAATACTTTCTATTTCTGACAGAAAGCTTGAGCAAGAGATGGAAACTGTGATTAAGATATTGCAGCCTGGATCCTTGGAAATCATAGAGCATAAGTTTTCTGCTGAAGAGATTCTCAGGGCTAATGCTACAGTCCAAAGAGCAGTAGCAAATTGGCGAAGAAATGCAATCCTGGAGGAGAGAAGCCAGATTTTAAAGGACTATATTAAGAAGTGAAAGAATTCTGCTTGCAACTATATTAGCCCTTAAAAAATCTTTGACAAATTATAAATGTTTTAATTTCAAATGTTTTAATGTTAGTTCTGACTTCTGACCCCAATTTTTCATGGAAGGTGTAAATTACTTTCTTTACTCGTTTGTGATGAGATGTTGAGCCATTGTCATTGAGATTTTCAGTGTTGTAAATGGTGGTTTGTTGATGACAAGTTATCTGAAGTTCTGAACCTTTGGGAAACAGGACATTATGTTTACTATAATGACGGTATGGAGAGACTGAGCAAAGTTTCTTAGTTAAGTGATACTCATTGCAAGTCAAACAATTTCAACCGTGAAGAGACTCATTAATAGAGAATCAATAGTCTTGCTTTGCTCTTGGATGTTAGCATGGTCTTCTGTATATCTCCTCTTATTTCCGTCATCTCCTTTCTGTTGAGTAATCTTGCTTATTTGGAAGTCCCCTTAATCGTAACCCTAAGTTTTTTTTTCTCTTTGACAATTAGTTATTAATCTCTAAGCTCCTAGACAACTGAATTATAGCATATTTTTTCAAGTAGGAGACATCCATGCCAATAATAAATTGTTATTTGTATTAATGAATAATGAATTAGTGATATACGAAAGTTGATTATAATGCCACGTAAGATTCTAACAGTATCATGCACTCTATCTCACTAACAATTGATAATCATAGAGATTAAATTTATATGACTTTTAATCAGTCAGAAAATTGGATTAAATTATTGTGAGGGATTAAATTGAGATCAAAAACTAAAGGACCTGACTAGAGTTTTTAATATTCTTAGAAATTTTTTGCAGATGAATATAAAGCCATGCTTTTTTTTTTTTTTGGTAACTGAATATAAAGCCATGCTTTAAACATAAGAATAATGATTATTTCAAGTTGAATTTTTGTTGTCCCTCCAAACAAAAATGGAAAGGACACTGGCATATACGTTTGGAGAAACAAGCATATGGATCAGAACAGCGATTAAGAATGAAAAGGAATATATAAACGCAAGAACAGGAAGGTTCAAGGTTGCATCTTGTTCACGGGCTACGGTCAACGACCCCAAGGCCCATATGCCTCTATGCTTTTTGTTTGCTTGTTTTTTTTTTTTTTGTATTGTAAAAAATAAAAAAGTAAAAACATACTTCCATAGTATTTTGTCAATATTATTAAAAACATATTAAAGGTTATTACCAAAAAAAAATACATTAAAGGTTATTGAGTCTGTTAAAAAATATTTTAAATTTATTTAAAGAAAAATTAAAATTAAATGAGAATTTGAATATAAAAACAATTAAATTTAATTTTTATAATAAATTATATTTGTAAATAATAAAATAAACTGAATGTGGCTGGTTGATTATATATATATATATATATATACCACATTCAATTTATTTTATTATTTACAAATATAATTTTATATATATATAATAAGAGTATTTTTTATTATAAAAGATAAAAAAAATAAATTTTAATTATTAAATTATATATAAATAATTAGAATTAGATCTTATTTAAAAGTTATATGATAATTTTAAAAAAATTATATAACTTTATATTTTAATTTTAATCATTCATATAAAATTTAATAATTAATATTTATTCTTTTTATTTTTATAATAAATCATTCCTCTTATTTACTGTGTAATATATCATAATTTTTTTTTAGAAAATGAATTTGAAGAAATCTGACTATCCAAGGTCCTTATATATGTATATATATATATATATATATATATATATATATTCTGCCTACTGAATATGGGGACTTTGCTGGCTTCACACTCCCACACTTTCCCGTTCCGACTCTGCGATCATAGCGTGAGCCTTTCCTCGACTTTCGTGAACGAGTAAAATTTATTCCATGTGGCGGTGTGGGAGCCACGAAAGCTCTCCCAAAGTTGCTACGGTTCCTTTTCTTCATACAAGTCGCACTCTGAAATCAGGTCATCAGCGGGCCCACTTAGCTTATTGAATAAATAGAAAGCAAGCACTTCTTTATTGGCTGGTTGAAATCAAAACCCTACTAAAAAATTACCTATCGTTTTAAATTCGAACATAATGTAATTTTTTCAGAAAATGAATTTGGAGAAATCTGACTATCCAAACCTTGAATATATAGATTTTTTTAGTTGCTTATTTTGTAGGCTAGCAATGTCATGCAATTTGAGAACCTGAAAGCCATGAATTTCTACCGCTGTGAAATCTGCAATAAAGATTTAGTTGCTTATTTTGTAGGCTAGCAATGTCATGCAATTTGAGAACCTGAAAGTCATCAACTTCTACCTCTGAAATCTGCAATTAAGATGAAGCCAAGTGTCTGGTATCTTATCATATTTGAGATTTTGTATCTAGTTTTTCCCCAAGTTGTTGATATATAGTGAGGATGCACAGTAAAAGAATATCATGTGGCTGATTGTTTATTATGTGACCCGTTTTTTTTTTTTTTTAAAAACAACAGTTTGTATCATCTGTTTCTAATGCTCTCTAAGTGTGCATCTTTTATGTTAGTGTTATGTTGTATATATAATATTCTTTGTCTCTTTGGTTACTTGCTTATCAATGAATTTTGAAGGGATTTTGACCTTGTTAACAATTACCTAATTATCTAGAAATAAATATATTAGTACAATGTTTTGGCATACAAATATTGAGCAGTCAAGCAAAATCAAAAGATGAGTCCAACTCCAAAGTTTGAATATATTATTTTTGGTAGATATAAATGTATGTAGAAGCTTCTTTTTTTTTTTTAACAGACCTATTTTTACAGTCACTAACTACATATATAAGATTATATGTCAATAAATGCATTGTACGTTTTTTTTTTTAATAATCTCTCTTATTCCGATGTTGTGGTTGTTGATTTTTTTTTTCTTGACACGATTTTTCTTAACACTTGTTGACAATTCAAATAATTGTAAAAAAAATATTTTCACATTTTTAATCATAAAAAAAGATCTATTTTGTTGTGTCTCTATCATTCCACACTGTTGTTGTAAGACATCAGTAATATAGTCTGAACAAAAAAAGAAACATCATTATTCCTCTAGTAACTAGTAAAACCTATCAATATATACCTTGTCCTTAATAGCTTATATTGGTGAGGAAGTTTCCAAAGAATTCTTGAGTAAATTTGGCATTTTCAAACAAATTTTTAAAACAAATGAGTGTATGTTTGGTGTGATGAAAAAAAAAAAAGAATAAAATGAAACATATAAAATCTCTAAAGTCAAAGCATAGAAAATCTCTTGCTCTCATGTTATTCTTTTCTTTTCTCTTTTACCAAATATGTACTAAAGACTTTTGGATAACCAATTTGGTCGTTTATATTGAGTCAAGTTAAGTTCTCATTGTATACATTTAAAAAATAGTCATAAGTGGAAACATGCATCCATCGACACTGGGAGATGAAAAATATGGAAAAAGTATTAGTCTACATAATATATGGATCACCGCGACTTTATTTTATTCAGACAACTACAGAAATATGCTTATGCGGCTATGATAATGTTCACTAGACAATGAGTCTACAAAATCTGCTTATTCAACTCTGAAATGTAAATATTCGTAGTTGTAGAAATTTATGTTTCGAATCCATATAGCTTTGGCATTCATCATCCTCACATCAGCAATGGTGCTAACTCATTTCGAAGATGCAAGCTCATGATTCTGTTAGAGCCACCTCTGAATTGTTGTTCTATAAACACAACTGGTACACTTGGTTGGCACCCCATTTGAAGCAGTGCACTTTCAATCTGCTGCCCATTTGTCATTTCATCAAGCTCATAAACAGTGGGGTTTGCCCCAAAGCTACGTATCAGTGACTTGATGGAGTGGCTCAAGCAACAGATTTTCTTGCTGAATATCACCACCGGCTTTTCAGCTACCAAGCTTGTGATTATATCCATTACTAGCTAGAGCATTTGTAGTTGATGAAATGCAATGTAATGGAGTTTATGAAGAGTTCTGAGCTTGGCTATGTGGAAACTGAGCTCCTTTGAAGGGCTATTTACATGCTGATTCAGTGAGGTGGGGATTGCATTGTCACCCTAAATGTCATTAATTGGAAATAATAAGATCCTAGATGAAAATTTCAGAGGATTCCAATAACTGTTCTTTTGGACTGCAGTGCATGTGTTGTGGACAACAAGTTGTCTAGCTGTTAATGTCAATCTAATGAATCCAGAACTTGAGAAGAATAAGATTCATGGTCGTGCATGAGGCATGTGTTCTTTGCCAAATCCATCTGATTCAGCCATATCTTATAACCATGATACAGTTTGCAGGAACAAAACTGAACCTGTAAACATTGTCAATTTGCTAATCATCATCTGCCGAGAAAGATGTGGGCCTAAAAATTAAACAAAATTTTGTTCATCATAACGTCGGCATCACTCTCTGGTTGTTTCCACTAAGATATTTATGCGTCAATATATCTTTTTTTTTACTATGAGGACTTAGAAGTTTTAAATCCATGACCTCTTATAAGCTACCAAAACCCCTCATCACTACATCACTCTCTGTATGCTTCATCTTTAACCCTTTTCTATATGCAAAGCAGAGCATATATTCCCCGATTATTTGTAGTATGAGATAATTTACCTATGTTTAAACATAAGAAAAACATGGCAGTTCTATGCGCTTAATCTTGAATTATGGTCAGTATACTCATTCACATTGATCACAATGATACAATGTGTAAGTCCATGTCACTGGATTCTGTTCGTGGAATCCGGGTACAATCTCTGTTTCCTTTCATCTTTTTCAAGTGAAAACTTTAGGCTACAACAATGCCAGCGTCGAATCTGCATCTGTTATCTATCAGCTATTGCTTTAAATTTAATAAAGCCAAAGAGAAACAGGACGTTGTGATACACAATTTTTAGGTTGAGCAATATCATGGTTGATGGAGATGATAATTGGGCGCATATTATCATATAACACGCTGGGAAGCACTGCATGGGCCTCATGCCAGTGATTCCATTTCAACGAGGTCAATGTCTGTTTATCCGTCACAAAAAAACCTCAATAATAGCTATCAACCAGGAGAGGTATATCAGAATCAACTTTGCAGCACCTCATCTTATCAAGAAGCAGGATATTTTTAATTATACTTTTCTGCAGTCCTTATGGAATTAATATCAGACATGAATGGATAAACATAAAGTGCGCATTAAAAAAAAAAAAAAGACACAGGTCTCATTCAATCCTGACCTTTGTGCCTTCATTCACCACTAAAAAGGGGGTAGGCCTGTATCCATCCAAGTTCACCAGGTTATTGAAACCTCATCTCATTGGATATGAGGATTTAGTAAAACGTTCAAAATCAGGCAGATGGAAAATGAACATTTAAAACGTCATTTATCTATATAATTATCCAGAAAATATCAATAACAGTTAAGAACTGTACAGTTATAGACATTACCAAATCAAAACTTCGGTTTCAAGATTAAGATATTCAGCCAAACGCTTGGCTGTGAAGAAATGCTACAAGGCCACATGACAAATATCCTTATGACATACCGATCTGATCATGTTGGCACCACAGAATTATAATGCTCACCTAGCCCGAAAGCATGCCTATGGTATGAAAGCATAATACTTGAATTAGTCGAGCCCGTACCATCATCAGATTTATACTCCTTCCCCATCTCGACTTCTGGGAAGGACCCCGAAAATATCATAATATGCTTTTTCAGGCAGTGAGTTAAGGTGCCAAGCTCTAATTGTCCTCCCCAAACTGCTGTGGACTCCACATCATTACAGTAATTTTCAAATTTCTTGGTGAGGGATTCATCAGAATCACTTTCAACCAAATTCTCCGACAGGAAAAATGGAAGGAAATCAGATGTATGCTTTCTCAGATAAGTAGCCACCATTTCTCGAAGTTCTTGGTATGTATAAGGAGATATACCCCCAGAGAGGAGAGCCAGCTGATCCTCAACAGCTCTATAGAGGCAGTGCCCATCAGGCTTTATTTCATTTACAGTCAAGCCAAGAGGCTCCAACTTCCTTTCCAGTTTCTCATTTTCAATCATACGATCACTTATAATGTCACTCTGTTCTGCTTGGATTCTCTGTTCCCTTTCTGCTTCTTGTTGAGCTCTTCTGTCTCGCCTCTGTTTGGCCTTGCTGACCTTTGTATGGTCAGGTTGACTAGTAACAGATACTCCAGCAATGGCCTTTACCAAACTGTCCAAATTGCTCTTTTCATTTCCATTGCTACTGCTATAGCCTAATGCAGCCAGTTCTTTGGCATGTTTCTCTTTGAGCTTAGCAGAAAGATGTGAAACCTCTTCCTCCACTTGTTTCTTTTTAGCTTTCTGCTCAGCCTTGCTTCCTCTAGCTGCTGTCTTTTTCAGTTCGATTTCCTTCTTCTGCAGCTGTGATATCTCTTTCCTGAAAACACATAAGTCATTGTAGAAAAATATGAATCACATGAGAACCATAAAAAGTAACACAAATCTCCACAGTCAAGGTAACAGCTTCAAAACCAAAAAAATAAGAAACAGGATTTTTATTAAAAGAGAACAAATAACATAATCAAGCAAGTATTTGGAAAATAAAGGACATTACGGTATGTCATTATCAAAACTTGCAGGGAGTCAGGCAATTGATTGAAATAGAACATAGCCACTCTGGCACATCAAGCATCTTTACAGCTAATTAAACCATAGAATGCCAGTTTTATTTACTCCAGTTTTCTTGACCCCAAATGCCCAAGGTGCTAAGGCAGGCAGTGGCACAACCACCTGAGTAAATGAGGTGCTCCTTTTTTATTTTCTCAAAAAAAAAAAAAGGAAAAAAAATAGAACAAGTCTGAGATCATTGATATGATTCAAATTGTATTTCAAATAATCAGAAAATCTAAAGGCAAATCCTAACTAAAACCCTTGACCACCTTGTTTTCTTTGATGTTTTATTTATTTATTCATTCATACAACTACAACAACTAATAATTATCCAAGTTGGGGTCGGCTACATGGATCGATCGATAACATTAGGCTCTATCAAAAACTAAATTTTCTATAAAACCAATTAGAGTAAGGTCATTTTTAATGGTTTCTCCTAAATTTTTCTTTGGTCTTCCTCTACCTCTTTTAATCAAACAATCTTCCACTTTATCCACTTTATCCACTTTTTTCACTATAGCCTCTATTGGCTGTCTTCTCACATGACCAAACCACGTTAGGCAAGTTTCTGTCATATTCTCCTCAATAGGTGCTACTTCAACTTTCTTCCAAATACATTCATTCCCAATCTTATCGTTCTGGTATGTTCACTCATCCACTTCAACATTCTCAATCTCTGCTATACTTGCTATACTTATGTTTTTGCTCTTGTTGGCACTGTAATGCCCAACATTCACTATCACAAAGCATCATTTGTCTTAACTATATGGTAGAATTTATGTAATTTAAATCTTAGTTAAAAAAAAAGTAATTTATAATAAAAAAAATTTGTTTATGCTTTTTTTAAGGTAGGAGACGCAGATGGTAGTTTCAGCAGGTTCTGTTTGTGTTTGAAGAGGGAGACAAGTTAAAAAGAATGGGGGAGGGGAAATAGTGAATGCAGGAGATCTGTTAGCACTGGCTCTGAAGAGCAGAGAGAAAGCAACACAGTGAACTCCAAAATCCATAAAACACACCTTACATATTGTTTTGACAACGCCTGATTGGTATTCTTGAGTCGAGGGCCATGAAATATGATTTGGAAGGTTTTACTAAAATGATGGTAGGAATGCCATGTCCAAGCACTCTCCTACATGGCACCAAGCCTAGGTCTATTAGAGCACTAGCCCTTTGCCCCTACTTCCCCTGAGCACCTGGATGGGTGTGTGGGAAAACTGACATATACCAATTACCAGGAGTTATTACCCAAAAAAAAAAAAAAGAAGCAAGAATTAATCCAAAATATATCAGGTCAATAAAATGAACTAAATGACATTTGGAATCCCAGATTAATTTCAACACAGGGTTATGTAGGCCTCCATCTTCACTAACCTTTTGAAACCACACCCTATGCACTCTTTTTATTGTGTCAATGATATTTGATGAAGTTATGATGCTGTCTAATAACTATGAATCTACCATAAAGCTACTTTTTATCTCTGCTTAGGACTGACAGAGATAATATAGTAATAAAAATATAAAATACAAGCTGAATAGGCACTACCTGTCTAAAGGCAAGAAAAAAAACTAAAGGCTTCCATAAAACAATGAGACGCGACGCCATCAATTTTATGGAGAGTGAGTCACCTGTGCCGTGAAAGCATTTCTTCAGGAGTTTCCTGCTTCTTTTCAGATGCTTTGTCTGAAATCACTTCTTCATCTGCCTTCTCCTCAAATTCTTGGGTGTCCTCCATTGGAGCAACTCTAAAATCAAGTGATGATGTGAAAATCTTCCAGTGATAAGAAGAAAAGTATGAGTCTATCTAAGGGTACCAATGAGATCCTCAAAACACTATTGCACTATTAAAGTCTAATTACCAAAAATATTAACTGCTAACTCGTGCAAGAATAATTCACAAGGAGAGTTTTTACAATAAATTCCCAAAAGTAGACAGCTAACCATTAACTACAAAATATAATTTACTATGTTTCTAAACTTCAAAGTTGACAGTACATGTTGTATAGCACAATCTTGGCATGTTTGAACATAAAAAATTCCAATTCAATCTTGTTCATTCATAATACTATGATAATTTGGGATGTAGAATAGTAGATGTCTTTATATTTCAGGGATCCCAATTATGTGAATTTGGAAAGCAAATCAATCCACTTGGCACCAATAATTATATAGACTCTTGATCTTCAAGAATACAAACTTCACAACACACGAACTTGGGGGAGGGGGATGTCTTTGGGGAACGGACATTAAACACATAAATTTCAATTTGATCAACAATGCACTCAGAGTTTTCAACTATAAAGGTGTGGCTGGGGAAATTCCCTTGTATACACATTATGGGTATCACTACAAATGTGATAGCAGACCAGACAGATCTTAATAAATCAATTACTATAATTAGCCAGCAAATTGAGGATGAGAATGACAGTGTTTAATATCAATTCAAACAGTGACTCAGAATAAATTTTAAAGACGATGGTCAATATCAATTGAAAAGATAAATAAAAGAACACAATGTAAAAATGGAAAATTGAAGTTGCAAACTTAAAGGTATCGAAAAAACACAAACTATAATAAATCATTAGAGAGGATTGTTCAGCTCGAACATGACCTCATTATCAACTCCCAAAGCTCAACAATCAGATTATCAGCTTATTCTATGCATACAGATTGCGAGAAGACTAAAATCTTCATCAATTCGATAAAAGGGGTAGTTCATGGTTGCATTCGCAAACATATGCAAACATATTAGGTACAGTATGAGTTTGCATAGTCATATGAGAAACGAAGCGAATGAGGAGTGCGTATAGTAGAAGAAGCGGCGACAGAGAGGAAAAGAATTGAGAGAGGAAGCGGTGGAGGAGAATAGAGCTTACCCGGCCACGGCGGAGACGACGATATTTCTGGATACGTATGATCTAGGCCCGATTCACTAGTCACTAGCGACCAAGATGGAAAGGAAAACATAAAGGCAAGAGGAGGAAGGTTCAAGGTTGCATCTTGTTCATGGGCTACGGTTCCGACACCAAGGCCCATGCCTCTAGGCTTTACGGTTTTTTTTTTTTTCTTGGTTTCGTAAGAAATGAAAAGTAAAAACATACTTGCATATTCTACAAAAAAAACATAAAAACATACTTGCATAGAATTTTTTTAATGTTATTAAAGTTATATTAAAGGTTATTGAATCTATTCAAAAATAATTTTAATTTATTTAAAGAGAAATTGAAATTATATTTAAAATAAAAAATTAAAATTGAAAAAAAGAGAGAGATATTAAAATTAAAAGAGAAATTAAAAAAATAAAATTGAAAGAAGAATTGAAATTGAAATTAAAATTATAGGAGAAATTAAAATTGACATTAAATGAAAATTTGAAATTAAAAAAATAATTCAAATTTATTTTTAAAAAACAATTTGACTTAATTGGTAGCATTGCCAACACGATTTCATATTGATTTGGACAAAAACTCAAAATCATTTTAGCATTTAATCATCTAAAATTAATAAAAATGTTATGTTTTATGTTGAGTAAATATAAAAATTTAATGTAATATTTAAATTATAAAGCTCCCATTCTTTATAAATTATTCTTTGAGATGAGTTTTCTTCGTTCATTTTTAGAAAGGAATTAATAAGAAAAATATTACAATTCTATATTAGTTTCTTAAATTTATGAAATGAGATATGAAATAAGATATAAAATTAAAAATAAAACAAAAAATACAGAATAGAAATAAAAATTTAATAAAAAAAATAAATCACTAAATTAGTCTTTAACACATTTTAATACATGCAAATTAGTTTTTAAAAAAATTAATTTTTATGTGAATTTTTAATATTTTTAAAATTATTTTAAATTAGTCTTTATTATTGTGCAAATTAGTCTCACATCCACGTTAAAAAGACACTCAAGAACTATGGGATAAGATAATTTTTTAGGGACTGGTTCACGCTTGCCAAAATTTATTAGAAATTAATTTAGTAATTTAGTCTTTAATAAATATTTAAAATAAAAATTTTGATATTTATTTTAAATAAAGATTGAGAGAGGAAATTCCTCCGCCCTCTTTTTCATCCACGATTTTCTGAATTCTGAACATCGTTATTTTCTTCATAGCCATGCCAACAAGAAGAAGCAATTGAAGCAGTGGATTGTTCTCAGCTCTTTGTTGTGTCCATTGAAGCAGAAGCCTCACTCACCATTAGAGGAGCAACTGAACTTTGAACCATAGCTTCACCGTCATAGAAGCGACAGGCTAAGTGATTGCTCTTAGCTTTCATCGCTAGAGGTTGATTCATCATGTAATTCTTTTCTAATTGCTTCAATTTCTGCTCCGTTCTAATTCGATCATTAGTGCATCATCTCTGACCTCAAAATTACTTCGATCAACACTAAACAGGTTGAGCACGTTTAATGCTCAATTTCTGCTCTGATTCATCGCCCGATTCTACGTGTGATTTCTTCGATTTCTGCTCTGAAGAATTTGTGCAGATTTCGTTTGCATTCTGATCCACTATTTCGCATTCTAATTTCTGCTGCTAATTATAGTTAAACGAGCTTGTATGTTATATATGTTGCACACGTTTTTTTTGGTATATGTTGCACACTTTCTTTGGCAGAATTATAGATGTTGTCATGTTTCATACTTAGATTGTTGTATAGATAAGCCCCAAAGGAGTGGAACAGTGGTGACGGTTTTGGATAATGCATACTTGTTTGAAATCACAAAACCGGGATCAAGTTCTAGCTCGGGTTCCGTACTATTCCACTTTATGGACCAGTTAACTTTATGATATTGACCAATGATAATATAGAGAAACAAAACAAGCATGTGATTTCGGATCATGATGCAAGAATTATATTAGCAGCATTACTTACTACGAAGTTCTGCCTCCAATGTGTTGATGCGTGCTGCAGTAGCCAAAACTACATGTTCATGTTTGCATTAATGTCATGAACTAGTTGCCAGGCTGAGATTAGATTCCTTTTATATGTTTTGCCTTCAAGGATCACGGGTTAAAACATTGCTTAAGAGTTTGATTCAGGTCTAGTGACTACTTATACCTGGGATCTTCATTTGCTTCTTGTTAATACTGGTCGTTATTCATCTGTTCTATGTATAGATGTATTTGGACCTGAAAATCACGGTCAAGGTAAGAGGTTTCGGGGATGATGTGACTCCTATGGAGTTAAAGTATATGCATCTTCAACTGTTACTGATCTCAAGGGCCAGCTAATCCATTTTTTTTTTTACCCAATCAATGCTGAATATAACAATTTTATTGGGACTTACTTTTCAAATATGCATGTTTGCTGCCATAGTTGAATTTGAACAATTTCGTGACTCGTAATTTGTAGAGTTCTCTTAGTTGCTCGTGAGTATGCGTGTATTTTTCTGCTGTTTGTGGCTTGCTCTAGCTTATGGTTCTGATTTCCTAACCTTGTAATTTTCCAGTTTAGGTAGAGGACTCTTAGGTGTGTTCTTGAGCCATGGTTTCTGACTGCAGAAATAGTTGCTGTTGTTAGGCTCTCGTATGTTTTTCATAATTTCATGTGCTCCTTTATTTGTTTTGTGAAATTGAGAGTACTTTCTCGTGAGTATGTATTATTTTATGAACAGAGCACTTTGTGGCTTGCTCTAGCTTATGACTCAGAACCTCTTGTTTTGTGATGCCTCCATATGTATCATAAATGCAGGAACCTTTGAACACTTGTTGTCTTGGATAGTTCTCTCTGCATGATGAACTTTTGATCTGGTTCATTCAATTCTTTTGTTCGAGTTATACTTCTGTTAATGGTGGTATGTTACAAAGTGACTTTGGAATTGTAAATTTATCTTGTCGGTACCAAGTTCTGAAAAATTGGCAACCAATGGATAGAGAATATTATAGTCTTAGTACTAATTGTATGCAGAATCTACTCTTTTATTCTAATCTTTTTTAGTTGCTTATTTTGTAGGCTAGCAATGTCGTGCAATTTGAGAACTTGAAAGGCATGAATTTCTACCACTGTGAAATCTGTAATTAAGGTGAAGCCAAGTGTCTGGTATCTTATGATATTTGAGAATTTGTATCTAGTTTTTTCCCCAAGTTGTTGATATACAGTGAGGATGGACGGTAAAAGAATACCATGTGGCTGATGGTTTATTATGTGACCCGTTTTAAAGAAAAAACAACAGTTTGTATCATGTGTTTCTGATGCTCTTTTAAGTCTGCATGTTAGTGTTATTTTGTATACATAATATTCTCTCTCTTTGGTTACTTGCTTATCAATGAATTTTGAAGGGATTTTGACTTTGTTACAATTACCTAATTATCTAAAAATAAATATATTAGTACAATGTTTTGGCATACAAATATTGAGCAGTCAAGCAAAATCAAAAGACGAGTCCAACTCCAAATTTTGAATATATTATTTTGACAGATATAAATGTAGAAGCTTTTTTTTTTAACATACCTATTTTTACAGTCACTAACAACATAAATACATAATACGTTTTTTTAATAATCTCTCTTATTCCGATTTGTGGTGGTTGAATTTTTTTTTTCTTAACACGATTTTTGTCAACACTTGTCGACAATTCTAATAATTGTAATAGAAAAAAATGAATTACTTGATGGTTCAACATTATTTCACATTTTTAATCATGAAAAAGATCTATTTAATTGTAGTGTCTCTATCATTCCACACTGTTATTGTAAAACATCAGTAATATACTCTGAAAAAAAAAATATCATTATTATTCTAGTAACTAGTAAAATCTATCAATACCTTGTCCTTAATAGCTTATATCGTTGAGGAAGTTTTCAAAGAATTCTTGAGTAAATTTGGTGTTTTCAAACAAATCCTTCCAACAACTAAAGAATATTGGATAACCAATTTGGTCGTTTATATTGAGTCAAGTTGAGTAATCTTTACCGTTAGCATTCTCCATGCCCATTCCCATGCATGAAGAACGAAGAGTGTGCTCTTTAATTGCACCTTATCCTTCTAGCGAGTTCTTACTTTCAAGTTGACATTCTTTTCCCCTTGAGTTTATACTAAAAAATGATGTCAAGGAATCCCAAATCTTTTGGAAACGGATCAAAGGATTCTCGCAAAGTAAACATGATCACTTAGAGCCAGGGAATTTATACCAAGGAAGTCGGAATCATTTTGATAAAATTCAAATAGTTAAACAGAAATTGTTATTTTCATGCCATCCTTACCCATCTGCATACAAATTTTAAGAGATGTTAAGGATCCCTTCCATGCCGAAAGGGCCAAATCCACACAGGATTGCTGGACTTACCACTGTTTTTGTATTCCATGAATCTGATGCGGGGACCGAAGTGAGAAAGTGGAAAGGAATTGGATAAACACTTATCTTTCTCCACATCAGCCTCGCAACCAAGCATCATACAGAACCAAATACATGTTATGGAAGAGTGCAAAAGATAATAAGATTAAGAACATAACCCATCAATAGACAGAGGAATTGATTAAATCTAAACTACTAGCATCATCATTTTCCATTTTTGTTTTTTTTTTCTTGTTCCTGTGATGTGGTTGCCTTGTGAATAGCCATGCATATGACACATGGACTAATTCTTTTGCTCTTTTGAGCCTCTGACTTTGCATAATACTAATTCTAATTGGATATTGGATTCCATTCTTTTGGCAGATTTTGTCGACACGCAGCATTGATTTGTGCCATCTGCCTCAGAGAAGTTAGCTTATATTAGAATAATATGTCCTTGATGCTGCGAACCAGGGCCCAAAGAGTTTTTCAGATGATAAATTACGCATTGTTCTTTATTCCAGCATTGATTGCTCGTGCGGCCACCCCAAGAGATTTGAATTATTATCATTTACAGTGTGATGCTAAATGCAACTTGGTCATGGCAGGGTCACCATCGACCAAATGATCAAGGGGGGCATTAATTTCCCGTATCCATACATATATCGTTCTTTCTTTCTTTCTCTTTCCTATCCATTTCACTAATTAACTATAATTAATTTGTTTTACTGCTTTTCTAGATTATCATACAATCCAATCCACCATCCCCCACCAAGCCACTATAAATAAGAGGTAATGAAATCTCAAAGTCCACCAGGGCAAACAAACCTACCTTAGCGAACAATTACAAAAGCCTCTCCACACTCATCTTGCTCAATTACCCCAGCTTTCTGCAAAAACTTCGAATATTTTTGAGCTTCATATATACTTTCCCCAGCTCTTATATTTGATTCATTCCCTCGCAGAAGCTAAGGGAAACTCGCAGTAATGGATAGGGTAAAGGATTTGGCATCAAAGAAGGCTGCTGTCATATTCACCAAGAGTTCATGTTGCATGTGCCACAGCATCAAGCAACTCTTCTACGAGCTTGGAGCAAGCCCTGCGGTACACGAGCTTGACAATGATGCCTACGGGAGAGAAATGGAGTGGGCTTTAAGGGGTCTGGGCTGCAACCCTTCAGTCCCAGCAGTGTTCATAGGAGGAAAATTTGTAGGCTCGGCAAAAGATGTGATATCCCTCCACGTTGATGGCTCCCTGAAACAAATGCTCATGGATGCAAGGGCCATCTGGTTTTAGTTACACTCAGAAGAAGCTCCATATACTGCAGTAGTATATGAAAGGAGCTCTGATACGATTTGCAGACAATGTTTAAGCGGGGACACCCCTTCTTTTTCTTGAGTGTCCTCTTTAGATTGTATGAAAAGAAGTCTGTATAAAAAAAAAATGTAGTCTTTTTTTTTTCCTCCTTTTTTTGGTATTTTCTGAAAGGCTGGTTGACTATAACCAATGTCTACCACGTTATCATACGGGAGAAAACAACTGTAATATAGTTAAGACTAAAACCCTACTTTTATCTTTCATGAAAGAGCTTTTTCTCAAGTTCTGATAATCAAATACTTCTCATTTTAGTTCCAGAAAAAAATTGCTTTATATACATATTAATCCCTTCGTTGATACATCTGTATAATTTGTTAAATGTGACGTGAGTCATGTGATGCCATTAATTGATAATATGGATTGTGTGCTATACAACTTTTTTTTATCAAAAATGCAAAACAATGTATTTTTATTTTATTTTTGTTTGTTAAACTTACTCGACTGTTTGAATCACAAATAACAAAGAAAAAAAATGTACCATTTTGTGTTTTTAAATAAAAAGGTGCACATAGCACACGGTGAAAGTTAACAATACCACATCATATTTAATAATCCTCATGATCACTGTCAAGTTGTTGAACAATATCTATTAAAAATTAATGGGGATGAATTATCTGGTCAGCTTTCCGCTCATGCTTAGTCATAATTTGAGTTTGATGAGTTTAGGGGAATACTTTAAACTGAGACGAGCCTTCGCTTCAATATACTATTGAACTATATAAAGTGATTTTTTCTTTCATGGACTATATTAAAAAAATTTAAGTATAAAAAGTAATTACTTTGAGAACAAGCTGGTTAATTAATTGTGAATCAAAATAGGGTTTTATTCTATATGAACAATGCAACATTAAACTTTTTGGGATTCGTCTTTAATTTCAAAGTTGTTGAAAAAAAAAATAACATGCTCATTAATTAATTGTGAACCAAAATAGGGTTTTATTCTATATGAACAATGCGACATTAAACTTTTTGGGATTCGTCTTTAATTTCAAAGTCATTGAAAAAAAAATAACATGCTTCAGTTACACTCTTTATCCAAATTCACAATACAATGTTCCTTTCACTTTTCAGAGGATAATATATAGTCATCAATTCAATCGACTGCAATCAAATTTGCCATAGAATAAAGTCTCTGTAGAGTGTCACTTTTATGAATAACAGAAGTTTTCCATCAAAATCTCACCCACTTGTTGAAAAGGAATAATCTCATACGTCATGAAAGCCAACCAAGATAAATATATCACTATTATTCCAAGTGTTTAGGATAACTAGGTGTTGATTCCTCACCATTCAATTTGGGCACCCGGTGAAAGGGACAATCATCATATAGGCGCATCACTTAGGGTTATGTAGGCATATTTAAACTTGGTCATCAGACTCACGAGAATGTGATTTAGTAATAAATAAGTTGAACTCTTAGTATGACAAACTTTTCTTATAATTAATGTAAGGTATACCCAAGTCAGAATTAATCTTATACTTAGAAATTCTTAAATAGGTATTGTTTACTCTATTTAATAGTTGACATATGTTATTAATTTTTTTTAAAGAGTAGTGTACATTTATAACATTCAACAGTTTACATATGTTATTAATTTTTTTTAAAGAATAATGTGCATTTATAACATGACTTATTAAATTTTATATATGTTAAATATTGAATAAAAAGCCTACTTTAGAATTTCTCCTTATACTCAAAGGTATAAAGATACTTCATAAAAAAAAAAAAAAAACTTTGCAGTCAGGAACGGGCATAGCGACTTGCTAAGTTTGAGACAAAAAGGTAATGCTAGCAATTTCTGTGCCTCCCTTATTATTCTACCATATCCACAAAGCAGGATAATTTTCCTTTATAGGCACCGTTTTCTAAAACAATTTATCTGCATGAAGCTACGTACGTGCAGTCAAGCAAGCACAGTGGTGAATAACCCTTGTGCTCAAACTCTATATATATTTATTACAATCAGGTAACATATTCACCAACCGAAAGGTCCAAAACTAAAGTGTCTATAATATGTATTTTTGCAGGTACATACCAGATGGATATGTAGTTGGATTCTGTGAAGTTACAGTGACAGACACATGGAATTCTTTTGTTCGATCGCTTCTTAAAGGGAGGGAATTCATTCCCTCTTATTCTCAAAGGGATAAAGGTTCTTCACGCTAATCGTACACGTGTGTGTCCATTCGTGTGCTCATCTACACACGTGAGAAAGCCATGTAAGTGCTGCATCTCTGTAGAGTCCCTGCAATTAAGTTTCTTGTAAGTGCAAGAGAGAAAAACGCACAAATTGGTGGGGGCAAGGCAACATAAAGAATCCAAGCCACCGAAAGCCATCTCAGTCCCAATCTTTCTGCATAAGGATTCAAAGCTGTTTGATAGTGAGAATCTGGTATGTATTGACCGCCCTAGCTCCCAGTATTTTCCACTTTGTCACCCATATGAGTTTTGAGAGAGAATGAGCATTTTTTTTTTCAATAAAATCTGCACAAGTTTAATAAATGGTCAATAGTAGGTACACGTCTGGCACAAATAAATTAGTCATCACTTGAAGATATTGTTTCATCTGTCTGTGTTGAGGAAAGTCTTCATATTATTTGGTTATGGTTATTGAGGCATATGCGTGTATATGTCTTCCAACTTGTTCAGCCCAAAGTGATCATATACAGCAGTCTTTATTTCCAAAGGTTACTTTACATATAGTTGGGCATCTAAAAAGCACAACCTCTTTTGAATGTGCTTTGTTCAAACTACTTCAAAGAAAGTTGTCCCTATAAATAGTCTAGTACCCTAGCTCATTTCAAATAACCTCAAGCCTCGCATAATTTTCTATTTCCCAATTCTCCTCCTTAGACATCCAACCCAACACAGCCATTGGATCTAATTCATTTTGGATTCGGTCTGATGGTTTTGGAGTTCCAGTAAGTCTAAGGTAATCTTAAAGACATCTCTCAGAATTTGGCATTGCTTTTTTTTTTTTCCTGTCCAACCTTCTGTCTCTCGAACAGAATTTTCTACACATATATTTAGGAGAAAGTACTTGATCAGTGTCCTCGAGATGGACAAGGTGATGAGGCTGGCCTCAGAAAAGGGTGTGGTGATCTTCAGCAAGAGCTCTTGTTGCCTCTGCTATGCAGTCCTCATTCTGTTTCAAGAACTCGGGGTGACCCCAGTGGTTCATGAAATTGACAAGGACCCTGAGGGCAGGGAAATGGAGAAGGCTCTTGCGAGGCTGGGTAGTACTGCACCTGTCCCGGCAGTATTCATCGGAGGGAAGCTGGTGGGATCCACCAATGAAGTCATGTCCCTCCACCTAAGTGGTTCACTGATTGCACTGCTGAAACCATATCAAGCTTTATCTTGAAAAAGGAACACAAAAACATGTTCTTGCTGCCTTATTGGAATAATAAACTGAGCTTGAATCAGTAGAATAGTGGGTATATAGTATTGAATAGCCTATATAGTGTTTAATGTGGGAAGTGGTTTCTAGCATTTGATTAGTTATATATCATGTAATCTGCTAAATATTCTTAATGAAGTTTGATTTATATACTTGTATTGGTGTCCCAGTAAATTAAACTGATTATGATATTGACATTAATTTTACTGTCATATGCTGTTTCCCATACTACTACACTCGGCAATTTTGGCTAAGGCTAATAATCTCAGAAGATAATACAGGGTGTCAGGGTAACAGTAAAGAGCATATCCTGAAAGTTGCACCCTTTATGCATCTCAGCAAAAGCTCCACGACCTCCCTCTCTCTCCTTCCTTTCTTTTTTTTTTTTTCGCTCTTTCTCCCATCTCTTTCTAACCAGTTACCAGTATTATTCAGTAAACTTCAAATCATTCTCGTCACATGAAAATATCTGCAAGCACTTGCCTTTGAAGTTTGAACATCGGGTGTCCATCTTTCCTTCTACATCTTGTAAAGAAAATATTCTCTCTGAAGATATCTAAGCTGCATCATAATCAACAAAACATTAACAGCATGGAAACCCATTATGGTTTTGTCTGTCTCAATCTGCCCATACGTACATTAAACGTAAAATTCCCTACATTCTGTCATTTTTTGGCTATCCTTCTCATGCTAACCTCATATACAGGATTATTGAAGAGGAGAGGCTTCTCTATGGACCAGAAAAAGTGCAATGTTAAACAAAAACAAAGAGCATTTCAAGCTTTGAAAATTGTTTTAAGAGGAGAATAGAATCTTGAGATTACATGGAAAAATAAGAAAGATATTGTGAAGAGGCATTAACTTTTAGATCCTTTTGCGTTGTCCATATGTTTTTGTAAAGTTAACAGGGAAGTTCTCCTCTTTTGCAATGTAGTGCTGCGGATTCTTCAACTTTATCCCTGGAAAGAAAGGTATTACATTCCTTACCTTTTTTAATGTTGATTTTACTTTTATTCTCTTCTTTTTTTCCCACTAACAGCAGACAATATCATATCGAATTCCTGAGAAAGCATATGCTATGGGCTTAGCGAAACTTGCAAATCCAGCATTTACACAAAATTCCTTCCTTAATGCTGTTTTTGTTAGCCCAAAGATTTTTTTTTAATTAAAATTTGATTCTTTTTTACGATAACGCATAATTTAAAGTAGTCATTTATGGTTTTAAGGCCTTATTCTTCTATTTTGAAATTTAGTTTTGGTACATAAAAATTTTAGGAGAAGTATATACGTTGCTCTATAATTAAGGTAGTGTGGAATAACCAACAGGAATTCAACCTAAAACCCTTAAACTTATAGCATCATTAACATATTTGTGTATGAAGTTCTATTTTCTGATTGAGTTAATTGACTTTTTCTGTTAGTTAATTTACTTTGTTGGGATAATTATATTGACCTTTAACAAAATTAGCGTTTATTACATTTGACACATCTTTTATTTAAAAAATTATATTTATATCCCTTACTTTATATATACGTTTCTTAACAAAAATAAGAGAGTTAAGTATAATTTTTCAAACAAAAAGGATGTCAGTATAATAATAAGCTCTCCTTATTCGAAGCTAGAGCAAATCATTAACCCCAATAAGAATTTATAGTGAGATTATATATTACTACCAATGGGGATCTTTAGATTCATACTTAAGTTATGTAATTATCATAAACAGAAAGTCCACCAGGTGAGCCAACCCCGTTAGCTAGTTAATTTACTTTTTGTATGTGATCTTATATTGTTTGTATTTTATAGTGTTGCTTTCAATATTTTGGTATATAATTGTTAATAGTAAAATGACATTTTGGTTCATAAAAATATACTTTACTTGCAATTTAGTTCTTAATTTTATATTATCATTCAATTATATAATGATATATTATTAAAAAAATAATTTTTTTAGTAATTATTGTCATAATCAAATTCTTTGAATGATGTGTCAATACATAATTAAATGATAGTATAAAAAATTACTATTACACTTATAATGAATCAAAATTAAATCCTTTAAAAATTCTGCATTTTCCCCCCCCCCCCCTCTTTTTTTCAGATGGGTCAAGGACGTCTGACTCGAATGAAAATGAATCAAATCAACGATCTTGGTTCTTGACCGATTCTTCTAAATGCTTAGTTTCCCAGCTCTATGGGAAATAACTGTCAGCTGTCACCATGTGGTTAAAGCACAGGTCTATTTTCTCAGGAGTTCAGCTTCAAGTTTGTGAGAGAACCAAAATGGTCAATTACTGTCACTGCTGATGACAAAATATGAAATATGTACTAGTTAGAGACAAATAAAGGGTTGAGCCCAAGGGCATATCTTGCAGATTGTAACAACTGGGACCATGTAAGTTGTTACAAACTGATATTTGGTGGCCCTGAAACAACTGGGATACTTCAGGAGCTGAGGTAATGCCTTACGTGTCTGATTTAGTGGACAAGAATCTTTAGTTTTCAGATGAAGATATGTTGTTTGACGACAGCAAAAAAAAAAAAAAAAGGCAAATCAATTATGGGGAATTAATGCTGTCTCAAGGAGTTCAAAAACTCCACACACACTGTATATTCGTGTTTCTGTTCAATCAGTGTCAATCTAGAATTCTAGATTGAAGTTGAAAAAAATCAATAATGGAGATACCCTTCTCCATTAATTTAACTTCTGTGAAGGAACTAGGATATCAATGGAGTACACTGCACCATTTTACAACCGTGTTCAATCAACCAGATTCTGGTGCCACAGACTTCAGTTTTGAAAAGCTCTTCTTTGTCTGTTGTCTGCAAAATCAACGTGCTGCTTTAATCAACAATCACATTAGAAATGAAGTTTGTTCTTGAACTTTATCCAATATTTAAAAACTTTTAGATCCATGGATCCTTTGACAATTCATCATCAATTTTTTTTTTTCCTTTTTATTTGTGGAAGCTTCAGCATGTCTGTTGGAGCAAGATTAAGCCAGGTTCAAA